>VCHN02000014.1:93845757-94380303 GCA_007115665.2 Sequoiadendron giganteum
CTAAAGTCTTGTTATAATTGTAAACAATAAATAATGTATCTACTTCAAGGAAAATGCAGAGGATGAAAGTGAACACCTTTATGTGTGTGGGAAAAAGTATTTAATAATATTTTTCTCTATGTAATTTTAATGGAATTTAACATGGGAATTATAAAAAAATTGCATTCATGAAGAAGGTGGAGCACAATGAAAGTGGTTAAAAATTAATTAAGCTCATTTATGTATCACTTTCCCCATTCTAGGCACTAGGATTGGAGATGTGAGTTGTTGGAAGTTGTTGGTCAAATATACCTTATGAGTCATGTTTTATATTCATGGATATTGATTGAGTATATAAGGGAATCAAGTTTTTCCATACCATCATTTTAGTGGTACATGGTCTCAAGAATCCATTTATGATTTCCTCTCGACACTCCTTAAATTGGATGCATTGGATAAAAGGTTTTATGGGTTATTTTACAAGTTCACGAGTGTCGTTAGAACACTCTTAGATTGAATGGAAATAGGATGCTATATAGGTACTTTTATTTATTAATATTAATAAATATTAATGCCTCCCTTTGATGGTGGAGTTTTTTCTGATAGAATTTCACCATGTACATATAGTTCCATGTGATGATTTATCATAGTGTGTTGATTTCTACTTATTGATTAAGCCTTCACATTATATCTTAATGAGTAATCAAATGTTGCATCATTAAAAAATAGATTTACATACCCTTTGGATAAAATGTGTACAACTTCACCTTGAATTAATAACATTCAGTATCAAAGCCTTGGCTCTCTTGAGAGTGGGACATCTTTCTTTAAGTGTTTCTAGTTTTTTTACTACAATGGGAGTTCTTCAAGCTTGAGCAGTTTTATTGATACATCAATGGGAGTTATTCAAGCTTGAGTTCTTTGATATGGTATAATTATTCATTATTTGATTCATGTATAGATCTTAAGCTTTATTAAGTGATTGTTGAGTGTGAACTTGGTACTTTCATTGTATTGTTCATATTTTACATAATTTTCATTTTCATTCAACATTCACAATACTAATAATCTAGATAATACATTATACCTACAAAGCTTTTTTGATGCAAACTAGGTAGGTGACTTGGATAGTTAAAGGTCTACTAGTGGCTATGTATTATCTTTTTTTCGAAATAATATGAGTTGGATGAGTAAGAGGCAACCTATGGTTGCTTTGACCACCACCAAAGTGAAGCATATGGCTAAATAGTTGTGATAGTTAGAGTGATATTTGTTTGGCCAAGAACCCTATGTAGCATGCACATACTAAGAATCTTGATGTTGAATATGATTTTGTGTGTGAGATGGTAGAGAATAATAAAGTCGTGTTGAATAAAGTTGACAATATAGTTTTATAGATTCTCTCATGAAGCTAGTGAGCATGCAGGAGTTCTCTTAGTGTAGGAAGGTCATAGGCCTAGGATCATATACTTGATTTATTTTATGTTTATATTTTATATCATTTTAATCTAAATATCAAGTGAGAGAATGTTAATATTATAGGTTTCGTTCATCTTACAATCCTAAGTTCTTGTCATATTGTAGATGATAAATAATATATACAACCCAAGGAACATGGAGAGGGTGAAAGTGGATTCCCCCATATGTATGGGGATAATTATTTACTAATATTTTATTCTCTTACATGTAATTGTAATGATGTTTAACATGGGAATTAGAAAAGAGGTCAATCATGAAGAAGTTGGAACACATAATGGATGTTACTAATCAATTAAAATTAATTTATGACACTTTCCCCAAACTAGGTGCTAGATATGGAGATGTGAGTTATCAAGAATCATTGGTCACAACTACCTTAATAGTTACAATTTTTTACTAATGGATGCATTTGTTGAGCACACAGGGGCATTGGGTTTTTTTCCATACTATGACTTATTTTACAAGTTCACAAGTGCTACTAGAATTCTCTCAAATTGAAGGGATATGGTGTTTTGTATATGTACTTTTATTGTAAAATTAATGCATACTAGTGTCTCACTTTGATAGTGGAGTTTTTTCCAAAAGGGTTTCTCTGTGTAAATCTAGTGTCATATGATGATTTATCATTATTTGTTGATTTCTATTACTTATTTAAGATTTTACATTATATCTTAATGGTTAATCCAATGTTGTATTGTTAAAATCTATATTTACACTCTTTGGGGAATTAATTTTTATAGTAGTTCACCTTGAATTAACATCCCTTGTCTCTAAATGAATTTTTCTTTTTATATTTCTTCCAACCAAAGTGGCCTAAAATTTAATGGTTACGTCATTGGGTTGGACAAAAGAGACAATGGCTCAAAAGCACCCTCACAAGTTCAATCTAAAATTGTTCCATAAGGTAACTCTTCTAGTCCTATTGTTGTTTTATAGTTCGATATTTTGACTATGCATGTGCATGGCTAGAAAACTACACCCTCATTGGGTACTTTGTGGGTAGAATCCCCTTTAAAAGCATGCTTACAATCTTGGTAAACTCCACTTGGATCCATCATGGATTCCACATGGAGGCTATTCAAAAATTCGCTACGGGGTTCTTTCCTTTCCACTTTCTTAAATTTTACTAAGGCCATCTTTGAGCATGGACCCTAGTACATTTGTTCCTCTTTGCTAGTCTTTACCTAGTGGACATGAAACTTGATTATTCTTGAGGAAAATTCTCTCAAATTTTAGTCTAGTTTGATTGATTAGTCATTCCTTAACTACTTTCACCCTTCTTGGATCATATAGTGGCCTCACTAGGGCATGTTAACCATATTGAGTAAGAACATGTTTTCTCAACCTGCCCTTGAAAAAGGGTTTGAGTTGATATTTGACCTATCCAAGGATTTTAAGATTACATATAAGTCTATACAAGAACTTAGAAACTTCCATAAAGGGTCATGTCTCTCAAGTTTTCAAACTCTTATTATCAATTTCAATCCTCAAAACATAAAATTTGAGATTATTTTCTAGTTACCCAATGCTTTAAGTCTCAACCCAAATAGCCTACTAGCAATTATTTGTTAGAGTAATTGGGTATTTACTTTATTGATTAAACAATATTTGTTTAATTGCGTAAAGTTCCCTTTTACCTCTTTTCAGTTAAGTTAACATTAGGTACATAATAATTAATTACTTTATTAATTATTATTGTGCAAGCCTAGGGTTTTCCTTATTAAGGTTTTCATCTATATGTAGTTGAAAACTATCTTTTGTATTATTAATTCATTTTACATTTTCAGGTGAATACATTGCTCCACATTCTTGAGCATTTCCTTTGTTGCTTCTCTTTGCTTCTCCTTGTAACAGGTTATTTGCTTGCAGAGATCTTTGGGTTTCTGTGGTGTTGTATCTTCTCAACTCCAACATGGTATCAGAGCTTCAGATCTGCCGCTGCTTGTTCTTGTTTTGAAGATTTTTGGAGCTACAAGGGTTTGTTGCAAGCCGTTTTTTATTCGAGCCGTCATTATTTTTGCTTCAAAAATTCAGTTTTCACTCATTTGCAGGGAAAACGATTTTTGAGTTTGGTAGCCGGCGTCAAAATATGAACTGGGTATCTTTTAGATTTTGCATATCTTGCACAGATCTGAAGAAAATAACTATTGAAAAAACGGTGCGCATCATTTTTCTCCTGGCTGAAAGTAAAAAAAAAAATCATTTTCTTGTATTCTGCTTGTTGGATCAAGAAACGATTTCTGGGTTTTGTTTCTAGCATCAAAATATTTTTGGGTTTTTATTTTTGTCTACAAACAGTGAGTAGGTTTTCCATAAATCAAGTTAGAAATAAACATTTTTTGCTAGAAAAATCGTTTCCTGCAAGCTAAATTCAGTTTTTGAAAAATTCATAACTTTTGGCCACGGTGTCCGTTTTGCACAAACGAATAGGTGTTGGAAAGGTGTTACAATGCTCTTTCGAGATCTACAGTCTATTTTATCAGAATATTTACCAGGTATTTTTTATTCAGCTTTGTGTGTTTTTACACTTTGCTCAATTACTTGGTCATCTTGGCTCCTACATGGGGTTTGTTTGCATTGGATGGGTTATGTTGATATGATTTATCATTGCTGATATCATTAGTCTCTGAATTTTTTATTTGAAGAGTTATCATGGGTTTCTCTACTCACCCTTCAGTTGTTCTTCTGGAACGGGGTAATTATGAGTCATGGGCAAAGGGTATATTTACACATTGTAGGTGGCTTAATATTTTTCCTTATTTGTATGATCTCATACCTGAACCAACAACTTTAGAGGGCAGATTAGCATGGGATATTATTAGAAATCACATTGCAGGAGTTATATTGTCTAGTGTTGATCATGACACTATGTTGGTTATATCGGACATTGATTGTCCTCACCCACTTTGGACACGTTTTTGGGAGATCTATGGAGACCCTATTCTATCTCCATTCTTAGAGGATCCTACTTTAGATTGTCTCATACCCATTGCTTGGCAAGAGAATACACCATTTGATCATGATACTTTAGAGGAGCTTGAGTATTTAGACACCCTTACATATTTCGATGGATCAAAAGTTTGTCTCACAGTTCCTACTCTTCAGACTGAGACTTCATCAGCATCTCTTGTTGTTCTTGATTTAGTGCAGCAGGGAATCATACATCTTCCAGACATGGCTGCTTTGGACTCTTATGTTGCAGACATATCTTTCTTGTTTGTGGAGTCCTATATTGCAGATTTGGAGGATTATTTTGAGGACATTCATCTCCTCTACCTTGACAGTCAAGTTATCACTGTTCGCCCACCATTATCCATGCATTCAAAGGTTGCATTTCAGTATTCTCCACATCAGTTTGGATTTGGCATTATTTGTTTCCATTCAGACAGTGAGACTCTTCAACATCCTATCATGGCACACATCTTGAGACAGATTGGTTCATCATTCTTCACAGTGTTTCTTTGATACAGGTCCATGGATTCGTTTCTTCCCAAGGGGAGGAATATCATTTGCCGCTTCAGGATCTCCTTTTGGATTCTACATCAGGCATCTACCATTGTGACAGGAGTTTCTTCATTGTTGGGGGGCCTTCTTCTCTCTTTCTATCTCTCCTATGGAGACCATTGTACATGTAATTATATGATAGAAGTTGTCTATGGGGGGTATAATGTTATCCACCTCCTATCCTTCTTTCATTAGTGCATTGCATTCCTTCCTTGCATTCTATTTTGGGGTGGAGTTTTGTTCCCACTGAGTTTTCTCTTTTACTCCATTTCATTTAGTTTGCATTGATTTTGTACATAGGTACCTGATCAGGCCTTGTTGCCGGGACCCATTGCTTTTGCTTTCAGTAGCTTCTTCTAGGTTTTAGCTTCTCCCTATGTCTATCTTAAGGGGGGGTGTTAGAGTAATTGGGTATTTACTTTATTAATTAAACAATATTTGTTTAATTACGTAAAGTTTTTTTTTACCTCTTTTCACTTAAGCTAACATTAGGTACATAATAATTAATTACTTTATAAATTATTATTGTGCAAGCCTAGGGTTTTCCTTTTTAGGGTTTTCATCTATATGTAGTTGAAAACTATCTTTTGTATTATTAATTCATTTTACATTTTCAGGTGAATACATTGCTCCACATTCTTGAGCATTTCCTTTGTTGCTTCTCTTTGCTTCTCCTTGTAACAGGTTATTTGCTTGTAGAGATCTTTGGGTTTCTGTGGTGTTGTATCTTTTCAACTCCAACATTATTCACCTCAAAAAAAAGATGGCTAGAATATACTGCTTGTAATAAAATAAATTCTTTCTTTTGAAGCTAAAAGTGTTGATCATCAACCATCAATGTCTAGGCCTCAAGTTTCAAAACCTAATAGAGTGAAGGCTATGGTACATTCTCAACCTTAAGAGAGTCATTACAGGCACCAAACAAGCCTCACTTTAATAAAAAATGCTTCTTTCTTGTGTTATTTTATAATAATGACCGTCTCCTCCCACCTTTCACCATTCCCATAGCTTGGCTTGTGGTACAAAGGAAGGTGAGTTTATTTTAGATTGGAAGAAGGCACTAGTTGAATCTCAAACTCCAAAAATGGCATCATTCACAAAGGAGGAATTACTAAATAATAATTATAGATATCTTGATGATCTCAATGAAGATAACATGTTCCTCGTCTCTCCTCTTTTGTGATTTTGATTTCATGGAATATTGGGGGCCTTACTAACTCAAGAATTAAATACATCGTGTAAGATATTAAACAAATGTGTCTCATGCTCAACGTATTTTCTATTGGAGCTAAAAATTGTAGGTTTCATATTTTCTATCATTTATCATGACATATAGCCAAAAAGCCTCTTTTTATTTAGTGACCATCAGCTAGGTCACGGAGAACTTGTCAATCTCGTTTCACCTACATAGAAACAAAATATAGTGGCTCACATATGTGACCCCAATAGTTGTGCCTTATGGGTACTCTTTAATATTAAAAACCACTCTCTTAGGGTTATTAATATTTACACTTTTAATGATGTTATTAAGATATATCTCATCTAGTTTTGGATTGCAATGCCTTCTCATTGCCTCTTCGCTCATGTGTGGGAATTTCAATATGATCGAGTTGATATTTGATAATTTTGGCCACCACCGTATGAGAAGGAAAACTAACAAAAAAAGGATTGGTACTACTTGCATAATAAATTGATTTTTTTAATCCAAATATTGATTGTTGTCATTCTAATTTACCTTCATATAACAATCAAATTTATATTCAAGTAGAGAAATCATTCTTAAATGTCTTAATATAGCCATGTTGTCAAGTTAGCTCATCTTTTCTTTCTCCAGCTATTTCTAATTATAGATGGAGTCTTTGATAGATAATAATCTTAAAATATATTTTGATCTAATTTTACATTGAGTGGAAACCTACATTACCTAAAGCTCCCAAAGTGAAAATTTACCTCAATAGATCATTATTGAGTCTACTCCCATGTTGGTCCATATTCAATGCATTTAGAATTTTAAGCCACATCCTTCTCATGAGATTGGTTGGATCTAATGGTGGAATGGTGTTATCAAACATATTGCTTCTTTTTTAATTTATGGTCACCATCTAAATTTTTTTTGCCACTACTCATCTAAGGACACCACCTTGGAACTCTATCATGTCACTATCAAGCTAGAGGCATTTTCATTCTCCCCTAGTATGTAGTTGCACATTGCTCAACTTTAGTAGTAGAAGAAAATTACTAATAATTATACAACTTAAGGAGATAAATAAAGGCCCATTTAGATTAGCTCAAAAATTGAGGATAAAGTTTCTAAATAATTCTTTTAATCCCTTTGAGACTTTTAAATTCCTCAACAAATCAAGCATATCAAATAAGGCCATTAAGTCCTCTATGAGCTTCCATATATTATTTAAGCTTTTGTTTTGTATTATTGGAAGCTTTTCATGATTAAGTTCCTTATTCCAAGACTAAGAAATCCCTTCATGGGTGTTTGAGTGTGGTCTTGTGTAAGCTCTTTGCTACTAAACAGGCCCTTTGTGACTAGAAACTCACTTTGGTAGATCTTTGTAAAGAAAATTTCTATACGGTTGATGATAAAGCCCCTAGTTGTGGTGGTTTCAATTATTAATTTTATAAAGTTGAATAGGACACTTTTGGACTTGATATTTTCTAGGTTTACTTTTAGAATATTTTGCAATAGGTTCCCTAGGTGCTATTATAAATAAAGGAAATATAAAAGTATTAACTAAGGTAGGCGATCTTGATGAAATCTATAATTGGTATTTAATTACTTTGTTGAATACTTCCTAGAAGATCATATCCAAAGCTCGTGTACTTCACATATCATTTTCTTCAACTTATTATCTAACACAAATAGACTAGCTTTATAAAAAGTGAATATATCATAGATAATACTATTATTGTTTGGGAAGGTTTTGAATGAGCTTTTTGCTCTAAAAAAGAAAGTTATTTTCATCAAAATAGACTTTTTTAAAGCCTATGGAATGCATTAAATGATCATTTATTCCATTCATGCTTCAATCCCTTGGGTTTGGCCTTAATTTTCTTTGATCAATTTGAATTCTCTTTGCAAATGTCTTGGCTTGTGTTTCCATTAATGCTCTAAAACATGATTCTTCTTTTGGGCTCCTTCTCTTCATTTTCCAAGGTTTCCCTCTTGCTCTAAATTTATATGTTCTTGTGACTAAACAATTTGGATATTTGTTGGCCAACATAACTACCTAGTAGAGGGTTAAGGGTATCTCCCTTCCTAACTCCAATATCTAACTCATTAATGGAAATTTCACCAATGATTCTGTTCTCACTCTCTTGGTAGACCAAGAGAATGAGGTCCATTCCTTGTAGTGTTTGAACACTTTTTCCTTTCTTTTGACTTTGATATTTAGTCATAGAAAACTCAATGCAATTATCAATATTTTGGTCCAACCCCTCCTAGTTGGACACATTGGTTGGAAATGGATTGGCCATAAGATATTCAAATTATTGAGAATTCACTTTGATTTTCATTCCTCTTTTGTAATTCTTTAGCAAGCTATTCTCACTCACATTAAGTTGTATTTTTTGAATGTTAAGCCCCTTTCTCTTGCTATGAAATTCTAGATGTTTTATAAATGAATTTATTTGGGTCTCCTTGGAGAAAGGTAAAGGATTCCATCAAGTTTTGTTGGAAGTATTTTTTGTCTCCCATGTGACTCTGGTGGTCTAGGGCTTACTAATACTCACATATAGGGGTTGGCCTTGTGTGCCAAATGAATAACTCGAGCCTTGGAAGGCCAAGAAGCCTACAAAATCCTCCCCAATCATTGCAATAATTTTGACATTCCTCATGGGAGGAATTCATGGCATAGTATAGGCCTTCACTCCATTCTCATAATGAAGAAACCGATACAAACAATCAAAATTTTGTGATCTGAAACTTATTTTTGAACAATAAGCTCAAAGTGTGACCATGCTTAAATAGTGTAACTAAGATTTGAATTCTCCCTTTTTAATAGGAGGATATACTAAATCATAAATTATTATTCTTATATTATATGTATTAGTTTTTTACTAAGCAAAAAACAAGTTTCGAAGGGGTTCTGAAACCCTTTAACAACAAAGAAGTAGTGGGTATAGCAAGAAACAGTTCTGAACAAAGAACAAAAAGTTGCCTACAAAGAAGATAAAAAAGAACCAGCCCAAAGGCAGCATGGCAAATAACCAGCAAAAGTCCAGCCACTAGGCCAGATTCCTCAGGATGTCTGTCGCCTCCCTACTCCAAATTGTTCATATTTAACGATGTTTTCTTAATCTTCAGAATGTTAACAGGGATCTTCTCAGCCTTCCTCTTCAGGTTCGCTCTAGTTCTTTTGCTTGACCCAACACCCTTTGTCTGGCTTTGTTCTTTCTTAGCACCCAGATCCACAACAATCTTACCTGATAAGCATTCTCTAGATTTTCAACCATCATATTCATTGTGTTCGCGATGGATTTTAAGATCTTGTGGCTCATTTCCATCACCATCTGGATAGACTCTTTTATGTTCTTAAGTTTGTCCTCCATAGCAAAAAGCTTACCATCATGGTTACTCTTAAATTGTTGCAGGTCTTCAACTGTTTTCTTGAGGTAGTCCACCATGTATTTCTTTTCTTCCTTAGTCCATAAATCAGTGGCCTTCTCTCTATCTCTTGTTGAATTATCTGTCAAATCATGCCTTTCCAACTTGCTGCTAATAGCTCTTTGATTCAGCTTAATTTCCTTAATCTCAAAAAACACCCATCTCATCAACCTAAAAAATTTCGTAGACCCATTACGAGCAATAGCAAGGATATCAACAAGAAACTCATGTTCGGCTTTGAAGTAATGGTCATCAGCCTTGAGATCACTACGATAACGAGGCATATCCTCTCTATCAGTAGTAGTGCAGCTAGAATACTCCAACGAAGGGGTCGACTAAGGATCATCCTGATTAGTTTCATAGGAGGGATCCTCCAAAACCTTTCTCTTACCCTTCTCCTAGGGGGAGACACTGGATTTTCCTTTCGCCTTCAATTTAGCCTCTTTAGAACCCGAGAAAATAACTTCAACTTTAGAGGTCATAGAACTAGGTTTAGGAAGGGCACAAGTCTTAGACTTTCCTTTGCTACTACCCTTCCCCATCGCCTTCAAGGGATGGCCTTCCTCACCCTCCAAATCAATTTCCCATTCATCCTTATTTGTGTAACTAGTACCCAATTCATCCTTAGCAGAAACAGAGTGGGGAGAAGGGGTTGAATGGGATAGAGCCAACATAGCTTTAAAATGCTCAAAGACTAAAACAAGCAAACCCTCATGAATGATGGGGTATCTAACTGGGTTCGATCTATGGTCATGAAGGCTGGCATTCAAAGAGGTGGAAAGATAGAAAGGGAAAGAAACCCTAACCTGATGCTAGAAGTGGTTGAGGAGCACAAAATGGTAACCAAAGACCCTAGTGTATCTTCCATCCACCGTAATTTATTCCACAATCACCTTCAACACCTCCTGCCAAAGCAATTTTATCTTCATGGAGTCATAACTGCTTTTGGAAGCCCTGCGCAAGTCCTTTTTTTCCTTCTCTGTCTTTGAAAAAAAATTCACAGCCTAGTCAAAACATTTCCTATCCCTGTAAAACTTGAGACCCTCCATGGAAAGCCTCGTTACCTCAGCAATTAACTGCTCATCAATGGCAACCTTTCTACCAAACAAATTGACTTTGTCATTCTTCCATTCCTTGGCAAAAAAACTAGTGACCTTTTGGTCCCAACCATGGAGTTTTTTGATATAATTTGTAATCCCACCCTTCTCCATCAATTGCCACACCTTAGTTTTACTCCTCAGCTCCTCACAATCTGTTGGTTCCACACGGTGATGCTCACCACCCATATTGATAGAGTTGCAAGCCCGCTCAGAAGACTCTTGAACACCAAATAAATTGATAACCAAAATGCCCAAAAAGCGTGTGAAGCACAAAATATCATAATAGCTATTAATTCTATGGTACTTCGACCTTCGATTAGAAATAATAGAACAACAGTACTGAGACTGCATGAAATGACACTCATCACCCACAATCATTAGTTGATAGGGGAATTTGAACCTTCCCGTGAATTCTATCATACCTCAATATGGCTATGACATCAGCCTCCAACTTGTCACTCCTTTGCCACGTAATGTTGTCCTTGGCCTGAACTCCCTTATTGGCAAAGAAGTTCACCATCGTGTTAATTTCTCGGTAAGCATGGGAAATGAAACAATTATCAAAAGAGCTTATAATCCCCTTGGATAAATTAATCCAGCTCTCTATAGTCCATGAAGGCTTTTGGAGGCCCTTAATGCATTGTATGATATTGTTCGAGTCCCCTTCAAGCCACACATTTTTGAAGTTCAATTGACAAACAAGATTTAAAGCTTGGAAAGCCCCTATGGTTAGTTATCAACATATATGTTTATAAAATAAATAGTGTTATAAAGTTGTAAAGTCGATTAATTTAAGTTATAATATGTAAATAAGAGTATATTTTATATATAATTAAGAAGACAAAATTTTATTTTAAATAAATGTATGTACTAGAGAAAAATGTAACAAAATATGAGCTACTACTCATTTGACCACAAATATTTGATAGCAAGTATAATCCTCGACTACTTAGGCATGCATAAAACCTAAATATTAATGAATTTAGTCCTTATTACCTCTAATATGTAACTCTCTTACAAGTTTGATTAGCTTATATCATCAAATTATCACTAGGAATTGTGGACTTGTATAATCTTCAATTCAATTCCCTTCATAAACCACTTCAATCCTCACAAATTTATCTTCAAATATATTTATAATGGATAGTTATGCATGTACAATCTTGAATAAAAGTCTAAAATTTAGAAATGAGGTAATTTGGAACACCATGAGACATTGTCTTATTATATACTTGTAGCGTCAAAAAAAGTAACCCTTTTTCACACTTAGATTGGGAATAAATAATTAATGACAAAATGGACTTAATTGTGCCTTATTTAGGGTTTTGTAAAGTTTTTTCTTACACTTTCACACTAAGCTAAGGATTTATTAATTAATTAAACTTAATTGGAGCTTAATTGGCCCCTTAAATTCAAATCCAAGCCTAATTTATTGCATTTTCCAAAGGATAAACCCTGAGACTCATTAATAATGTTTAATAACACTTAATTTGGCAAGGTTTGAGTCCTAGCCTAGTGACTTGGGACCCATTCGCCACCTTGCGAATGGGTCCTTCCTAGGTCCTAGGACTACATGTTATTTCATGTCCCTGAAACTTGGTCTAGTTAACTATGTTAGGACCCATTCACCCAAGGTGGTGAATGGGTCCTCTTTAGCTTAGGACACCCCTTTTAGGGTGTGTTTGGGTAGGATTTTAGTAATTTCAAACCTTAGATCTAATGTTGGCTTGTTTATTTGAATTTAAGGATTAAATCTTAAGATGAGTATAAATATAAGGCTATTTCACATAGTTTCACCTAGCAAATTCAAGTTATCGTAAGAGTACTTTCACGAGAGCACTACAAAGCATTCAAGAGCATTTCAAAGGCATTCAAGGGCAGATTATCAAGGTTTTATTGCAACAATCAAAGATCATATCATCATGTCAAAGGCATAGTGCATCATGTATGTTGTTGAGATAATATGTTGATGTAGTATTGAAGATCCTATTCAAGAATTGTTTCATATCCAAATTCAAGGTCAAGATCTACATCCCTTATGGCTACTTCATGCTAGATTACTGATTTACATTCCAAGACTTCATCCAAGGTATCATTATTTCATGTTTCATTGTTTCATCATAAGGTTTAATTACCCAAACGAGGTTTGACCAAGGCAAACCCCTATTCCCTAACAATCAACAAGTTTTTCTTCTCTCTTGATGTGTGATTGTAGGTTTTAGATTCAAGATCAAGTGGAGAACAAAAGTTGCAAAAGTTGTCAAGATTGCAAAGTTGTAAAAGTTGTCATCTTTATTGCAAGATCACAAAAACTAAGCTACAGGATTTATTTCCGACATTCGGGAGTTGTTCACGAGAGCTAGGAGTGCAGACATTGAAGAACATAACCCAAAAATCATTTTTCCAGAACCCTAGCAGGGACCCATTCACCAATGGGCGAACGAATCCTCAGTGACCCCTGAAACAACACTTTTTCAGCAAGGTACACATCATTTCAGCATCTTAAAACCTTCCTTATTGTTGTTATAATAGTTAGGTTTGTTTTTTTGTTGTTATTTATACATTTTACCTCTCATAATTGAATGAAACAGCTGAGAAAAATTAGGTTCCTCCATTTGGTCAATCCATTTGGGGTGAACCTCTTTTTCTATGTTTCAATACCAAAATTGTTGTTTCAAGTACAATGCCCAAAATATTTGTATCCATTGAAAGCATTTTTACTCAATTAATTAGAAAAACACTAGTTTGGCTAGTCCAATTTTGTTCTCCAACTTTTGAAAGCCATAAATTTTACATACAAACTCAAAACTAGGTGTTATTTTTAAAAAATGCATAATTTTTGAGAGAAATCCAAATATGCAAGTGCAACATCAAACATTACATACCCTTGCAATTTCATGCTATGTTTTATGTTCTCTTTGGTGTCCAATCCTTAATGTGCTTATAGGTTCATTTTAACCCTTTCATTATCCTTTTTCCTACCATGGTAAGAAGGCCTCATCTCTCATGGTCCTTTTTGTCAAGCTAGTGTTGCAATTGTGTTAGCCTCATTTGTTTACTATGTTTCATTCTTTCAAATCTCAAATTGTTTATACCCTAGGGTTTTTCTCAAATATCCATGTGATGCACTAGCATCCCATGATAGTTTTTTGTGACCATAACTTGTCACCTTCCTAGGTCAATAGTAACCACTTAGGACAAATTCAAATGGCATGTTAGCCCCTTCCTTTTACCTCTTCTTATTTTTGAATCTATCTTTTATTTTTACACCCTCATTCACACATTAAAACTCTCTCGAATTTTTAATATATCTACCAAAAATATTTGTAGGTTCTTACAACTCATCTTTCACATTGGTTCCTCCTTATGAGCACACTAGCATTCTTCTTCAACACTCTTGGTTTCCGCAAGCTTGATAAAGTGATATTGTTCCATTTTTATCTTTTTATCTATCTTATGTTAATGTAACCATTTTGTTTTATGTGCCCCTAAGCACCTTGGGATCCTCACATCCCTTATCACCTTCATTCTAGTTTATACTATTTGTACTTGCATTGCTCTAACCATTCCTAGATACATTTGGGATAGGATCTCACACCTAAAAAAAAATGTATCTTGGTTGTTGTGGAGGTAGAAACGCCAAAGCAAGGGTTTGACCTAAAACCCCAAAACAAACCTAAACAATTTTTATCTTCTTTGTACTTGAAAGAATTTTCAAAGCACTCAACCATGTAGAGGTTTGCAAGTGCTTTTATATTCATTTTTCTTCTTTATTTCATATTTAATATGATACAAATCTTGTCATTTGATATACTTCTTTAAATTTCTATCATCTATAAAAAAATAGATGAGTGGGTCCTCACATGTGTGTAGCCATGTTGGGTACACATGTAAAAAATGTGTCCCTTAAGGTAACTAAGAAGAATAAAACCGCATACAAGATAAAAATCCCCTTAGAAAGAAACACCTTCTCAAGAAAAGAGAGATGCCATGTTTTTGTTTAGAGATGCCACAACCATATCAAGTCCCAATTTTTAATTAAAGAGTAAAAATATAGAATCTTATAGAAACATATATAAAACAAGATCCAAAGACAAAAATGGTGAGATAGAAATTATGGTGGAGCTATCATCAAAAATTCCATATGAATGTTCTCAAGTGTGTCCTCCAAATTTTTAAGGGACTCACTAAACAAATCTACAAGATTTGTCAAGTTCTCATCCCAATAAATTGTTTTTGAAGATAATGTATATGATCTTGTTTCAAGTAGTCACTAGAAGCCATGAATGCAACAAAACTAGACCCAACAAAAGCAACAAGAAGTAGAGGAGATGGAATTTCAACAGGTCTCTAGAACCTCAATTGATGAAAATGCTTGAAGGTTCAAGTGAACATACTTTATCTCCTCATAAGTGTTCACACTATATGCCTAAGTGTGAACAACATATGTTGATTTAAGAGAGTTCCTACAACTCTCAGTGCACTTCAAAAACATACAATGGACAATTCTAAATTTGATTAAACCAATATCAAAAATAGCAACACATACAATAATTTTTATTACTCGATGTCTCCTGCAACTCATGGAAATCACAATCAAACTGGAAAGACAACATATGCACCCCTCTAGACTGATGAAGAATATGAAAAATCAGATTCTATGATTTGTTACAGGCAACAAGATCATTCACAGGTGAGTTCTCATCAATCTTCCTTCTTGCAATTTCTTTCTTCTTTACTTGCAACTTCTTTATGGAAATCAATGACACAATGCACCAATGATCTTGCAAGGTTACTTGTTGTTGATTGTCACCTCCAACTTGCAATAACAAGTCCGAAAAAAATCCTCCAAGAAAATTTATGCCTCACCTCTGCAACTTCAAATTCTAGAAATTGAAAAAATAAAAACAAAATTGTTCAAAAATCAATTCTTTTGCAAACACTATAAATTGCAACTTGAAACTCTCCAACTCCACACCCCAACCTAGGAAATTAATTAAGTTTCATAAATTACAAATGTTTGACTCCCTAATGCATGTTTGCACCACTTCCAGTAAAACAAGCCTCCACTAGTCAACACATTGATTCTCTCCCTCCACAAATAGGAGTCCAAATTCAAATTTTTCCCATGTACATCATGGGTATCCCGTTCCTTTCTGTGGAAAATAAGGAAAATAAAATGATCTGCAACATTTCATAACCCCCAAGAAATCCTACGCCCAAGTTTGATTTTTGTCAATTTAACATTTAAATTGCATTTTCTAGCACAAACTCCAATTACACCATGCAACAAAAATCAGTCCAATTATTCAAAATCTGATTTTTAGACAAGAAAATCAAAATATGACATAAGACATTATTCCAAGCCATGCCACACCAAAATTTAATTCTTTTTGGTTGATGCAAGATTGTCTTCAGCCACAGATACTCCTACATCATATGTATCTGCCAATGCTAAAATCCTCAACCTCAAGTGAACCCTTTGAATCTATGATATGATTCATAGAATCTAAAGTCTCAATTGGAGTCTTTGGAGAATTAGTATTAGGATAATTTTTCATCATGGTGTTCATGAATTTCCTAATAATCAAGCACCATATCTTTTTTATAGTCATATAGTAGATTCCAAAATTACCTAGTGGAACAAGGTAGTCCAAGACAAACCATCTAGGAATGGAGGATCAATCAATTTTCCATACATCTCCCAACTTTTGATCCAAAAAGAAAAAATGCACTCTATGCTAATTGTGACACAAATTGTACAGTATCCAACATTACAACCAATAATTTTGAGGACATGATCTATCTTGTCTTGCCATATAATTTATCAATGTAAAGTACTTGATTTAGAGACTAGTTTTTCCATTACAATACTTTAGAATTCCATCTCATTGAGACATCTCTTTACACACCAATAGTAAAAGGATGAGGTAAAATACCCATGAATAAAAATGATATCCTTCTCAAATTAGTCACATAATAGACCAATCAAGAGACTCAACTAGCACAAACAAATGAAATCACGAGATCACACCCCCAAAATTACACAAGCAAGAGACCCCAAATAAAATATGATTATGATACTTTATAATCAGCATGATTACAATTGCCACTTATAAATCAACAAAATGGTCTTGATTTCAATACATTACAGATGCCAAATTAGGCCATAGTGCTAAAAGTACAATTTTATCACAAAATAGAACAAATTAAACTACAGTAGTGAAAATTTATACAAAAATATGCACTTTGAAAATTTGCATAAAAATTGTTACCATGTGACCTTGAACAAAGTATCAAAAGTTCCCAAAATGAGAATTGCTTAGCATACAACCTTTGAGAATCTACAATTTCTAAAAAACATAGACACCAAAATTAGAAATTGTCTCTACAACTATGAAGCTCTCAACAAATTATCTAAAATAAAAAAATTCTTTACAAAAAAATCAATAAGAAAGAGGCCTCTAAAAATGGATTACAAAACTAAATTGCAAACACAAAAAGGGGCCAAATTGGGGGATTCAATGATGATGTCACACTGACACCAATAAGAACCTAGAGGGAATATTCCTCTAATCACCCAAACCACTATTAGATTCCTCAACCTACTTGATCATACCTACAAATCACTTGATATTATCTAAAAATTGGTGTTCAACTATAAGAAACCACTTGTCAAGTAGCAAAATTTTCTCATAGGTAGATTTAAGGTTTCATAGCTAGTTTAATTATAATAGGAGGTTTCACAAATGTGGAGTTGTTTTAGGTAGTTGCAGGGTCAATTTTTAGTGTTGACCATTGTGTTTTGGGATGTGCTAGGTGTTGCATCATATGGTGCCCTTGTGGAGCCTATGGTACCTACTATTTGTAGCACCCTACACCATGTGATTTCATGAAAATCAATAAGGTATGTTATTCATGTGCAAGTACCATGTGGTACCATACGTACAATCTACAAAACTAAAATAATTTAAAACCTTAAACGTTATGAAAATTCCTTTTGTATCACAAATCACCTTGTGCAATTTATGATTCCATATGAATATTCTACTGATGCCAACACTACATAATATTTTACTAAACATGTCACTTAGAGAATATTCTTTACAAACAATACAATGGGATAGGAGGATATTTTTCTCGACACACCAAGTCAAATGATTCAAATTTGATGACTTGATAGTCAATTTTTAGGCCTTTTGGATGCCATAATGGGGTCAAATTTGACCCAAAGTGCTTAAAAAATCAAGTACATGCTAGATCTAGCAAGAACCTTCCACGAGAAAGCCTTTCTAGATCTAGCTTTTTATATCCAATTTGGACACAACCAACGATAAAACTAAGTTTCTTAAATGCTCTAAAATCAATAGTGAGCTCAAATTTGTTCCAAGAATCTCCTAAATAACTTGCAAACAAAGTCACAAATGAAATCACCCTAGAATCTAATATTTCTATCAAGTTTTTCTTATTCTTCAATTCAATACAATGGGAAAACATACTCAAATTTTCAAGAAAATACAAGATTTGCAACTTAGATATCCAAAAAGGCTAACAAGAAGCAATCCCACAAGCTCTGATACCTTGTAAGATCTAGCTATAGAAATAGCCAACTAAGATCAAATATTTTTAATGTAAAGATACTTAAAATCATAGAACAATTATATTTTATTGAAAGAAGCAAATATACAATGATTTTATATTAGATTGGATTACTCAAATGAGAGCTACACGTGGGTATATATGATATACCACCAAGTTATGTGAATATACAACCAATGTGGGATAATAGAAGATTGCACATGTGTGCATGACATTTCCACCAAACTAGGAAAGTATAAGTCACATGAAGCAAATACAACCTACCCAAGGAAGCTTATCCTATCCTAGATACAAAAAAATAATAAAGAAATTAACTATATGCAAAAATACGATAATGAACCACAAAAAATAGCCCATTCGAGAAAAAAATCTCATTAGGACTAGAATAATAATTTTAAATTATATAGCAATTATTTAATATTGTCCTATATTTAAGAGATGTAACTGCAAGAGGTTGCATGCAAAATAAATGTAAAGTTCCATGTCTAGTGAAAGCGTATGCATGGGATTGCTTGCACATGAAGTAATGTGCATGAAAATATTCATATAATAGTAATTGTTGGAAAAATAGGAGGATTTTGGATCTCCATAATCAAGCCTCCGATAAATATACAAGGATATAGATATAGAATTGAGGAAGCGTTTCATATTTTGTAAGTAGGTTTAGGATAACAAAGGAGGCAAGGAGTGGTTCCAACTATTTTCTTGCCCTTCCAATGTGTATGCAATTTACATTGTTGATGTTAATAAGAACCTTCAATAATATGCACATTCATGTGTTTTTTGTGTTCAAGTCCTGTATTTTCACATAAGATGTTATTTATAATTTGTAGATTGTATCACCACAATAAGAATCATCATTGGATCTTTCTGATTCATGTGCACCTTGAGTGAAACTTCCCTTTATAGTGGTTTTGGCCCCTCATGAATTGGCAAGATGGCATACAAATTTTATTGTTTGAACTTTGCAATATGCACAAAAGAGTGTAAATAGGGTCAACAAGGTGAATCAATTCACTATCAAGATCATTAATTTGACCTAACTTGTCTAACTTGGACAATTATTGAAATATTATATATCTTGAAAGACATCACATACCAAACAATTATCAACCATACACTAGCAATTCCAATTTTACGTATGATGAAACAACAATATTTAAATCACATTTTCATCATAATAAAAAAGAACATAGAAAGAAACCACACACAACTCCTAGAGTTAAATATGTAGGTAAATCTTCAAAAATCATGGGAGCATCACCATTTGGAAGCATATCAAGAGTTTCCTTGCAAACCCAATTTGTGTGAAGAGAAAGAACATCAAGAGAAAGGCCAAGTTAATATATAATACTATAATATACTTGGAGTACATATAACATGAGACTAGGGACATAAGGTTTGTTCAACAACAAATCAAACATCAGTTATTCAAATGTGTTTTATGTAAAACTTGTCTCTAATGACGAGGTTTAAGGAGAAGGAATATAAGTGTTGAGGCAAACACAACAATTCAAAACCACACAAGTTGGAAGGATTTTGAGCATGGAAACACATTGCATGAAATCATAATAATGAAGCAATGAAAACCGAAGTGGGTCTAAACAATGTCTTAACCCCCAAACAATACCTACATAAAAATTGCAAAATAGTCAGATCCCCTTCTATCAACAATTGTACACCATGCTTGCCTATTGAGTGCTAAAGTGGAAAAGCAAGCATAATAATTTGTTAAGAGATGATTGGTCACGACCCACAACCATATTGAAAAATAGCAAAGAGAAGTATCAAGGGTGTCTCCTATCACATTTTGTGTGAAAGGTATTGGGCATCGACTATAGCTAGATGATGGTAGCCAATCATTAAATGGACTAGAAGAGACAAAAACTCCAAGAATGAAATTTGACAAGTTAGTAGTAATGATATCAAATTTTAAAAAACATGGGATTTCTTATAAGAAATTTATGTTTTCATGAAGGGATTATATGAGAGGCCTTGAGCTTGGTGCCAAAATACTCTCACAAGAATGCCAAGACATAGGAGTACAAAGCACACCAAATTTAGATTATAGGAGGAAGAAGAGAAGATTGTAATCAACACCTAAGAAAATATCAAACAAAAAAGAACAAACAATGAGGTAAGGATTCCTATAAGAAAAGATTGTTAAGTTAGTTAAATCACATAAAAAATGGATTATAATACACTTAATCAATTAAAAGAGTCATTTGATTGCAATAGACCCAATCAAATATAGATATTTTTTTCTAATCTAGTTAGGTGAACACTAATTTAATAAATGATTCAATATCCCACATGAGAAGAGATGTAGAAACAATTGAAGATATAAAAAATATATCTTCGATCTAGCTTTTCATTAATCTTTCTAAATTTTAGGTTGGACAAAGAACTTAGTAGATATACATAATGTTGGCTAGCATATTGGGCACCTTGAGATATGACAATTATATGCCTGAAAGGTGCCAGAATTAACCAAACAGTTTTGAATATCAACATTTACACAAAGATAAATATCCTCTAAATTTTGTCGAGGTACAACTCCCTCGCAAGATTTTCAATGAATTAAAATACTTGAAATTAAATATCATGTATGCTTTTAACCAGAAAGCAGAAAAGGTATACCCAATATCAAAAAACTTCCTAAATATCAGGTGTGAGATTCAACAAGCAAGAAGTATTGACACAAAGACCAATCTTAGTTAAACTATCCAAAAACAAAACATGTACCCAATACCATTTAAGAAATAAAATAAACTACGAATAAAATTGCATTACTCACACAAAGATAAGCTATGCATAAAGATGTTCTCAAACACAAAGATTCAAGAACTCAAATTAACTTCACAACTGAATGCACACAAAAAAACAATAATTTCATTCATAGGAAAATATTGTATTGAGCAGTATCAAAGTGTCTAGAGAGAGAGCATATGAAAATAGATACAATTAAATAGGAAGATGAGTAACTACCTCTTTTTCATGTCCATGGCTGATCAAAAATGAAAAGACAAATAAGGAAAGAAAGGAAGTTGAGCCATTACGATGGCGTCACTTCATTACGATGGCGTCACTTCATTTCTAGCTTCCGAGTTCACCAGGGGTTTCTTTCGCCAAGCTTGGAAATCTTTGAGGATGTGCAACAAGTCTTTATGTTGAGGAATAGTCACATTTGTCATCCTCACCTTCCACATCAGATGGTTGTCCTTAGTTGTTTCCACGCAGCATTCACAAACCTTCATGAGATCAATTGCCTAAGATGTGACCAGGTGCAATTCACTAAGCTTTTGTAAATGCTCAACATTGAGCGAGGGTGAAACAAGTGTGTCCTTAACCATTTTTTGGAAACTATCTATCAAACCCTTGGTGTCTATAGCATTCCTAGCTTCACCTTTATCCCAGAGTATCTCAAGAGCCACCAAGGTGCCCAGTGCTTCTTCTAAAACAATAGTACACTCATCAATGATTTCCTTAAGCTTCTGCGAACTTTTCTTAGCAATATGCAATTTCCATTCCACCCCTTTATTCCATGACAAGTAATGGGTGTCAGAAGCGTTAGGTATAACCTACTCTGCATCCAACTTCTCCATGTCTAAACCCAACATTAACTTCAATTTAGTTTGATAATTGTTCCATAACCTCTTTTCTTTTTCAATTGCAGTGATCTCCTCCCCCAAAGTGGTCTTCAAGGTATTTGTTTCTCAGAAGCATTTTATGGATTTAGAAATGAAAAAGCTTCCCTTTTTAATCAGTGACTCACTCCAATCATCAACAACCTTACTAAGGGTTTGGTAACTTTTAATCTTAATCATAGCCTCTTTTCCAACCACGATTAGAGATTCTACAGAGGAATCAACCTAAGATAGGGGTTGAGGAACAAGCTCAAAGATAGACCTTAGACATTCAATCAAGTCTCTAACCTGGGCTTTTAATTTATTTTTACTTTCTTTATCTTTTCTTGATCTTTCAACCATTATGGCTGCAAACACCGAAAAAATCTGAACGTCTCCATCTCTGGTAGGAGGAGCAAGGTCCACTGTACTCACTTCAAAATCACCTGTTGCTGCCTAAGTGTGATGCAGGGGCAAGGGTTCAAACTCAATCTAATAGAGGCATATTTCACAACAATGGGTTCATCATAATGGCATTACTCTCTTTTAACATGACATGGTTCAAATAAGGCTACAACTCTCAAAGGGCCACCAACACTTGGAATTATTCACCAAACTCTATGAACACTTTAGAATATGTAGGACTGACATAAACAACCCAACAATAACTTGCAAGAACTCAGATTTCACAAAATATAAGGTTTTCTTTTAACTGACCCAAATTACCCCTTTTGTTCACTTAAGACTACAAGCTCCAAAATGGGTTCTATGACTCAAAGACTCAACCAACTCTTGGGAAACAATTCACAGGGTATCCATGACCTAATCAACTCAACTAATCCACCCAAGAAGTCCTAGACTCTTTCTATGAGTGAGTTCCTCTCAAAAAGCCTCATATTTAAATAAACCTTCAAAAAGAACAGTCATTCATATCTTTTGATGCAGACCTCTTTCCAAGAATGTAATGACAGATTTAGATACCCTTTTGGCCACTTTAAAACACATCTTGAAATGGGTATAGTTTACTTTGTAACAAATACCTCAAACTTTGATTGTCTCACTTCTTTAAGGCTTAATTTGGCTTGTAGGCATAGGTGCTTATAGGTTCTATCAATTCTAGGTTTTACCCACTTGCTCTATCACCTAAAACATATCAAAAATGACTTGCACATGCTCACCAAACCATCACAAATCCATTTACCTAATTCTTTCATCAAACTCTAACACCCATGCTTCATATTTGCTCAAAAATCATGCTTTTCCAGACCAGGGCATCACACAAAAGGAACCAAACATTATCTTTTGTTCCTACCACTTTGTAGAATCAAAGTATACCTAAAAACAGTCCATTTTACCAATTTTGAAGAGTTTCTATTGGTGGGATGAAAAGTTATGCATTTTTTCAACTCACTGCTTGTATTAGCTGGGGTTTTCAGCAGTTTTCACTAAAACCACCATAACTTACTCAATTCTTCATGAAATCACATGAGACAAGAACCAAAATGCTCTAGAAACACAATACTATGATATGCAATCACTTTAATCACTCCATGAAGGCCGTATAGGCCGTACAATTCACAACAACAACAAAGTAATGTTCAGATTTTGCAAAATTAGTGAACTTCATTGCTTCAAATTATCACCAAACGGCCTCTAACCCTTGGTTCGACCATACAAGGCCTTTTATACCTTTTACAACTTGTTTCAACAATTACAAACCAACTTTTCAACTACTAACTAACCTTGACTCTTCATCTTCCCATTTTGCATTTTGTAACATGACAACATTTTACACTTTTGACAACATTTGCAAAATGAACTTATGAACCACCTAATAACCTATTTACTGACTCAAACACATTCAATATGGTTTAAATGGCCTTATTACATGATTCAAACATAAAAATAAATCAAATTTTACAAAATGGTCTCATGCAAGCATGAAATCCACCAAGTGCTTCTTCACTAGAGTGACATCTTTTTGCACCGAAGGGTGCGCAATCTCTATTTGGTGGCCTCCTGATTCTGTGTCATCTATCAACCTAACAGTAGTCTTTAACTTTTCGATTTTGGGGTTGAAGTGCTCTGCAACAATTGGCCCACCATATCCTACTTGGGTAAACTAGGTTGTATAGCCTTTCTTTTCCTTGACAAAGAGTCCTCTAACCAGGCTAGAGTCACCAAGACCCTGGGTGCCTTAAGACTTGGAGATTTGAACAATTTCCTAGTAACTGGAGGAGTATTATTTGCAGATGCAACTGCCTATGACTTTTGGGATGTACCTACTTCTCTGATAGGTGATTCATCCTGAGAGGGAGAGGAGTTGATATTTAGGGTTTCCAAACCCCCTTCTTCATTCTCCTTTTCTAGAATAGGCAAGTTTAAGATATCTTCACCACAAGTTTGTGAAAACATATTCTTGTCTGGCGAATCCTCACCACCATCCCCTTGAGCCCCTGATGGTAATGACTGGGAAACATTACCAATGGATTGCCTGCTTGCAAAATCTTGAGAAGTACTTTCGGCGAGTTGTGAATCTTTAGATCTGGTGAGAGGATGGGACTGTTCAGTTCTTTTCTTGGTAACCCACTCTCGTGTTCTAGTTAAAACATCTGCAGTCTTTGCCTCAATAGTTTCTTTTTCTTTACTGTTCCAGTCCCTAGCAAGGATAGGTCGATTTTCTATTAATTCAATATACACTAGGTTTACCATGTCAGACCCATCTTCCACAATGCCCTGCCAAATCCCACTTCAAATCATAGATGATTATCTACTCCACAAACAACCTCATCCAACCTCTTTTCCCGACTTCATACTCATCAAAACAATCAACCCAATAATCTTCTAGGCTAGGCTGGTGATAGAAATTAGGGCTTAATTTAAGATTATTCTTAATATAATCTTTTGAATCAAAAAGAACTCACTCATCATATGAATGCATATTATACTTAGACAGTTCCTTTCAATATTTAGGGCATCATACATCGATTGACAATTGTAAAAACCGAAACCAAAAGGAAAGCGAACTGTTAATCTCTTCCTGCCTTGGCATAACCTATTCACATCAACCAACTACCTGCTTACTTCAATGATCACCCACTTATCCTCAGGGTACTTAGGCAATTTAATCTGAAATCCTGCATATCCACCAACCCTAATATAAAAGAATCTCTGAAACTAGATAAAATGGTTGTCATAGAAGTTCACAAACTGCATTCCTTCTGGCGATAACCGCATTGCAAGACGCCCGTGTAATTCTCTTACCATTCTCATAGTGAAGGTATTTGTCACTCTCCTAAAATGTTGAAAGCTCCTTTGAAGTTGTAATTTATCAAAATAATCATAAATAGGCACCTTTTTTGGGGGTAAATCACTAGGTATTAATCCAGGCCAAGGTCTAGTGCTGGTGTTGGCATATATCAAATATGAGGACATGTAGAAAAATTTGTTGAGGGTAAAGAATGTCATCAATTCATGAAGACGATCACTGATAATTTTTGCCCAATCCAAGAATTGCTCTCCACACAACATAATTTGGATGAAGAAATGCATCCACTCATCAAACCCATGAACGTCTTCATTTCCCCTTAACCTGTGCAATAACACTACAATGTCGGTCGACTCTTCTACAAAATGTGCTATGTGCAACTTTTGAGGCAATTGAGATTTACCCCTCTTGGGCTTGGCCAACCAATTTTTTGCTATTTCATTCCTATAGATCCCTTTCTTTGCAAAGAATTCAATTTGAGAATTTGTCATGTTCATTGGTGAATACTCATCCTTCTCGAGAATTCTTAGGCAAGAAACAAAGGTGGACCTCTAGATTTTTAGAACAAGTCGATTATATTTTGTCCTAACCTCACGTGTCTATGAATCATGGTGCCTAATGCACTCTAAGATGAGTTCAGGGCATTGCACAGCTAAAGGGAATGTGACAACTTCAACCAATCCGATATCAATTATCCATTCAGTGATGGGTTGTGGATTGGGTTTATTGAATTTCTTTGTAATTCATCCAAACTCATAGGCCCTAAATGGGTACCCCCAATTTCTGGCCCCTCATAAGTTAACCAGGACACATATTCATAACCCGCATATTTAACCCTTGCCATGGATGAGATTTTATAGCTCAAACAATAGATACCCTTCTAAAGAGTAGACAAAAATAATCCAGGAATGCAACTTGAAAACATGTGAATATTGTAAATACCTCAATGGTGAATCCTGCAGCTGAAATTTTGCCTCTCGTCCGGCTCGTCCTCGAAGAATTTGTCACAATGAGAATGTTTGTCCAGCACTTCGAACTTTCTTAAAATTTTGTGAAAAAACATGGGAGTAGATGAGCATTTAATGTCTTAAATTGCTCTACGACACGTGGTAGTTGTCACTTCACCATTTCAACATAATTAACTTTCAAATTTTGAAGATAAATGTCTGAGTGACCAAGTGGGTGGTTCTACGAACTACACAAAAGTGTGCCTAAGTTCGACTAACATGCCAAGATGTCACTTGATCATCACAAAGGCAGTAAAGGAAAGTTCAACAAACAACACAAAACACCGCCCGAGTAAAGAATACGAGAAGTGATAATAAAACGGGCTCAAGCGGCTAGGTGGGGGGTTCAATGAACTATACAAAACACCGCTCGAGTTCAAAAGATTACATAATATGCCACCTAAGTAGGACTAAGCCGCTTATAAGTTGTTGGATGATTTTCATGACATGGGGCAAAAATATAAGGTAACACATAGCAAAGTAAAATCATGGCAACTTCTTAAGCTTCACTTATCTTAGACTTGTGTTAGCAAAAATGCTTGTTTCGATTCTTCCTCTAAAAAATTGAAGTATTACCAAATCCAACCTAGTTGTGTGATCATTATTGTTGAAACAAAGGCATCGACATTTGTATGTGTGGTTGCAAGCCAATGGTTCATCAAGTAGAATAAGAATGAAATATATCACAAAACTCAAGTTGCCCCTTCAATTGTGTAATAACTTGCATAAGGTTTTAGGAAAGGAAAGGAAAGGTCCTTTTATAGTCCACGATACCAGGCGGTCTATTTTTGGGTCTACAGATGGCTTACACTATATGGGACTGCTCGTACTCCCAATATGAGGGAGGCACCTAACTCTTGCTCCACAATACGAGGTGTACATACCTTACCCCCTGCAGGATTTGAACTTGTGACCTCTCTTACAAGAGTACAAGTTCTCCACCATTAGGCCAACTCAGGTGTACATGAGGACAACATAATTAACTGAAAGATATTGGTGACTAGCTATCCAATTTATAATATAAACAAATCATAGAATGATTGACCCAAAGTTGATAGTGAGATTCAAATTCTAATCAAGCCAAACTAATTGAGTGCAAGCAAAATTGCTTTAAAACTAAAACGGCAAACTACCCCACTTGATTATGATACACCCCCAAAAGATGAAAAGTACTAAAAATAAAGAAATGATGTAGTGGATAAACCAACCAAGATCTTTACAATGATTAGCTAGGTTCCAATAGTGAACCGTCTAAAATCTTGAACAAAATGAAACATAAGTATTAGCAATAAACTATCCAATATTACAATAATTTGATTTCTTGAAAAAATAATGAACTTCGAATGATTGTTCAATAAATCCAAAAACATTAATCAATGCTTAGAAAATTGAAAGCAATCTACTACCTTGCAGGATATGATGAAACCCAAATGGGCTGAAGAAAACATTACAAATACTTAGATAATGTCATCATGGGAACCCATGATGGAAAAAGGAAAGTGATTGCACGTTGGTTGATCTAAAAATCATCGAAGGAAAGGATGTGATCCCCTCTTTAAGAAAATTGATATGGCTTCCAAATACTCTTACTATTCATTGAGAATCAATGCACCTAAAGCATGAAGCCTACATGAGGTGTGGACTAGGCATAAAATATCATAATGTTTTGCTAAAATTCAAAATATTGAT
The DNA here is from genome assembly GCA_007115665.2 of Sequoiadendron giganteum. Taxonomy (NCBI): domain Eukaryota; kingdom Viridiplantae; phylum Streptophyta; class Pinopsida; order Cupressales; family Cupressaceae; genus Sequoiadendron; species Sequoiadendron giganteum. The sequence goes on from VCHN02000014.1 coordinate 93,873,627, forward strand.
CAACGAACTTAAATAGCCCCAAAATGATAAGATGACCCAAAACACTTTCTACTAAAAGCTACAATCAATGTGAAAAGAAATGATCAATCTCCAACATAAGACACAATCTCATCAAGGTTGAGTGATTACAAACATTACCATAAACTGTGCTTAGATTCCTAGCAAGTATAACTAAGAGTATTTAGTAAAACAATTGTATTAACTAGCTCAAACAACCCAAAAGTTTTTGCATAAATAAGAAGTGATTTCCACCAACAAGTCTAATTAATGAAATAATACCCAACACCCAAACCATGGAGGATCGTGCCCAAAAATAGCAATACCACTTATCGAAGGATAAGATGTCTGTCAATCAGAGATTATTGATCGTAGCACCTACAACAAACTTCCTCAATGAATTATTCTCAAAAAGGTACAAAACATTAGATAAATTTGATTTTCAATGTGGACAACTACAATGAATGCCTTCCATTCAGCTTGTGTGGCTTGGTAAATAGCACAAACTACATTTTTAGGCAGTGCATCTAGTGCTAAGCTTCAAACCTAATGCAACTCGTTATTTCAAACATTAGGAAACCCCACAAAAACAATATGACATAGAAACTAACATAGCAACAATAATATTTTCCTAAAGGGGTACGACCTACAAGGCATTACTAACCAAACACAATACTGATTTCAAATCAAAATCTTCATAAAATATTCTCCCCCAAAAAACATCACATCAAAAGTAAATAACTCAATCATCGAGGCTGAAAAAAATCACTAAAAATCACACACCGCACTAAAAACTAGAAATCTTAAATCATTGTCTAATGAAACACACTATCAATCCTTGGATGGAACTAGGGGAGAAGACCCAATTACCGCCCCCCAAAATTATGAGAGTTTTCATCCTCAAAAAAATAAGAACACATCAATTTTTTTAATGAGATTGTTTCAAAAACAACAAAACCCTTTTCAAAAACATTCCTTCTATTCATAATCTTTTCGAAAAAAATAAAATAATAATATTTATTTTTGACAAATATTTCTCAATTTTATAAAAATATATATAATTGTCTTTTGTAATCACCTTTTTGCACCATGGGTCTAATGACCCTTATTTTAATCACTTAAAACACATAGTTAAGTATAAATTGTCTTTAAATTTATTTTTTTTGACAACTTAATTTAATTATTTGATTAATTTTCCTTTTTTCTTTCATTCCATTAGACTATGGGAAAAATTACAAAAAATAGGCTAAAGATCATCAATGAATTTACATTCAAGAAAGGGGCATGACAAATTGCCAAAGTATCATTTTGCCAAGAGTGATTACAACAATTTGAACAATAGAACAAAATATACATGACTTAAAATAGCTTAGTTCAGATATGTCACACAAGATCTATAATACCATTACATTGCTAATCTAAACTACTCATCAAATGATGGTGTAATTATCATTAAACTTGTTTAGCCACTTGTTTTGCATAATCTCCTCCCACAAAATAACAATTCGAAATCACAGATTCAGAACCTTGATACCCCAAAATAGAGCATTGAAAAATATACATACAAATCATAATAAATAAAGATAAAAATAATAAATGTTGAATTAACACTTCAAAATTTCTACTCAGCCTAAAATCAATTTATAAATTATTGACATATTCAGCAATCACCATGAGATTTCAACTCTATTTCTTTTATTACTAAAATTCACATACACAGGCATCTGCTTCTCATAAGTACTACCTTTCAATTTTAACCTGTACAAGATACAATATCATAGAAATGTGTCACAGGAATTGCACGTTGGCTTGAATATATTCATTGTATATATTATCATCTTGCATACTTCAAGAAATTTATTCTTGAGAAAATATATAATGCACATATTGATTCCAATCTTCTTCTTTGGGCTTTTGGGTAATTGATTGGCATTCCAAGTCTGATTTTCCACAAATTGATCTTACTTGAGACTCTCGAATTCATTTCGTAGGTTTCATGGTATATTCATCGTATATAGTGTATAGTACATTGGGGTCTAGATTGTTATCACAAACGAAGCTACTGTTTAAATTGTTGTAGTTCAACTTTTTTTCCACATTTTGCGAAGTTGATATAACACAGAATTATTTAACTTAAAGCCCGTATATTAGTTTATCAATGGCTAAACTTATAATTTGCGCTGCAGATCATTTGAAATAGTTAGTATTTCCGAGGCAGACAATATGATCATATAGAGTTCATTTTCCCATGATTCCAAAATTTGTAAGTCTGCCATTGTTATATGGCATTATGTTTCAGGGACATTTTGATGATTTCCAACTGTGGCATGAATGGGATTTGTTTTGCAATGGCTGTAAAATCTTTGACTCTATCTGTTCAGTAAACTAGGCAGCCAATAAAATAGACATGACAAAATATTTCTAAAGCTATTTTCATATTGTTACAAACCATGAAGCCTTATGACGGAGATACAAATCATAGAGTAACTTTTGCCATGTTATCTGTACTGTTTGTTAAGGGCTGATAGCCTTAATTGGTCTATTCACCGTGAATATTTTGGTTGTCATGTACATTTAAGTGGTGTGGACAAAGAAACAGGTATCTGTTCCAGGTGGTTTTCTCAAAGTTATTCTATTTCTGCAGTCTTAGTAGTGTTTTAGATTGCAAATGGGATAAAATTCCTAGTTTTTAATTTTAAATCTTTTCAATGTTCTAACACATAAGGATTCTTGGCATTCTTCCCTGTAAATAAAATTGCCTATCAAATAAGGTCACAAACTCTTTGCAATTATATAGCTTGTCTCATCAACTTTAGAAGTCTGTCATCCTACCAGCCAAATCTGATCCTAAGTGCCATACAACATTCATTACTGAAATTAAGGTGAACTCATGGGTGAACATTCCACTTGATTAGTTGACGTGTTTGGAACCCAACCCTAGAGATTGGATGGTGGAATAATGATTAAATCTATTTATGAAATTGACGTTTAAGTACCTTTTCAGATTTTCTCAAAGTGATTGTAATTGAACAGAAGATAAGTGCAAAAGAGTTCGCATTTTTGCTTGTTCACTTTTTGTTTCAGTTGATCCATGTAGGATCAGAAAAACAATCACTTCGAATCATCATTTTTCTAACTGAAACAGGGGAACTGTCAATAAAGTGACAGGGCTGCCAGGGGAGGTCATGCTCTGCAAACAAGCAAATGCATAATTGTCATCAGTGGTCCTGCACAAAGCAGAGGTTGCATCATTGTCCATGGTGGTCACTCAATTGTCACTGGCACTTTAAGAAAATATCAGCAGTATCCTGCCTGAGCGCAACAACACAAATCAGTAATAATTAAAAAACGTTGTCTCTTAAAACTTCTCAACAACCTATATTCCTTTGGTGTATGAGTGGGCACCTCTTAACACTTTAATAAATACGAGTCAAAGGTTATAGGCCAAGCAAGGGAGTGTAAGATTGAGTGGGATGTATGAGTGAGAGATTTAGCAGTATAGAGTTGAGAGAAACAATCAGCAGTATGATACTGATTTGAATACTCCATTGAGCTTGCTGTAGAATGCCAATAAGAAGCAAAGGAAGAAAAGAAGGTTGGAACAAGGTGAGAGAATAATTAGCACTACAATATGGATTTCATGCTCCACTGAATTGTAAATGCCCCATCATTGAAGGAAGGAGGTTGTGATTAATTGACACTACCAACTGGTGAAACATCCCGCTTAGTTTTTCCCTGAAGTTTTAGCCCACAACACTTCACCTATTAACATTAGCCCAAGAAAGATAACAAGCTGAAAGCAACCCTTCACGTTCTAATCACCCAAATCTCGAAGTGGGCAAGGTGAGAGCATACAGTGTAAGGGGATCTATTAGCAATAAACTGAAATGCTAGAAGTACAAATGATATTGGCGGCAAGCCGGCAAGCCAACCTCTTCCACTTTTCAGGGGGCTTCGGAAAAGTAAATGAAATGTAAAATGCTTAGGCGGCAAGCTAGCCCCTTCCACTTTTCAGTGGGGATGAAAGCACAAGTACAAAAATGAAAGAGTTGATCAATACTACTGAAAACAACATTACAATATAGAGTCTTATACAATGTATCATGAGATAACTTAGTAATATGAAGGCCCAAGTGTTAGATAATCATCCCCATGATAACTACAAAGATAAGCATCAAGAAATTAAGACAAAATACTGAAAATACCAGGTCTGATAAAATGGCAGCATTTTGTTTTTTTGATCAGCAAACCTAGAACTCCATCAATACTCCTCCAAATGACCTCAAACTGAATGCAAATGGCATCTAAGGCCTAGGCATCCAAGTACAAGCAGCTAAAGTCCACTAAACAGCTTTGATTATTTCTGCACACATCCCAATGCACCCCAAACAAGGAAATAGGGCACCCTGAGGAGGGTGATCAGCAGCAAAAATCAGGTTCTCCTAAAAATATGAGATTCTAGGCAAGGGGGTGCCCAAAAGCAAGGATCCAAACAAGCCTACATCCACAAAAATCCGCCAAGTCTCTGGAACGGTGCAAGCAAGAATGTGGGTCTGCAGTAGCATGAAAATAACACTCCAAAAACACCAAACAGCAAAGAGCATACCAAAATATGCCTAGAAAACATCAAAGCCACGCCAAATTGAAATCACCAATGTAGCCATCACCAATGAAGCTAATTCTGCAACCTCTGAGTGAAGAAGCAGTCACTAATCAGCTAGAAGTTGTCTCTCAAACTCGAAACTGATGAAGAAACTAGAAGGCATCTCAACCTCAAAGCAAGAGTCTAAATAAAACTCAACAACACTTTGTTATGAAAAGATAATGGATACCAAATGAAGAGGCAATGCACTGTATTTATAGATTTCCAACCCTAGAAATTCAAACTTCATTTCCCTCCAAAAAGGGATGCCCAGGGGAATAAAATAATACATATTAAACTCATTGCTTGAGAATTGTGGCATCCACTTTACCTTAGGATAAAATATAACTTAAAACATTTCAGTCTCCAACTTAGGCATCCAAAATGAGGCCCACCCTTTAAACACAACTTCAAGTCATAACACCTAGACATGGGGTCCAAAAGCAACAACGAAATGTAATGTGACTTAAGTTATAAAACTTTCATTTTTGAGCTCCAAGAATGTTGGAAAAGTCACTGCCAAAATAGAACTGCCCCATTGTCAAAATTAGAAATTGTATGCTAAACTGCTAGCAGACTGCACTGCCAAAAATAGAACTTACTAAAAATAATAAGTGACTCCAAACTCCATTTGAGCACAAACTGGGCAGCCATCATAACTTACAAAAAATAGTAAGTCCAAAAATATCTTCTGATGGAAATGCATGTCACACCCCTTTGAAACTCTCTGAAAGCCCAGAAAGACCCAGAAGACAAACTGCCAAACTCCTACATGCAACCCTTGAAAACTTAAAAGGAAACCTCCTAGAAAATAGGAAACCCTAATTCTGCCTCCGACTAACCTACAGGCCTCCAAAAATAGGCTAACGGTCACTAGAAAGTGTAGGGCTAAAAATGAGGACATTACAATTGATTTTCCCAACATTGAGGTTCACAAAATAAAATCTCTTGTGTGATCTAATTATTCCCTATTAGTTGTTTATTATTTTGTTATTGCTTAATCAACAATTCACAATCTACTACTCTAAACTATACTTTAAATCAATTCCACTTGAAGTTAATACAAGCAGAAATAGCAAGCATTGATTCAAGATCTGCATTTGGTTTCTAATAAGTTTTTAAACAAAATTATAAATCACTTGTAGAAAATTATGCCTCATGTTGCATGTCTATCAACATCAGAAGAAAGTAATGGTAGAAATTATCTAGAAGTATAACTGCCCTCTAGTGCACTTCATTGCATTATATCAATCATAGTTGGCACAATCGCGAAAAACTCGCGAGTTTTTGAACATTGCGAGTTTTTACGAGTTTAACTCGCCAACCTTAAAAAACGAGTTTTTTCGAGATTTTTATGGCGAGTACTCGCCAAAAACTCGCGAGTCCGACAAAAAAACTCGGTCGCGTAGAACATAAAGCAAAAAACGTCTTTTTGATGTTTCATTTCATTTCGAATTAGCATGATACTTTGTGTGAGGAGCTAAAACCCCCCCACTCCCCAGCAAGGAAATATCATTTCCAACGATTTGCATCGAGGAGAGCAGATTCAAATGCCATTTTATGTGGATTTTGAAGAGAAATTCGATTCACAGGTAGGGTTTTTGTTTTTGTTTTTTCATTTTTGCTTAATCATTTTCTTTCATTCTTCTTACAAAATACTCATTCCAAATTGAAAAAAAATAATGATAGAGCACAAAAAAACAAATTTTTGCATTTAGAATCCAAAAAACAAGATTCATCACTATCTTTTGTTGATTTTTGCTCATATTTTTCACTGTTTTTTGAAATTTTCAGACCTAGGTTCATTTTTTGTGTAGAATGATAAGATTAGTTAATAATGTTAATTTAAACACATTTGTATCAATTTAAATCAAATTTAGCTCTATATCTTTTAAGTTCTAAATTTTTAATGATTTAAGTTGTTTTTAAAAAAAAATTGTATTAAAAAACTAATATGTTGTACATATTTTTTGTGTGTGTAGATTGATCATTGATCATTGAATACACACTATAATGGCTTTTGGCTCTAGTTCAGCATCAGGTTCCACCCCCGCCCCATCATGTCCCACCCCATGTACACCATCATCATGGATTCCAGGCACTCGTCCTGTAGGGGCTAGAGACCCTACATGGAAGTATGGTGTGAAAGGGCACATACCTGGAACAGTTGTTTGCAGTGAGTGCAAGAAAACATATCATGGAGGCATAAATCGCCTCAAATACCATCTTGCAGGCATTCCTCAACGTGATGCCAAGCCTTGTGAGAAGCCCAAAGAAGAGATTAGAAGAGAGATGCTTGCACTACTTTCAATTGCCGAGGAAAGAAAAATGCAAAGGGAGAGGGCAAAAAAAGCCATAGCAACTGCCATAGCTAGTGGACATGCGCATGCCCATGGCCAAACTCAGGAGCACAGGGCTGAGCACATGGAGATAGAGTCAGATGAGGAGGGAGATATTGGCATTGTGGGCTCTCTTCGTGGTCCACGGATTCGCATTCATAGCACAACCACAACTGTACTATCCTCTAGGCCCCTCGTTTCCTATAGTTCGACTTCGAGTAGAGTGCCAATGCCACCACCACCTTCATCTTCACGCAACCCACAGAGTTTTTTTGTGCCTCAAAACACACCAGAAGCACAGGTATCATTGGAGGCTACAAGGTGGAACAAGGAGGTGCATCAACATGCCGAGTCGGCATGTGCTGACTTTTGGTATTTCAATAACATACCATTTAATGTGGCGAGTAGTCCCTATTGGCACAATATGGTCACTGCATTGACAGTTGCAGGAAAAGACTTCAAGCCACCTTCTCGCAAAAATTTGAGTGGGAGGTAAGTGAAAGTCAACTTAAATTTTATGCTAAGTTTATGTTCTTTAAATCAAATTAATTTATAATTTATTATTTATGTTGAATTCAAGCTATTTTTTGTTTAAAACTTACAATTTTGTACTTATTTAATTATTTTACTTTGTACCTGCAAGTTGCTCAAAAATGCAACCCAAAGGGCAATGCAAGTGGTTGAAGAACAAAAAAATAAATGGAAGAAATATGGCTGCTCCATTCTTTCTGATGGGTGGACGGATGGGAGAAATCGCACCATCATTAACTTTTTGGTTGCTTGCAAAGGTGAAGTTGTGTTTTGAAAGTCGATAGATGCTTCCATCAGGATAAAAACTACAGATACATTGTGTACATTGTTGGAAGAAGTTGTGATGGAGGTGGGGATTGTTAATGTGGTGCAAGTTATCACAGATAATGCAGCAGCGTATGTGGCAGCAAGAAGAATGCTCGAGACTAGACATCCATCACTCTTTTGGTCACCTTGTGCGGCCCATTGCCTTAACCTTCTTTTGGAGGACATAGGCAAACTTGTTTGGGTGGCACCGATTGTAGATGATGCAAGGAGCATCACAAAATTTATCTACAATCACCCTTGGGTTCTTAGCTTGATGAGAGATCATACGCAAAGGAAGGAGTTGGTGAGACCAGGTGCCACAAGGTTTGCAACGATTTTCATAACGTTGCAAAGCATTTTGGATTCTTTGAGCTTTTTAAAACAAATGTTTGTGAGTCAAGCATGGAATGACTCCTCATATTCAAAGAAGCCCGAAGGAGAGAGAGTTGCTACAATAGTCTTCGACCCCTTGTTTGCACAAAAAGCTACAGAGATCGTGAAGGTAACTTCAAAACTTTGATTTTAATTTTAAACTCAAGTTGAATATAAATATATATTTTTTTAATTTAACTTTAAGGCTTTAAGCCTTTCATTATAAATTTCTAACTTTGATCTTTTTGTATTTTTAATCTAGGTGTCGAAGCCCTTGGTAAGAGTCCTTCACTTGGTAGATGGGGATCAAAACCCCATGGGATATATTTATGAGGCCATGGATAGGGCCAAAGAGGCTATCAAAAGTTACATGGGGGACAACCTGAAATTTGATCCCATATGGGAAATTGTTGATAGGAGGTGGAACCAACCCATCCATGCAGCAGGGTACTTCCTCAACCCTTCTTATCTCTTCTCAGAGAGCTTCTCCGATCCTAATGGAGAGGTTATGGAGGGGCTCATGACATGCTTTCAAAGGATGGAATCCAAGGTTGTAGCGAGAGACCACATCGTCATCGAGTTGGATATGTACAGGGAAGCAACTGGTAATCTCTTTTCTTCGGAGATGGCTCTTAGAGGAAGAAACACTCTGCCACCAAGTATAAAATTGGGAGTCTTTAACTTTTAAGTTTATTTCACATGCATCTTATAATTTGATAAAATGTGTTTTACTTTTGACTTTTGAGTCTTTGACTTTGTTTTCTAACTCTTCAATATTTATTTATTTTGCAGAGGTTTGGTGGAAAAATTGGGGTGGAAAAACCTCACATCTTCATAAAATTGCCCTCCGCGTATTATGTCAGCCCTGTAGTGCATCCAATTGTGAGCGCAATTGGAGCTTGTTCGAGTCCATTCACACGAAAAAGAGGAACAAGTTAGCACAAAAGTGCCTCAATGATCTTGTCTTTGTGCAATACAACCTTCAGTTGCGCACAAAGAGAGTAGAAGAAAAATCATTGGATCCTATTGATTTAGATGAGATAGATCCTTATAGTGATTGGACAGGGCGAGATGAGCAGCCTCCATTGTTTAGCGCGGACAAGATCCTTGACTTTGAGAGACAAGCAATGGAGGATGTGGGTGCATCAGGAGATGTAGGGTTGGAGGACATTCCTAAGGATATCGATGAGATTCAGCCAAAGCCACAGACACAACCTTCCATGTCAGTCGAGGAGCCAGTAGCAGTAGCACCACGAGTGCAATCACCGCCACCACCACCACGCACACACGGGAGGGCTAGAGGACCCACCGCTTCTTTCCTAGCTGCTGCTAGACTAGGGAAGAGGAAAGCCTAGCATGTTGTATTTAGTTACTGTTTAGTATTTGCTTCTAGTTCTAGTTTTATTGCTTTCATGTATTAGACTTTCAAGTTTTTAGCCATTGGGATTCCGCATAAGAATGCGATTTTGTAATCTATTTACATTGAAGTCAATCAAAATTAATAGAAAACACTTTTGTACTCATTTATGGATTCATTGGATTCATCTTGTCATTGAATTTTGCAAAAAAAATGTGTTTCTAATGAAATTTATGCAATTTTTTAAGTTCCTGAGTTTTTTGCCGAGTTTTAAAAACTCGGCAATTTTTGGCTTGGCGAGTTTTTCCTTGGGGCGAGTATTCCAACTATGATATCAATCATTAAAAACGATACAAGAAAGACTTTTAAGTTGGATTTCATCTTATGCAGCATTTTTTAACATCAATCTAATGCCTACATAGACACCTACACAACTATCTCTAAAAGAACAGTGTTGGTTATTCTGGACCTAAACTATTTTACAATTTATATAATGATGTGGAAATAATTCTTACTGTATTTAAATTTTTTAATGTGATATTGGGATTGTGTGCCTTTGGCAACAACCAATTTAGAAAATACTCATTAAGGATTTATGTACGCTCCATTCCTAACTATCATATATGAGAAGCATTTATGAAACTATAAAGTATTATAACAAACAGAAGAATCTACATATAATACGTCAACTATAAAAGACTCCAAATTGATGTGACAGCTCTATAACATGTCAACATAAAATCTACTTTGGAAAATAAGTGAACCAGAGCCATGAATTATGTGTATGAGTATGTCTAACAACCAGGTATAAGAAATGTGCTTGATTAGAAGATAATAAAAGCATAAACACTTACAAAGTCTCTAATTTTTCAATATCACCAAATTCTGATAGCCGGTTGCCAAGTAACCAACCAGTTGTAAAATCTGAAGCAAAGCATTTTTTTCTTCATTTGATCCATCACCAAATAAGCTTTTATTAATGCATCTGTTTTTTTTTTTTAATTTCAGAGGCAGCATAATAAAATCTGCTATAAGTGAAGACATTTTGAATTGAGTCCTTTGCTCTGAAAGCAATGTGAGTTTATTTTCCAGGCAAAAAGAGTCAACAAGCATTACATAAGTTTCAATATCCGTAATGATACCAACCCAGCCATCTACATTTTTTGAAGAAACTCAAAACCTTATCCATTTCACCAGCCTTGCAATGAACATTAATCAAACATTCATAGATAACCATATAAGGAGCCAAACCTTCATCTGCCATGTCATTCATCAGTGTATGTGGACAAGAAAGGTTGCCAAACTAACAAAGACTACTGATAATCGTAGTGTATGTCAGTTCATCGGGTCTCAAATCCCTCTTTGTCATGTCCCCAATTTGATTTGAAATTCAAATTTTGCAAGGTGGGAAAAAGTGTTTTTGAACACTAATTTTCATATTTTAATTAAATATAATAAAAGCATTTTAAATAAATAAAATGTCACTCCATGAATAAAAGGAGAAAACTATAATAGAATTTTGTTCCACATTAAAGTAGCAGTCCCACGGAGGGGGCTACCTAGAATATTTTAGGAGCATTTCACAACCAGGCAATCCCATGGATTTTATACCAGGCAAGCTTAAAACTTTGAGCTCAAAATACTTAGGAAGCTAGTGTCCTGTGCAAATCCATAAATGAATTTATAAAAAATGGTTAATACTTGGAAAAGAAAAATTTCCCTCCAAATATTATTCTAAATTTTTTTAGATGTATGTATGTGGCAAAAAAATCTCCAAAGTTGGGGGAAACTTCCAGCCCCACACCAAAGGTAGTTACTGAAAATATAAGAAATAAAAAGTAGATCCTATTCCTTGGGTAAGATTTTAATTTATCCTGTAGCAGATAAATCCATATCTCATTGGACCTCCCGCTCCATTAAAATAGATCCTGAAGCTCCCTCTATGGACTGCTTCCTAAGGCTGCAGTCCTATAGAGGGGGGCTTCCTAAAAACTTTGAGTGGGTGCTGCTGAAATTTTTTAAGATTATTTTTAAGTGGGTGGTCTCATGAATTTTGTACTATATTTTAAGCTCCTAAATTTATGGAAGCTGGTGGTCTCATGAATTTTATTATTTTCCATATTCGATTCAGCAGAGTAAATAAATATAAAATAATAAAAATTAATTGGTAGGAATATAGAACCTCCGTATGATTGACAAGTGGCAGAAAAAAAAGCCTAAGTTAGTGGAGCAATTTTTAGCTTCAGCCCAATTGCACCCGCTTAAATTTTCCAGTTAAAAAGTAGGGGCTGCTATTGTTGAGGAAAAGATTCTATTTAATCTTGTAGCATTTTCTTTTTTTGCTTCATGGGACCCTTTGCTCCTTCAAAATAGATTCTTATGCCCCACCATGGGACCTTACCCTAAGGCTGCAGTCCCATGAAGGGGGGCTTCCTAAAAAAATTCAGTAAGTGTTGCTGAGATTTTTTAGGATTATTTTAAAATGGGTGGTCCCATGAATTTTGGGATCTAGTTTAAGCTCCTAAATTTAAGGAAGCTAGTGGTCTCATGAATTTTATTATTTTGCATATTCAATTCAGCAGAGGATATAGATATAAAATTAATTAAAAAATTAATTGGTAGGAATAGAAAAACTCCATGTGATTGACAAGTGGCAGAAAAAAAGCCTAAGCTGGTGGGGCAATTTCTAGCCCCACCCCAATTGCATTCACTTAGATTTTTGAACTAAAAAATAGAGGCTGCTATTGTTGAGGAAAAGATTCTATTTAAGTAGGCATTTTTTTTTGCTTCATGGGACCCCGTGCTCCTTCAAAATAGATCCCGAAACCCCCCATGGGACCATACCCTAATTCTATGTTTGTGTATGGTGTATGCTCTTATATAGTTAAGTACTGATATTGGTTAAGGTTCACTAGTTCGGGTTGCAGATTCAGTCAATTCTGGTTGCAATGCTCTTTTTTGGACGGACTTTGGAGACCTTTATCCTCCAATTCTCAGCTCTTTTTCTCACCTTCCTGATCTAAGTCAGACTTTTTTAGCAGTTGGTTGGTCTAGAGTTGCTGATTTTAAGTCTTCTCGACTAATGGGTAAAACCCGTATTTATTCCTGGAAGGACTCGAGTCATTGGCCTGCAGGGGGGTAGTCAAAATGATTGTGCTGCTCTCTTTTCTATTTTGGCAGATCGACCTTGTCGTTCTTTAAAAGAGGCTGATGCCCTTGCCTGGGGATATGATCCAAAGGGAGCTTATTCAATATCAAGTGGTTATAAAATCTTACAACAAGAGTGAAATGGGTATGAGGCTTTTCCTGGCGAAAAAAAAAAAGGAATTCTTATTGTTGGCTGAAGTGTAATTTTTTTCTCTAGCTTCTTACTCATGTCTCACTTGGGACAACTTACAAAAGAGGGGATTTCAAGGTCCTTTCAGATGTGTTCTATGTGGAGCTAGTGAAGAGAGTGTCTCATCTTTTATTTCAATGCTCCTTTTCTATAGGCTTGTGGAGCAATGGTGGTATATTTCGAATCAACATTTTGTTCATACTTCTATATTTGAATTTTAGGCTACTCAAGGCCGCCCTCCTACCTCATCCTCTATTCTTTTAGTTGCATGGAATATAGGGCCTACTTGCATTCTTTGGAAAATTTGGTTGGAAAGAAATCATTGAATTTTTCAAGGTTTTTAGAGTTATATTGGAAAATAGTTTTAGGCTCAGTGAATGAAACTTTACAGGTCAAGAGCTCTTTGGATGTAGTCCTTTCTTCTTCTAATAATCTAATTTTTCAAAAATTAGATTTAGGACTATTGACTTTCCCAACTAATCTTAATTCTAATATTAGATCTTTGAATAAGGTGAACAAGGTGAATAGAGTTGATAAATGGTCTCTTCCTCCTTTGGGATTTTATAAAATTAATCATGATGGTTCTTCATGAGGTAATCCAGGTGCTACAAGGATTGGTGGAATTGGAAGGGATAGTACTAGGGTAGTTCACTTCTTTTTCTCCTCAGCTATGGGGATTGCTACAAATATTCACAAGGAAGCTCAAGCTGTCTTAATAGCTATGAAGAAAGCTTGTGAGCTGGGTTGCAAAAATGTTATTTGTGAAATGGATTCAACGGTTTTGGTTTCCCTTTTGAATAATGGGAAAGTTTCTCAACCTTCTTGGAGGTTGGCATTACATGTGGAACAAATTGTTCGCCTGTCAAGAAACTTTGATTTCATCTCTTTTATTCATGTTCCTCAAGAGTGGAATGTTGTTGCTGACTATTTGGCTAAAAGGGCTTCTGAGGTTGACCGTAGTTGGAATGTTATGGATTGGGGATCTCTTTCTTCAGCCCATTCTTCACAACTTCTTTCACTCCTTCATCGTGACTTGGGCTGATAGTTTTCTTTTGTGTTCTAGTTGTCTTAATTTCATTTTTCTGTTCTTTTATGAGGTTAGGTGCGGGTGGATTTGTAGCAAACCTCCTTGGATTTTTATTCTCTGGACTTTATTGACAGCTATTGCTGTGTGGAAATCTTTATATAACTCTTCCAACTTTGACAATTAATATAAATTTATCCTTTTTTCCAAAAAAACATTAATAATTTATTTAACACAAATAAAAAGGAGATGTCACTGCTGAAAGGTTCCATTGTAGGGTTTCTCCGAACAAATTTCTGCACCTATGTGAGGATGATCCAGCTAACGATGGCTCTGGTGCATTAGAAAAGATTCTTGTTCTTCCCAAAGCTGTGGAAAGGACTGCAGATCTCCACAAAGCTACGAAAGGTGAAGAAAATTCACGCTCTGATATCTAAAGAAACAAAAGTTCACATAAGGACGAAAGGAAGAAGATTAGAGCTTCCCGATAATAAAGCTGTAACAATCTCAATGCAGAATCAGGGCGCCATAGTCTTCCCTATCTTCACAATCCAACTCGATGTCATTCTACAATGCTCCAGGCCTAAATTTCAGTGGTGTTGCCCAAACAAGGGCTGTTCTTGCAACGTCACAGGGGGCTGCTTTTGATACATTGAATGGAAGAAACGGTGGCCACCAAATGAAAGTCAAACAGAAACCCCTCAGTTGTGCTACAAAGTCCCCTATTCTGGAATTCAAAGACAAGAATAGAAAGGAAGTTATTGAAAGTGAAGGTTTTTATATTTTGAATGGGGTTCATAGGCAGATTTAATCATTTATGGCCAAGTCTTCCAGATTTGCACACATGGATTGTTGAAACCTGGCAGCCGTTTATGGAAGGTAACCTAGACATTTGTCCATGAGCTAGCGGGTTTTTTATTGCAGTATTTGATTGTGTGAAGGATTGGGATGCAATTATCTGTCAACTCTGCATTTGGTGCCAGCATATGCTCACGCTCAAGCCCTGGCATCCTACCTTTAATCCCTCTACTGAATCATTCAAGGTTATACCTATGTGGATCCGCCTTCCAAATCTTCCATTTCCATTTTGGTTCAATTCATATTTTGAAGCCATTGGCAATTCTCTGAGTTGTTTCCTGGCAATGGATTTTGAAACCTCAAATTTCACTCATACAACTTTCGCTCACATTCTTGTCGATCTTGACATTTCAAATGCTCTCCCTGCAGACATTACTTTCAAAATTGTTGATCATTGTTGGACTCAAACTCTAGACTATGAGGGGTTGCCTTCTTGATGCTGTAGTTGTTATAAAACACGACAAGTCATTGCTAACCGCCCCAATTCCAAGCATAATTAAGAGTGGCAGGCTTCGGGGTGGAAAGATGTTCTTCAACATTATATAGTTGAAGGTTCTGGGGGATTCACAGACTCCTCCCATGCACTCTCAGGGTTAGTCAACTTTGCCTAAGAGCACCATTACTACTCAAGAACTTGCATTAAAGAAAAATGAAGCTTCTCTGTTTAAACATGAATCGATTTTGCCAGCAAAACAAGATTCTCTCTATTAACAGATCTCAGCTTGTTGTAAATGAGTCTCAACCCTCCTCGGAATCTATTGATGAAGAAAGTGCTAAGGATCCAACAATAAAAAAGCTCAGTGTCAGTTAAAGGGGTTCAACCATCCTCTACTCCTCTTCTTAGCAAGAATTCCAATGAATCATAGACTACAGTGCAAAAGAGAAGGAAATTTCCAGCCAAAGAGGACCCAGTTTCACACAACATGCGTCTTCAATCCCAAATCTTGCTAAGTGAAAATGTCTCATAATATTATGAGATATCTAGGTTCTAATGTAACCTGACATTATTTATCTTGCACCCCTGTTTATAAATTTGATGCACTCTGTTATGGTTTCTTTAACTTTATTTAAAGGAAGGGGTCCTCCAAGGACCAAGACCACAATTTACTGATAAAAAGAAATTGCAATTTATTTATATAATAGTATTAACATAATAAATATATGAATTTGTAAATATTAATACAACAGGGAATCCTCAAAAGTTCCATGTAGGTGTTTGAGCACCGATATGACAAGGAACTAAGAACTTGATTGTTTGATAATAGCATGGCAACAATTTAACGAGCAATTAACAGTTAGATTCTCTTTATTTTTCTTATCTCTTCTCAAAAGTTCCATAAAAATTCTATTAGCACTCAAAAGATCCGTAACTGCCTGGGTGTGCTACTGCTGATGTACAGAAAAAGGGGCAAACGCCCACACAGGAGGACATGCACTGCTTGGCTAATGATGGCAGGTTCTTTCAACAGCCAATGAACTGCCCATGCACAGACCACCCATGCAGAGCTGATCAAAGTTTAAAAATAATTAAAAAAGCAAAAGAATATTAAAAAGGGCATCCAAACTGCAGTTGGTTTGCTGCGGGTTCCTGCTGGTTTCGCTAGATTCAAAGTGGGTTCACTGGCATCTGGGATGGACCCACATAAGAACCTGTGGCTCTTGGACAACTCCCTGGCCAGTCCAAACCGAATCCTAAACTGGGTGCAGATTGGACCCAGATCCAAGGGGGCTGAGCACAAAACTAGTAACATAGATATATAGGTAACCCCCTGTTTGTGGAGTGAAATTTTAGAGAAAAAAATCATAAACCAGTTAGATGGCATCATGGTACCCTCATGCTTCCAACATCTACAAGTTAGAATTTCAATGGTACATCAAAGGGGAATCCCAGGCTCTAATACTAATTGCAATTGATTATTCATGCCATGGTGAATGGATATACACCTGGTTGAAGATTAAAAAGGATTATGAAAGAATCCAATGACTTGATCCCAAGCTTCATGGAAGTAAGTTTCATTCTTAGCTATAAAGAAGCTAAAAAGCCTGTAGATCTTCTTGAGAAGAAAGGTGACACAGGACCCTATGATTTCAAATTTCAGTACTAAGCAAGAGGATTAGAAAGGTGAAGAAGATGTCCTTTCATTGGAATTGCCAAATCTACACCTACATAGATTGTAATTAATAAAAGGTGAAGGCTTTAAGAGAGATTCTGTGTAAAAAGGCCTCCTTTCATTTGAATTGCCAAATTTACCCACATAAATTGTAATGATTTAAAGGTGAGGGCTTTAGAGATTTTGTACAAATGATTCAGTGCAAAGTACAAATCTTGAAATTAAGATACATCATAGCATTAGGAGTAGTTTGTTCATGCAATATTGCTGTACTCAGCTTGACTTTATTCATTACTTCACACTTAAGGTAGAGAACTGTCTTAGAAAAGGAAGCTTGCTTTGGCTTGAGGAGGAAAGCAAAGGAAACAACAGGATGACTTTGGTGGAGAAGTTAGAGATTACCAGTTGAAGAATATATTTCATACATAAACAGAGTACATTGTATGTGATTAAGTATATGCTTGGTCCCAAAGTAATGGGGGGCATATCAAGGGTGAGAGAGACTGATTCATAAATGGAGGATAATTTTATAGCATACATCTCCTATGTTCCATGGCATTTTGGGAAAATGGGCATGCTAGGACAACACGGGGCAGCAGTCCAGGAGCCATTTTTGGGGGATGGCAGGGGGGCAGCAGTATATACAGGGATACTCCAATTTCTACAAGTTTAACTAATATTGATTAACATCATGCATGACATTATTAAGACAGTGACAGCAGTATAGCAGCAATAAGTATATGAATATCATGATAACAGTATAACAGCAATAAAATTAATCATAACAGCAGTGACAGCAGCCAGTAGTATAACAAGCAAATAAAATTATAAATGTTGAAGTATATCATGATTCAGATTCATAGCTAATGATATAACACAAAGTTAAAATGTTATTGTGAAATAAAAGAGTAGCGAAGAAACTCTTAAATGATGGTTCTTACTTCTTTGTATAAGTTATTGTAGCTGAAACATAGTATTGTAAGATTTGTGGGCATGCATTTTGAGATCATGTGTACGTATAGAATGGAAGGCAGAGAATCCATGGGAATGCCTCTGTCTGGTTTGTCCAGCTTACACACACTGTCAGTAATAATATCAACATGAACAGCAAGGCCAACAATGGCAACAGCAACATTAATGCAAGTAATGATATTAATATCAGTGGCACTAATCCTAACTTGAACTCACCTGCTGCAGCTGTAGCTTTGGCTGTAAGTAAAAGTGCTACTGCAACCCTAATGTCACAGATAAATAAGGTTTCAGATTTAATTGCTAATGAACAATTGTTAGAGTCGATCTTAGAATAGATACTTTACATGAAGGACATTTCATTTATATGAAAGTTGAAGAAATTGAAGGAAAAAGCTTCTATGGAGGAATGTGGCAGAAAGGAGATCCCTGTCATCAAGAAGCCTTTGCATGCAGTGACAGACCAATTCAGGCAGCAAGAAAGCAGTACACCAGTCTGGTGAGCATGTTAAAGGTTTGAAGGTGATAATGGTTGATCATGCTCCTGTGCTACTGAGCACTGAGTCTTTGCCCATCCTATACTAGATGGTTTAACTATGTGTTGGTAGGGCTTGAACAAATGGTGTCAAGTAAACGTCAAGCAATTCTTTGGGATGGCCTAGAAAGATTAATTTGATAATGTTAAGGGTGATGCTGACAATGAGGATGTCAAGGATCTCAGTGTGATTCTGAATGTACTTATAAGGCCATGAGCTGAATTGAAAAGGTTGCATAATCTACCTGAAGCAACTCTGGGTAAAATCCAACATGTCTTCAAGACCAGAGGTGATTGGAAAGATTGGAACAAGAAGCAAACTCTTCCCTTTTCTGGGGTTGAAAGTAGAGCTGGAGTTCGAGATGGGAAACAGGGCTGAGCTACCACTGCAGGTGCAGCATCATGAGGCAGGCTCAGATTTTATGGCCCCAATGCTGCTGGAGTGAGCCCAAAGGATGGCTCCTGAGGAGGAGCCCTCTAAAGACAACGTGCTTAGTTTTATACTGCAATTGATATGTTTGAAAATATTTTTATAAACTCTGCTACTGCTAGCCTCGCTTTGTATATAAGAAGATCTCATGCGTGCATTCAGGCTTGTTTTTAGTTGTTTAGTTTGTTTTTCAGTACAGTTAGTTTCCAGCTTTAGTATATAAGGTTTGGGTACTTACTATGAGGTCATTTGTATTCAGATTATAGGAGGGCATTATCTTCATTTCACCAATTTAAAATTTCCTAGAAAGATAACAATTGTGAGGAACAGGTGGCTTATGAAGCATTAACCAAACCGAAATCCTTGCCACTCCGGAAGTTGGCTTAGGGTTGCAAGTCATGCGTCTCGCATCCTCCCTCTTCCTCGGTTGGGAGTTGGTTTTAAAGACCAGGTCCCCAGGGCCTAGATTGATCTCTTCGCATCCCTCCACTCTCTCATATTAACATGATCCACACCAAGGCTTTGCCAATCTGCTCTGGCAGCTTGTCGAGCCCCTTGAATAATGTATTAGCATCCTACCTCCTCAAGTACTATAGTGCCGTACGCTTACAATGAAAATTTACTACATATCAATACTCTCCTCTTTTCTGTGAGTATACTTCAAGTCACTTGGGCAACGTATGAGTATCCTCCCTCCCTCATGTACAGCAGTGGCATATACTTATGATTGTATTCTGTTAGACATCGATTCTCCCCTTTCCTAGTAACAAAACAAAGTTTGAAAACACTGTGTCAAATTTTGATATTGATTTCCTGATCGCAATCCATGATCCACCAGTCCAATGAAACGTTTTGATACTCCCTTTCCTTGTTTTTGGGTACAAGAAAAGCACCCCCATCAATGTATCAGCAACTTCCCTCCCTCCAATATTATAGTGAGAATATTCCTGTTATGGAATTTTGTTCCACGTCAGTAGTCCCCTTTTTCAAGAACAATAGATTATGGGCTTCATCTATTTAGTTTGGCCTTACAAAAGTCGTTGCAGCCATGGCTAATGGAAAACAACCATATAATTTTGTAGCTTGCATTCATTCTTAGCCCTTCAAAATCCATGGAATGAGGAGATGGGTACTGAGAAAACAACCTCCTGATATCATTTCGCTGTGATTCTATGTAAAACTAATTGATGGTCTCTGCAAGGTGGGTAAAGTAAATGAAAGATGGGTATTTCAGAAGAAATACAACTGAGCTAACCACCTAACCCAAGAGCTGCATGTGCTTTACCCACCTTAGAGAGACCTTCAATTAGAGTTATATGTAGAAAAATACCGGTAAAAACCTCCAGTCATGAATCATCGTCATCATTGAAAAGGAAAATCCAAAAAATATTGAGTAATTATTGTTACCTGATAAGAAACTAGCATGTGCAGGACCAAGGACCATCTTCCAAATAAGGTAAGCCGATGTCACCCATACGGATACAGATTAAGATCACATTCAGCAAATACTTCTATTGGTTCCACACCAAACCAGATCTAGATTTTCTGGGGCAGCGAACAGTTACCGAAGGATACCGTGATAAGCCGAAGTGCTATTTTATTTTAAAATATAGTGATGTTTAGTAAGATTTAGGGTTGATGAACTTTGTGTTAACGGCCTCCAACTCGCCGGAAAATATGAAACGCACTAATCTCTATTTTAAGTGCTTTTTCAGCTTTTTAATATGAATGAATGAAAGATTTTTTGACGTCCACGAGACTAAAGAGTCTATGGGACTGAGACAAACAACTTAATTTGTCTTCAAGCTCTTTTCTAAGTTGGACCTCCTGTTATTGATTTTGATTAGAAGGTTGGTCATCTGACTGATCTTATCCTCCTCAAATAATTGTTGCATATTGTCCACCCCCAAACTATTCGTGTACTGATTGTGAATATCTTCATAAGCTGTGCATTCCATGATGAAGTGTCATTTCGTTTCCACCGCCCCCTTATTACAGAATTCGCACGTTCTTTCTTCCCAAGTCTCTTTAGGTATCTTCCACCTACCAGTCTCGCATCTAAGATGGTGAGATCTCGTTCTCAATTGCGCAACTAACAATCTCACCTTCCCTTTAATAGCTGCACCTAAATAGGTTTTTTCCCCATGATCCTTTGTTGGGTTGAACTCTTTGATGTAGTATGTTTTTTTTCATCCAATCTGATTTGACCACATGGCAGTCCTAAATTTTTCCCTCACATAGTTTTTTATTTCACTATTGGTGCCAGGACACTCATGCAGTTTGATGTCCCACTTGTTGTTCTGCTTCATCCAAGTTTTATTTCTCCGATCTAGTGTCTCCTCCATAACTGTTTTGGGCCATCGGTGATTATTTATGTTTTTGACCTTCTTTAGATAACCTATCAACTGGGTTATCGTTGATGCCTCCAAAGGAAAAGCCCCCGCTTCAGCTAAAAGATTCTCATAAGGGATTGTGGCTTTAACTTTGAGATTGTTTGTTATTAGGTGTTTCTGGATTCTTTCTATTTGTCTCCAACTGCTCTTTGACGTATTGCTTCCCCACACTTCACACCCATAGAGTACAACCGGTGTGACAAGTAAACCAAAAAAGGTTTTTTTGGTTTTCCAATCCCAAAGTTCAACTTTTTTGCATCTATTTTGAAGCAAGTAAGAGGCTTTCCAACCTCCTTGTATCCTTTTCGTTCTGCAAGTTTCCCAGTTGAGCTTATTGTGAAAATCAATCCCAAGATATTTATATTCCTTCACTATATCAAGTGAGCTGCCTTCAAAAAGAAAGGTATGCTATTTATCTTTTCTGTTCAAAGAGAAAATCGTGATTTTGGTCTTGGAGGTGTTCACTTGCATCCCAACTGCCTGACAAAAGTGTTCTAGAGCTTTCAAATGTTCTCTTAACCCATGAGTTGTTTTTGAGATTAAAATAAGATCGTCAGCATAAAGAAGTAATTTCACTACATACTTGGCCAACTGAATACCATGCCCACCTTCCAAGTTTAACCAAGCTTCCAAAATATCAATGTATAATCCAAAAAGCATGGGAAATAAAGGGCAGCCCTATTTTACCCCAATATCGCTGCCAAAACATTCTGACATACCATCACTTGTTCTAATTTTAGCACTAACGTTCTCATATAACATGTGAACCGCAACTCTATACACATTTGGAATGCCTAGTTCTTCCATCCTATTTCATAGTTTGTCCCTAGGCACCGTGTCGAAAGCTTTTTTAAAGTCAACAAAGTAGCAAAAAGCTTTTAACTTAGAAAAAAATAAACTATCTTGGCAGGATATACAGAGCATTCACATGCACCATGTGCATGATATTGTATAGATGATCACTAGTTAATAAGTTACTTCCTCATTCAAAAAATTATACTAGCATTCGCACCATAGAAGGTGGAGGGGGTGACTAGGTAGGTGAAAACATGTAGACTTATATTTTTCGTTGTATTTTTTAAGTTTGGTTTTTAAAATTTGTCTCATGTTATTTCTTAATTTAAACTTATGTAGCATGAAATTTTAAGGTTATAAATTGAAAATATTTTGATGATAAATATATAAAATTATGTAATTTTTTCTTTTATTTGTTATGTATATGTGTTGTTTTTTCAATTTAAAATTGTGATGTTTGTATTATATTATGGATAAATTTATCAAAAATATAATTAATTTTTTATAAAAAAAGTATTATATAATATTGTTGTAATATGTATGTAACACGTGTCATTGTAATATATGATTCACCTGGTATTGATTATGCATATAAGGTGTATTCAAGAATGCACAAGAAGATACACATACAAAACAAATAAGAAAAATGATGGGTAACTATACTTATCCCCATGTAACATCGAACATCACATAAAGAAGATATCTAAGTGAGAAGACGACACTGACACCCATGGTGTCAAAAGAAGTGTTATCCATTGGTAAGCTAACTCCACAAGGTTCTAAAGGGAAGGTTGGCAATGGTCTCAAACTCTAACTAAAAGAGAAATGAGGAAGTAAACAAATTTAAGCATGCAAAACTAGGCCTTCATGCATTTATTAAGATAATAATCATGTTGATTGAAAACTGTTTCCTACATAACCCCATGAGCGAAAAACATGCATACAGCTTACAAAATAATCATAATGAAAAGATCAGACATACCATAAGGTCACACAAGCTACACCTTAGGAAAACCTTCAAGAGGAAAAACACCCAACCTCGAAAAGCATCCACACTCAATGTATTATTTAGCAATGAAATCATTACAATACACTTGCAAAGTCTCCATGCATACTTTTGAAACATCAAGCTCCTCTAATGCATCTTCCATGTGTTCAAGCATGTAACCACATATCTCATGGCACGGTTCACATATGCACTCAACAAGAGAGCTCAATACAAATGATAACCAAGTTAAACAACCAACTAGCCAACAAGCCAACCCCAACCACTAAATATGTGTTTTCTTTTATAAAATCAAGCTCACAAAATAACCAAGTGGTAAAGGTAAATTCATGTGCTTCAAAACCATGAGTGCACCAAATTATTGACCTCAAAATTTACTTTTTGGTACTAAGTTTTCACAATATTAGATATTTTTCTTCATATGTTAATCCACACAAAATATCTAACCAATGTCACATATAACTTTATAAGTGGACCCAGATATTTAATGTGGCTAAACACATCTCTTAAGACATGCACCATAAATAAATATTCATTTTATATAATTAAAATAATTATTTTCTTATGTAAGGTGTAGAGTACCCTTTTCCTAACATTCTCTCACTTGTATACATTGCATAAGGGTCAATTGATTAAATAATCATCAATAAAACCACATGAATCTTTGGCATACTCTTGTACTCCATCAAAATACATGCAATCCAAGATGTCCACCATCTCAGGTGATAACTCCTCTCATCCTCTAATATGCCACCTATGGAAGAAAAGGAACAAGTGAAGGTGAAGATGCATCCATCCAAAGAACACAAGCATCAAATACAAGTGATAATAAAGGCTCCAGCCAATTACCAAATGAAAAAAAATCACATGAATAGAAATAGAAACCATTAAAAATTCTTATACATTCAATCGTCCATACCTACAATAGTATCCAAAACCATTAGTAAAATTCATGCCAATAACATATCCAACCCATAAACTACAATCACAAGATCCATATATAAAATGTGTTAATAAGGAGCATACACATTTAAGAACTCCTATTGCATGGGTAATGTCAAATTTGAAAAAAGATCAAGGCATACCAAGTATACCAATCAACACTCATATCAAGGTACAGCTCATAATAAAAACCATGTAGTAACAAAGAACAATCACCATGATCCACACATGCCAAAAAACCACTACATAATCTCTCATAATAAATCACCATAACTCTCCCAAGTCTGCCACACTAAACCATGTGAACAAAAAAGCTCCAAGAAGTAACCATAGAACAAAGAGATAAAACATGTAAATCATACTACATAACATGTCCTTATACCAACACTTCAAAATGCTAAGTGATGTCAAGTAATATCTCCTTGACAACCCCAACTAAAAATCCTTAACAACACCCACCATTGAATCTAATAGATCACACAAAATATGTGTATCTTATATAAATGACATGGATGTGAGCCTCTTTAAACAAAGAAGATCAAACTCAAATATATTTCAAAAATAAGAGTAAGCCCAATAACATATCCTAAAATCCTCATAAGTGACATCATAAACAAACTCATATCCACACGAAGATAAGATGTTAAATACTCCTCAAATGAACCCTCTAAAACTAGCAAGCATAACTCAAGATCCATATCCCTGATAATACAAAGCATAAAACATAATACATCTAAAAGAAGATGATAAATTAGATGATTATTTGTTGAGTAGACCAAGAGTGGGGAATGAGATTGCTCCTCCAAGATACACTAAGCTACAATGACTCTTTCCAAGAACAATCTTCTTTAAGGTTTGTCATGAACCCACATATATATCTAAGTGAAGACTTCTCAAATTTCTCATTGAAACCTCCAAAGGTTAACCATCTCAAAAAATGTCTAAACTCAAGAGAACTCTAGCCTCACCCAAGTCTCCAAGTAACCATGAGCACCTACAACTTATCAATACATACTAAGCTTAAAATGCAATACTACACTTGCATGAAGCTCCCAAGCACATGACCAATGTACTCAATAGAAATAGACCTATCTAGACCATTATTAAAGCTCCAACTATAAAAACATGAACACATCATGACATCATGATCTAAGTATATCATACCAATATTCTAATGTACAATCAAGAGTCCATCCTGGAGGAATACCAAACATCCGCTCAACCAAGGATCACTTGTCAAAATTGACACCTTAACAAAAAAATCCAAGAGTCCTCCATGACTATCCAAGATGTCAACATCTCCAATCATGTGAAGGTAACCATTTCCTATCAATTAAACTAGAGATCCCAAAGAGCTCTCACTACAACAAATAATATCCAAGAGCTCCTTCATGATATCAATAATCACTATAGAAGATCATCCATCACCAAGTGAAGAATCCACATTATTGTAAAAGCTCTCGCTAAACCTCGATATTGATCTCTTCATAACATCTTGATAATCATCTCTTAAATGAAATCGCCCATGGTCCACACACACTCAACTATAATACCAACAACTCCATAAATAATGTAGAACCAAGATCTTCAAGCCAAGAATATAAACCACCACCAAAACATCGCTATCAAAATCTCCCACTAAATGATGTAACCAAGCTATTCATGACATTATGATAAAAATTTACCACAAGTCCCAATAATCAACTATCCAAACAATCTAATCATCCATCTGTTGGCAAAACAAGGATAAACAACTGAGAGGGGAGTGAATCAGTTGTTACCAAAATCAAACTTATTCAACATTAAACAACCTTAAATCTCAGATCTGATAAATAATAGTGCAAGCATAAATTAATAACACATCAAAGACACATGAACACCAATATTTTATACGTGGAAACCCTGCTATGGGAAAAACCACGGTGGATGTTAGTCCACAAGATTATACCCTGTTAGAAGTATAATGAAGAATAAAAAGGAAACACACTTTCATTCAGGCACACTACCTAGAGCACACTATTCAAAGGGAAGGCTCACTGCCTTACATAAAGTAATCAGATTAAATCCATCTAATGAAGTTGAACTGAGGAATTAACTTCTACCAAAGCCTGATTACAGTTCCAGTTAGTCACACAAAAACTTCTACAAACTCTTCCACACTTTGCTCAATCTCTTCTACACTCTGCTCTGAATGATCTGACTTTTATTCACACATGTACATCACTTGTACACTCTAAGCACCACCTCTAAGTGAGGAAAACAAACACACACACACACACACACACACACACACACACACATATACACTATACACTATATATATTCATGGGCTACGGCTACACGGATTTACATCAACTATTTAGTTGGCCACAAATAAAGAATAAATTACAACTGGCAGTCTCAATACATGAATAAATTTCAATGCGCACTAACACAAGTTGGTCACAACATAGTGAGGACCCAAACAAACACCTCCAATCACGCCAAACAATAAAATATTAATCTTTATGGATTTGCAACATGCCAACATCATCATGTCGGCCAAGAACATAAAAACTCGAGCACACATCAAAAAAATCCCCGATCACACGCTCTGATCAATGCGGATGTACAAAAAGGATAGAGTACGATCTAGACTCACCCACGAATGTCACTGGTACATGCGCAACACATGAAATTATTAGAATTTCATCTGCTTCATCTAGGAACACCATCTACAGAAACTAAATAACTATAGGAACACAGATCTTCATATCTTCCACAACTCTTGATGTGAACCTCTGAAACTTTCAGACAGCATAATAGAAAGCTTCAACAAAAAACCCTTTGAAGCGCACCTTCAGATCTTCAATGAACAGGACTTCCCAACATTCTCACGTTCTTAGCTTCACTAGCTACCAGTAATATTATTTTTACAAGTTTCTCAATATCCTTGACATATACAGCCTTAAGCATCATCAATGCTAATAGTGTTGACATCAATGACAACCACAACATCCAACAATTTCCCCCTTTGTTATTGATGGCAACACATGATGTGAAAAAATAATACCATCAATCCAACTAAGTCTTCTCCAACAATCTCCCCCTGAGATTGTGCACTCTTCATTGCTCTTCTCTCCCACATTTTTCACATTGTTTCTATCCCCCTTTGACATCAATGGAAAAGGTACACATGCTCTGATCATAAATTTGAATCATCTGAATAATCCCCCTGAGTAGCAGCCACCACAACATCAATCCAGAATAGGATATGGCTCTGAATTCACGGACTGATGCAAAGACTTGCATCTTAGTTCTGATTAAGAGGGGAAATCACCCCTAACTTTCCTCTAAGGTACTCAAAAGTATCCTTAGGCAATGACTTGGTAAATATATCTGCAATTTTCTCTTTGGTAGGTATGTACTCCAATCTAACTTCTTTGTCACTCACTTTGTCTCTCAAAAAGTGATACTTGATGGATATATGCTTTATCTTTGAATGCAGCACTGGATTCTTGGAAATATTAATGGCACTTGAATTGTCACAAAATATGGCAATGGGTTCTTCATACTCAATTCTAACATCTCTCAACATTTTTTTCATCCATAATACTTGGGTACAACTATTTGTAGCAGCAATATGTTATGCCTTAACAGTAGACAATGAAACTGAGTTATGCTTTTTGCTTAGCCAAGCTACCAATTTCTTTCCTAAGAAGAATGCACCACCACTGGTACTCTTCATGTCATCTACATCTCCTGCCTAATTAGCATCAGTGAAAGCACTCAGAATAAGATCATCATCCTTAGGATACCAAAGACCAAGATCAACTGTCCCTTTCAGGTATCTAAAAATTCTTTTCACAACAGTCACATGAGACTCTTTAGGATTAGCTTGAAATCTAGTAACCATGTATACAACATTCATTATATTTGGCCTGGTCTGAGTCAAATAGAGTAATCCACCAATCATTTACCTATATCTTATTTGATTTGCTTTAGGAGAATCATCATTCTATGTAAGTTTTCATCTAATTATCATAGGTGTACCAACTGGCTTTGAATCTTCCATGCCAAACTTTTTCAGGAGCTCTTTCACATACTTGGACTAAGATATGAAAATTCCATCATCTAACTGAGTGATTTGCAACCCTAAAAAGAATTTCAACTCTCCTATCATTGACATTTCAAATTCACTTCTCATTTCATCGGCAAACTTCATACATAAATCATCATCACCTTAAAAAATAATATCATAAACAAAGACTTCAATGATCAATTCTTTATTCTGGTCCAACTTGAAATATAGATTGTTGTCAACAACACCTTTTGTTGAATCCAAGTTTCAATAAGTATTTATCCAATCTAGCATACCAAGCTCTAGGAGCTTGCTTAAGTCCATACAGAGATTTCTTCAATCGGCATACCATGTCTTTTTCATCAATCAATAGAAATCCATCTAGTTGTTCAACATAGACTTCTTCTTCTAGCTCACCATTTAGAAATGTTTACTTTACATCCATCTGATAGACTTTGTAATTCTTGAAAGTAGCATAAGCAAGAAATAATCTTACTGCTTTAATTCTAGCAACAAGGGCAAAAGTTTCTTCAAAATCAATACCTTTCATCTATGATTATCCTTTGCAAACCAGCCTCGCTTTATTTTTGACCACTTCACCTTGCTCATTCAGCTAATTCTGAAACACCAACTTGATTCTAATCACATTTTTGTTTTGAGGTCTAGGAACAAGATCCCATTGTCATTCTTCTCTATTTTCATTAGTTCTTCTTTCATGGCTTCCATCCAACGTTCATCCTTGCGTGCTTCACTGATATTGCTAGGCTCAACTTTGGAAATTAGACAATATTCTTCCAAAATTCTTCTTCTAGTTTGCACACCTTTGCTCTTATCTCCTATGATCTGACTATCAGAATGATTTTGCCTCACATACTTGGGAGCTTTAAGATTTTCTTTGACTTCTTGTTCTTGTGTTCTTTCTTTTTCACTTCTGCTAGTTTCTGTCTCTTGATTCCCTTGGTTCATTGGAACAATCTGAAGTTGATTATTTGTCTGAACATCATTGTTAGTGTTATCATCTGAATCATATCCAATATATTTGGATGGTCTTACAATATTCTCATCAACTTTGACATTTGGACTTTCAACCATTTTCTTTAATCTCTTATTAAAGCACTAGTAAGATTTACTTTTAGTAGAGTAACCCAAAAATATTCCTTCATCACTTCTAGCATCAAACTTGCCTATATCATCATCTCTCTTGATGTAGCACTTGCTTCCAATTTTTTTGAAATACTTGATAGTAGGCTTATAACCAAACCATAGCTCAAAAGGTGTCTTATGAGAATTACTGTTGACATATACCATGTTAATGGTATACACAGCAGTACTTACAACTTCTCTCCTATAGAAATGAGGAACATTTGCTTCCAGCATCATGGTTCTAGTAGTGTCTAGAACGGTTTTGTTCTTTCTTTCAACAACTCTATTTTGTTGAGGGGTCTGGGGAGCAGATAACTGTCTTTGGATTTCATGCTCTTCACAGAAAGAATTGAATTCCCGGGAAGTGAATTAACCACCTATGTCTGATCTTAGACATTTGATCTTCTGACCTATCTCATTCTCTACCATGGCTTTAAAACTTTTGAACTTTTATAATGCTTCATGTTTTTCTCTTAAGAAAGCAACCCATATCATTCTAGAATAATCATCAATGAGCAACATAAAATACCTTTTGCCTTGTAGACTTCTAATTCTGGATGGACCACATAGATTAGTATGTATCAAATCCAACACTCCATTAGACCTATACTGTTTGCTCCGAAAATAATTTCTTGTCTGCTTTCCCATCTGGCATTCCTTGCACATAGTGTCAGTAGGCTTCACTAACTTAGGGAGATATATGATTGCTTGAGTAGTGCTTATCTTGACAATATTATCAAAGTTCACATGACACAACCTCCTATGTCATAACCAGCTTACATCAATTTGAGAAATTAAACAACTTTCACTAGCAACACTCAAATGAAAGATATTACCTTTTGTCTTTGTACCTGAAGCAATCATATTTCCAAATATTCCCCTTATTTTGCACTCACCATCCTTGAATTGAAGATTGTAACACTTGTCTAGCATATGTCCAACACTTAACAAGTTATTCTTTAAGCCTTCTACATAAAGAACATCATCAGTATTATGCTTACCACCAAAAGAAATAGTGCCTTTTCCACGAATCACACCATAAGTGTTGTCTCCAAATCTTACAACACCACCATCATAGTCTTCCAAGCTTACAAACTTGTTTTTGTCACCAGTCATATGATCTGAGCATCCGTTGTCAATTATCCACTCATCCTTTTCTTCATTTTTTGTTGCAAGAGCTTTCTCAACATTCATATTGCTAGTAGATTTAGTGGACACCTAACCATTTTCTTTGATAGCAATAAATACCCGTTCATCTTCATTTCCAATTTCTTTATCAGATTCTTCATCAGTTACACCTTCTTCAGCATAATAACATTTCCTTTGAAATCTAGTCTTCTCAAGTTTGTACTTAGAGACTCTTTCAGGACATACAGATGCAAAATGGCCTATTTTACTGCAAGAAAAACATTTAATAGGTAACTTTCCTTTGTACTTACCATGACCTTTGGCTTCTCTTTTCACAATTAATGCTTCCAGTTCTTCTAGTTCTCTTTCTTCATCTTCAATCTTTTTCATCTCATCTTCATATTTGAATGTCCTTTTGGAACTCTCACCTGGATTGTATCTTTGTTGGCTTTTTCTGGATACTGTGGCTTTAAATGCAAATTCAGTCTTAGGAGCAGATTCACTAAATTCACTTAACTCAAAGGCAACAAGTTTTCTAATTAGCATGTCTCTTGTAATATTTGTCACTATCCTGAGTTCATCAATAGCATGAGCTCTTTTTTGTAGGAGGGAGGCACAAATCTAAGTATCTTAGCCACAACTTCTTCATCATCCAAAGTTCCACTAGCACATCTAATGTTCATCACCAATTTATCTATCTTTTGAGAAAAAGAGAGGATATTCTCATCTTCACTCATCTTCAAATATTCCCACTTGCCTTTTAGACTTTGTAGCTTACCACTCTTCACTAGCGCATCTCCTTCATACAATGTTTCCAACTTTTTCCAGATTTGGTATGCAGTCTTCAATCCTAACACATTTTTCATCTCTGAATCTGTCAAAGCACTCAATAATGCTTCAATATCCCTAGTATTAGCTTTTGCTTGCTTGATCTCACCTTCAAAGGACGGACCATTCTGAGGAATAGTATATGCACTTTGTGTCATCTTCACAAAAGGTTCCCCAATGCATTTCAAGTGGCACTCCATTCTGACTTTCCATAAAGAGTAGTTTGTACCATCGAATATAGGACTATCCTTCTTGTATGATGCCATCTCGGATCACCTCAAGATGTTAGGCTTCTTCAGAGGAACTAGCTCTGATATCAATTGTTGGAAAAATAAGGATAGACAACTGAGAGGGGGGGGTGAATCAATTGTTACCAAAATCAAACTTATTCAACATTAAACAACCTTAAATCTCAGATCTGATAAATAACAATGCAAGCACAAATTAATAACACATCAGAGAAACATGAACACCAAGATTTTATACGTGGAAACCCTGTTAGGGGAAAAACCACGGTGGATGTTAGTCCACGAGATTATACCCTGTTAGAAGTATAATGAAGAATAAAAAGGGAATGCACTTGCAATCAAACACACTGACTAGAGCACACTACTCAAAGGGAAGGCTCATTGCCTTACATAAAGTAATCAGATTAAATCCATATGATGAAGTTGAACTGAGGAATTAGCTTCTACCAAATCCTTATTACAGTTCCAGTTAGGTGCACAAAAACTTCTACAAACTCTTCCACACTCTGCTCAATCTATTCTACACTCTACTCTGAATGATCTGACCTTTATTCGCACATGTACATCACTTGTACACTCTAAGCACCATGATGCGGAGTACTATCTCTCAAGAGCACATTTGCTCTTTCTGAGACCTACTCTTTGGTCTTACTAGGGTATTCTTCTCTACCCTACTCAAAGGTCGCTCCTAAGACCCCTATCTCCTTATAGAACTCTCCACCAACTTCAAACACTCACCTTTGCTCTCACACCCCTACTAAGCACCTTTGGGCTCAAATTTGCCACAATGTTCCCCAAGCCATTCTTGGGACTAGGAATAGGTCTTCCAACTATTCCTTGGGTGATCTTACTTCACTCTGATCCATCTTGTTGGATTCCTTCTTCATTCGTCCATCGAATTCATGTAAACCTTGTTTTTAGGCCTTGTAGCCTTTTTGGTCAATTAGGCCTCCTAAAACCAATGCTCTTGGAATAACCCCAAGAATTCCTTAACAAACCCCCCAAATCTTTAGGGATTCTCTCTATAGACCTCCTAGGCTCCAAGATTTCCTAGGTTTTAGACCTTCTTGGCGTCTGTACATAGGTCTGTCACTAAACCCCTATTTTCAAGGGTTTTTAGGGCATGTGACACTGTCTGGTTTCTTTAAATTCATTGAGTGCTTTAATGGCCTCCTCTACACTTCTCCTTGCATACACATGTCCAAGACACATACCCCTACACCTCTACACCATTTATTGGCACAAACCAATCCGTTAAGCAAGCCTTCTTGCTTCTATTCTGTTCAAGCACCTAGCCAGAATGCCCCTACACTCACCTAGAGCTTGATGGAATTACTAGATCTCCTACAAAAAAGGACTCCAAAGACCATATTTATACTATATACAAGGTCCCCTACTTGATTCCAAGAGGCCATGAAAGTTCAGCGACGGGAATTCAAGTGGGGTGCATCTTTTACACAACTGGCCCTGAACCAGGCAGTGAAACAGAAGAATGCAAGAATTTACAAACTGTTAACCAGTTGTGCCAAAAAACTAAACCAATGCCATGAAAAGTAGTTACATGTCACAAATTAAAGATTCAATGCATTAGTTCAGTCCTTTCAATCCATTAATTGACTGGATCAAGGCTCTGTTTCAAAAACACAGTCAAGAAAACTTGTTCTTTTTCAAGACACAATCTGTACAATAGTACTTCCAACTCTTCCAACTCTTCCAACTCTCAGGTTAGGGTTTTTCTGACCTTAAATATCCTATCCCCACATGTTGGGACCCTTAGGTCGGGCTTAGAACAACATAAATGCTTCCTAGTGTTTAGGAAAAGTTGTCATGACAACTTTGCAGGATGTCCTAAGAATACACAAAACTCAAGACTCTAAACAAACATGCCACAACACACACACCAATTCAACCTTGGGACTTTATAAAATAGTCCTTATTACCTTTGTGGTTGGCTAGAACCACCTACAAGACAAAATTTTCTAAGACCTTTCAAAAGACCTTAAAGTGCTCCTGCACCATTCTCCCCCCTTGCAACAAGGAGTTAAGGAACTTGTGGTGTTAAGAACTCCTCACTGATACCATGCTTCTTGAAGTCACTCTCTGCTATCTAGGTAGCCTCTGACTCTGGTTGGTGTCTCCATTTCACTAGGTGCTCCATGTATGTCTTGTGCTTAGTCTTCTTCTTCACCCTTGAATCCAGAATCTTGTCAACCTGTGGTATGATCTGATCCGTTACCTTGAGTTCTTCCACATCCTTACTAACCTCAGTACTGTACTGCTCATCATTCATCTCTGGTCCTTTATATTTCACCAAGTCTTTCACATTGAAGATAGGAGAAATGGACAACTCCTTGGGTAGTTCCACCTTGTAGGCATTTTGACCATATTTAGCCAACACTTTGCATGGCCCTATCCTTTTCATCTGTAGCTTACCTAGGATGCCCTTCTGTAGTCTAGCCTTGTTCAAGTATACCATTACCAAATCACCTGTCTCAAATTGTAGATCTATCCTCCCTTCATCTCTTTTAGCTTTCAACTTCTGATTAACCTCCATTAGTGTCTTCTTTACTTGCTCATGAACCTCTCTCATTGATTGAGAAAAATCATCAGCATGACCATTGATTCCTTCATAACCCTTTAGGTCTCTTAGCTCAAGTACACCTCTTGGATGTAACCCATATACAATTTCAAATGGACTCTTACCAATAGTCCTATTTGTGCTATCATTATAGGCAAATTCTGCCTGTGGAATAACTTGTTCCCATCCTTGTCCATACTCTTTAGTCAGACACCTCAACAAGTTACCAAGTACCCTATTTATCACCTCTGTCTATCCATCCGTTTGAGGATGATATGCAGAACTATGAGACAAGTTGGTTCCTAGCCTCCTCCAAAGAGTCTTCCAGAAGTGTCCCATGAACTTCACATCTCTGTCCGCAACTATGCTCATTGGCAACCCATGTATCCTCACTATCTCCTTGAAGAATAGATGGGCAATGTGACTAGCATCATGTGTTGTTTTGCATGGGATGGAATGACTCATCTTACTGAATCTGTCTACTACCACAAACACACTATCCAAACCAGTTGGTGTCCTAGGTAGCCCTACTATGAAATCCATACTTATGCACTCCCATGGTCTATTTGGGATGGGAAATGGTTGGTAAAGACCTACATTTGTTGATGTCCCCTTTGCCTTCTGACACACTCCACATTGCTCAACATACCTTCTTACATCTCTCTGCATTTTAGGCCACCAATAGAATCTCTCCACTAAGTCTAGGGTCTTGTTTAACCCAAAGTGTCCACTCAAACTGCCATTGTGCTTTTCTTGGATGAGGTTCTCCCTCATGGAACCTCTTGGAACACATAGTTGTTTCCCTCTAAACAATAGACCATTCTGTAAAGTGTAGTCTGCATACTCATTGTGAAAGTGATTTTCAAAATCAGTACACACCTTATAGATCTATAAGAAATTTGAATCTCCCTCATAAAGATCCTTGAACCCCTCAACCCCTGTACTATGTAGCTGTATCTCCTGAATGGTAAGTAACCTTCTACTAAGGGCATTTGCAACTTTGTTATTGACCCCTTTCTTGTGCTTGATAGTAAAAGTGTATGATTACAGAAACTCCATCCACTTTATATGCCTTAAACTGAGCTTCTCTTGTGTGTTTATGTAGCTTAAGGCCTGGTTATCAGTGTATACCACAAATTTTTTAGGCAGCAAATAGTGCCTCCATTTCTTAAGGGCTTGTACTAAAGCATATAGCTCTAAGTCATAGGATGATTATCTAGACTTTGCTTCATTTAGCCTCTCACTAAAGAATGCCACTGGCCTGCCTTCTTGGCTTAGGACTGCACCCACCGCTATGTTGCTTGCATCACATTCCACTACGAATAGTTTGTCAAAACTTGGTAAAACCAGTATTGGTTGGGTAGCTACTTCCTTTTTCAATCTCTCAAATCCCTCATTGGCTTCTTTGGTCCACACAAACTTTGTCTTAAGTCCTCCTTTGATGGTGTCAAGGACTGGTGCATAGATTTCACTAAATCTCCTAATAAACTTCCTATAGAATTGGGCTAACCCATGGAAACTTCTCACTTCAATCCCTGTCTTGGGAATAGGCCAACTGAGAATGGCTTCAACCTTGCTCTTATCCATCTTCAATCCCCCTTGAGATACTACAAATCCTA
The DNA here is from genome assembly GCA_007115665.2 of Sequoiadendron giganteum. NCBI lineage: Eukaryota > Viridiplantae > Streptophyta > Pinopsida > Cupressales > Cupressaceae > Sequoiadendron > Sequoiadendron giganteum. The sequence continues at coordinate 93,909,175 of VCHN02000014.1, forward strand.
GGTAGATTAGCTCTTGTTTCATAAACTCACTCTTCTCAAGATTTATGGTGAGCTTCTCCTCTTGAAGTTTCTTCAACACAAGTTCCAAGTGCTTCATATGTTCCTCTTTTGTTTTACTAAAGATGAGGATATCATCTAAGTAGACTACCACAAAGACTCCTATATAGTCCTTCAAGACCTCATAAAAATGTTGGGTGCATTTGTAAGCCCAAATGGCATTACCAACCACTCATATAACCCCTTTGTGGTCTTAAAAGCTGACTTCCATTCATCTCCCTCTTTCATCCTAATCTCATAGTAGCCACTTTTTAAATCAATCTTGGAGTAATACTTAGCACCCCCTAAACAATCCATTAAATCTTCTGTTCTAGGAATAGGAAACCTATATCTAATAGTTATCCTATTTATTGCCCTAGAATCAATACACATTCTCCACTTATCTCCCTTCTTAGGAGCCAACACCACTAGGACAGCACATGGGCTTATGCTTTTTCTGATCAACCCTTGGTCCAAGAGCTCTTGAACTTGCCTTGCTATCTCTTTGTTATGCTCTGGTGTCATCTTGTATGCAACCTTGTTAGGCAATGTTGCTCCTAGCACAAAGTTTATTTGATGACTGATTGCCCTCTTGGGTGGTAGTGTGGCTGGTGTACCTTCACAAATAATGTCCTTGAATTGGTCTAATAGTTGCTTCACTTCTGCTGACATAGGTGACTGACTAGGTGACTCCTCCTCCTTTGGCTTCAACATGATAGCATAGCCAACTCCTTCTTCCTGCTTCATGTCTTTTAATAATTTCTTCCCACTCATCAAAATTGTATGGGATTCTACCTTCTCCACTATGCCTTCTTCTATTAAAGACCGAATCTTGTAAGTTACTCCATTCTTTTTGAATGAGTACTTGTTCTCCTTGCCATGGTGTACTGCCTCCCTGTCATATTGCCATGGTCTGCCAAGCAACAAATGGCATGCATCCATTGGTAACACATCACATAGTATCCTATCTTGATACTTCCCTATGGTAAACTCAAATCATACTTGCTCATTGACCAATATATTCTGCCCCTTATTCAACCAAGTAACTTTATAGGGACACGCATGAGGTATCTTAGTGAGGTTCAACTTCTGTACTGCCTCCTCTGAGATGACATTATTAGTGGATCTTGAATCAATGGTGAACTTGCATACCTTGCCTAGTATTTTTCACTTGACTCTAAAAAGAGCCCTCCTTTGTTTGTGTTCATCCTCTGTAGGTGCTTTGATCAAGATCCTTCTCAACATGAGATTCTCTCCTTTCTCTGAATCTAAACTCACCTCTGAGTGTTTAGAACAGTCCTCGTCTTGGACATAAGCAATCCTTTTCTCACCTTGTGAAGATGTTGGCTTATCAGGACACCTATATGCAGGGTGACCCAATTGCCCACAATTGTAACACTTCATGGAAGCAAAGTGAGAGTTTCTCCTGATCTGCCTCTTCCACCATTGTGAGAACTTCTACCTCTATATCCCCCTCTACTATTTGTCTCATGGGTTTGTTCATCAACCTTAGAATCTCCTTGGCCTCTGTTCTCATTGCTCCTTCCACCAAAACCTCCTCTATGTCCACCTCTAAGGTCTCTGCCTTTTCCTCTACCCCTAGTACTTGAATCTTGTTTCTTTTTTAGTTTTTCTTCCACTTTAATAGCTATCTGATAACATCTATGGAGGGTAGTAAGTGTAAAGAGACTCAACTCTTCTTGTATGTTCCATCTAAGGTTGTTTAGATACCTGGCAACCTTAATGCTTTCACTTTCTTGCACTCTAGACCTCAAGCTTAGTTTTTGGAACTCTTCTGTGTAGGTAGCTACATCTAGTTCTCTCTGTCTGAGATTTTTCCTCTTCTTATGTAATTGGATGTCATAATCCTCAGGTAGATAGTTTTCCTTTACTTTAGCCACCATAGTTTTCTAATTTCCTATTGGCTTCTTGCCTTCCTTCTCTCTTTCTTCTTGCAAAAACTTCCACCAAGTTAATCCCTGTCCTCTTAGCCTTGATTTGGCTATCTTCACCTTTTGTGCCTCTATAACCCCATCACATTCAAAGTGATTTTCCATTCCCTCAATCCATTCCATAACTAATTTTGCATCCATTCTTCCTATGAAAACAGGGATGCCTTCTAGTGCCTTGCCACTTAGTGCCTTTAATGCTTTAAGAAAGGGTTCCTCTGCTAATGGAGGGTTAGGTTCTGGTTCTATTTCTTCCTCAACTTGGTTCTTACCCTTGTCTTTAACCCCTGCTAACTGCACTTCCATCTTGCCTGCAGTCTCTGCAACCTCTTCTAGTTTGTGCTTCATTTCCTCCACAATTTCTTCAAGATGTTTGTTCTTTTCTTGTTGCTCTGTCAAATCTCTAGCTAGTTCTTCATTGGTCACCATGGTGCTGTCTCCTATGGACTCACGTCCCTCTGACATATATTTCTCAATTCCCAAGCCTTTTAACTTGCTCTGATACCAATTTGATGGGGAATACTATCTCTCAAGAGCACATTTGCTCTTTCTAAGACCTACTCTTTGGTCTTACTAGGGTATTCTTCTCTACCCTACTCAGAGGTCACTCCTAAGACCCCTATCTCTTTATAGAACTCTCCACCAACTTCAAACACTCACCTTTTCTCTCACACCCCTATTAAGCACCTTTGGGATCAACTTTGCCACAATGTTCCCCAAGCCATTCTTGGGACTAGGAATAGGTCTTCCAACTATTCCTTGGGTGATCTTACTTCACTCTGATCCATCTTGTTGGATTCCTTCTTCATTCGTCCATCAAATTCATGTAAACCTTGTTTTTAGGCCTTGTAGCCTTTTTGGTCAATTAGGCCTCCTAAAACTAGTGCTCTTGGAATAACCCCAAGACTTCCTTAACAAACCCCCAAACTCTTTAGGGATTCTCTCTATAGACCTCCTAGGCTCCAAGATTTCCTAGGTTTTAGACCTTCTTGGCGTCCGTACATAGGTCTGTCACTAAACCCCTATTTTCAAGGGTTTTTAGGGCATGTGACACTGTCTGGTTTCTTTAAATTCATTGAGTACTTTAATGGCCTCCTCTGCACTTCTCCTTGCATACAAATGTCCAAGACACATACCCCTACACCTCTACACCATTGATTGGCACAAACCAATCCGTTAAGCAAGCCCTCTTGCTTCTGTTCTGTTCAAGCACCTAGCCAGAATGCCCCTGCACTCGCCTAGAGCTTGATGGAATTACTAGCTCTCCTGCAAAAAAAGACTCCACAGACCATATTTACACTATATACAAGGTCCCCTACTTGATTCCAAGAGGCCATGGAAGTTCAGCCACAGGAATTCAAGTGGGGTGCATCTTTTACAAAACTGGCCCTGAACCGGGCAGTGAAACAGAAGAACACAAGAATTTACAAATTGTTAACCAGTCGAGCCAAAAAACTAAACCAATGCCACAAAAAGTAGTTAAATGTCACAAATTAAAGATTCAATGCATTATTTTAGTCCTTTCAATCCATTAATTGACTGGATCAAGGCTCTGTTTCAAAAACACAGTCAAGAAAACTTGTTCTTTTTCAAGACATAATCCGTACAATAGTACTTCCAACTCTTCCAACTCTCAGGTTAGGGTTTTTCTGACCTTATATATCCTATCCCCACATGTTGGGACCCTTAGGTCAGGCTTAGAACAACATAAATGCTTCCTAGTGTTTAGGAAAAGTTGTCATGACAACTTTGCAGGATGTCCTAAGAATACACAAAACTCAAGACTCTAAACAAACATGCCAGAACACACACACCAATTCAACCTTGGGACTTTATAAAATAGTCCTTATTACCTTGGTGGTTGGCTAGAACCACCTACAAGCCAAAATTTTCTAAGACCTTTCAAAAGACCTTAAGGTGCTCCTGAACCACAACACCTCTAAATGAGGAAAAAAAACACATATATATATCCGCTACACGGATTTACATCAACTATTCAGTTAGCCACAAATAAAGAATAGATTACAACTGTCAGCCTCAATACATGAATAAATTTCAATGTGCACCAACACAAGTTAGTCACAACATAGTGAGGACCCAAAAAAACACCTCCAATCATGCCAAACAATAAAATATTAATCTTTATGGATCCACAACACGCTAAGATCATCATGTCAACTAGGAACATGAAAACTCGAGCACACATCAGAAAAATCTCCAATCATAAACACTCTGATCAATGCGGGTGTACAACAAGGATAGAGTATGATCTAGACTCATCCATGCATGTCACAGGTACATGCACAACACATGAAATTACCAAAATTTCATCCAGGAACACCATCTACAAAAATTGAATAACTATAGGAACATAGATCTTCATATCTTCCACAAATCTTGATGTGAACCTCTAATAATTTCGGACAAAATACTAGAAAGCTTCAACAAAAAATCCTTTGAAGCGCACCTTCAGATCTTCAATGAACAAGACTTCCCAACATTCTGACCTCAGCTTCACTGGTTGCCAGTAATATTAATTTTTACAATTTTCTCAATATCCTCGACATATACAGCCTTAAGTATCATCAATGCTAATAGTGTTGACATCAATGAAAACCACAACATCCAACACCATCATCTTGTCCCAATGCAACATATCAATGAATAAATGACCACAGACAAGGACAACTAATTGAATTTTTAGTAATATTGCAAAGACCTATGGATATAAAAACTCCACATTTGAGTCATCCCACTACAACATATCAATCATGTCTTCAAATCGGAAGATAACTTGTGTACCTATCTCCATCAAATTCCCAACTCTAAAAACACTTGTAAAACTATTTCAAGAAGCACCAAATTCGATAACTAGTTATACCATCATATTGATCTCATAATAGCGTGCATTCCCACAAGTTTTCACCCATAATTTTTTTCTGAATGCACTCACAATCACACCCTAAATCTCAAGCTCTTGCAAGTGCTCAAAAAAGTATAATTCTCTTTGCTTATTCAAGTGAAAACCACCTGGTCCACTATGTAGTATGTTATAAATTCTCTCCATTTCCTATCTAGAATAAAATATCAATTATGTATGCGAAAGATACGAATTCTTAACTATTATAGATGATTTTCCAACTTCGCTGTACCAAATTCTAACAAAAACAATAAAATATAACAACCAAACTTATACCACTACATAGTTCTTGAAAAGAGCTTTCTAGCAACTATAAGAAGTAAAAAATATGATATTGTATCTGAAATTTATGCCCTTAAAAAATTGATTCTTTAGGAAAAATAAAAGGCAAGTTGGTGGCTACTAGGTAGCTTGTGGGCCAACACCACCGATGGTAGTGGTACACAAGTAGCACATTGGTGGCATGCAAAATTTTAGATGGTGGAAATTTTTAAACTATTAAAAAAGGGTTTAATTTTTTCAAAGCTTGCAAGGGCTGGCAAACTAGCCCCACTCAAGATCGATGCCCAAGATTGCCACTAGTCTAGTACTCACCAGTTGGGAGCTGACAAGTGTTGTTGGGGTTGATAGCCCTATACATTGGCCCTACTAGCTATCAAATCTATTGGATATTGGCTAACAAGCATTGGCAATGGGGGTACAGAGGTTTGTGGATCCCCACCCATTTTTTTATAATTTTTAATAAATATTTTTACAAGTTTTTAACTTTTGATTTTATTTTATTTAAAAAAATTATAATTATGCAGTTGACATTGCAATCGTACAATTGTACGATCAAGAAAGGAGGACAAATTTTCCCCTTAGGCCTTGGTGGACAAAATAGGTTGAGTTTAATGTTATTCGTCTCTCAAGCCTCTTAGATCTAATGGTCATGTCCATTTTTTCCTAGGGGTCATTTGTGAAACTTCCCTCATAAAACCCTCATAGTGAACACCTAAAAAAATCCTTTTACCATTTTTTTCCAAACTCTAGATATGTAAAAAACAATCACAATTTTGTATTTACAACCTGCACAACATATATCATACCTTAAAATTTCTAAATCTCTCCAACATTGTCATGGCTTTAACTTTGCATCAAATTTTCTCAAACAAGGGTTAAACAAAAATAAAGATCTCTTACCTCCCTTAACATAAACCATGTGTCTCATACTACTTGTCAGGATAATTATCAATTTGATCAAACCATTTCATACAGAGCCCCATGAGATAAAACCTTGCATATAAGCTTAAAAAATAACCATAATGCAAATAACAAAGACATACCACAAGATTACACAAGATATACCTAGGAAAACCCTTAGACAAAAAAAACTAGACTCTAAAATCATCAACACTCAATGCATTATTTAGCCATAAAAATGTTACAATACACTTTTAGAATCTCCATAAATACTTTTGAAACATAAAGCTCCTTTTGTTGGCACCTTATTTTGTTGTGTCTCATTTTTCCTTGTTCTCCTTTAGTGGTTTATCTTTTCCTTCTATTTGCCCCATTTCATTTCCCATCATTTATAACCAATTTGAGAAAATATACATGGTTTCATCATGTTTAGGGCTTACCTTTTATTGTTGTATCCATTCTATAAGGCCTTTCTAATGTTCAATCAACTTGGTATTTATGAATGGACACACAATTCAGAGGATAGGTTCCTAACTGAGCAATTCACCAAACCCTCACAAAGGCTTCACTTAATTATCAACTAGCACTTCATAAGCTTTTGATTATTTTGGCACTATATGTGCATTCATGGACTCCACATGACCTATATCAGTGAGTATAGGTAGTTTACACTTGTACAAAAAACAATAAAGGTTGGAAAAGGAAATAAAGTATTAACTTGCAAAATAGGGGAAATAACTTAAGTTGTTACTTATGCTACGAGTACCTTTGGCTCAATGTTGTAACTATTAACTACTAAATTTAAACTTTGCAATTAACTAACACTTATGACTTTGCCTCCTAAATGCTTAACTTCTCTAGAGACTAACTCAATATACTATTATAAAATGCAATTCATGCTACAAAATATCATTTATGGAATTCAAATACATATAAGTGAGAATTCAAATAAATGGATACAATAATGAATATATAATCTAGTACAAAAAGTAAGATAGGTTGGCAATACCTCAAGTGGCCCTTGCTCGAGTTGTTGCACCGTAGGAAATATCAAATATGGACTACTAATCAACAATTCATGACAATAAACTAAAACTCTTTAATGCATAAAAGCTAAACTTCTCACGGCCTAACAAGAATCTTCAAAAGGTTCCCCATTCAGAAGTACATATCCATTGCAACTTAATAACAAAAAAAACTAACAATAATGAAGTATTTTCTAGAAAAATAAAAACTAGAACTTAGCAACTAGATTTGCTCCTCAACCACTTATCCCAATATATAGGCTCAGGAGGATTTTTATTCACACAAGGACAAGAAATAAAACTTAAATGCATACGTCCACTCTCTCTCAAGAATAGGGATAGGACTAGTCTTTGTAACAAAACCATAATTGAAAAAGATAAGAATAAAACTAAAACTAAAACTCTGCCCTAACAGTTTGACAAAGACGTGTTCCATGAAAATAGTCACGTCGTGGATTTCCTCATCAAAGTAGACTCCTTCTTCCTCTTGTTATCTTATTCAATGATTTAGTGACTCATGGTTGACCATTTCAATGGTTGCCTTCATTACTTCAGGGAACTATCATGTTTTTCAACATTCTGGATTCTCCCTTGCAACTACCTGCGATCCCTTTTGTTACGAGCTGGCAATCTAGTTATTGCGAGCTACAGTTCTTCTGGCTACAAGAGGTTAGCTTCATCTAAAGTATACACATCATTAACAACCATGAATTAATCATAGAATCATACTGAATTTTATGAACATTCACACATCCACACATACAAGTACCATCATACCAATTATATTTCCACATACTAAAGTCTGGTTTAAGGTGCACAAAAGATACAAAAGATGTATAAGTTTCAAGATTGTCTAAAATCTTAGCAGATTGAAATTCTAAAAGACATAAACTAAATGGAAGAAAACTAGCTATTATCTAGATCCATCAAATTCCTTTCTTCAAGCCTATGTACCCAAATTCAAAATCCTAAAATTGACTAACTGTAAAGGGTTTTTTTTGTCTTCCATCATGTAGTATGTATAAATGGATACCGTTCAAAATTAGGGAAAATGGATTAAATATTGATTAAGTTATGCTCATGTGGGGTTTTGGTCTGCTACTAGTTGCTTGTGAGTTTTCAGCTTGCTATCATCCACCTACAAGATTTTTTATCTACTACCGAATCAATCCATTATTTTCAACCCATTATAAGTTGAATTTCAATGGTGGGTTAGACTTTTGTAAAGGTCAAGAAAGATGAAGGAAAATTTGACTATATTTAGAATCAAGGTGCAGTTGAAATGGAATCATCCACAATCTTCAGTAGGGCCTCAACTCTTTACAAAAGGTTAAACTAAGCTACGGTTGAATGTGAAAAGGGGTAAGTTAACCATCTCAAGGTTAAATAAGTGTAGTTTAGATGAAGTCCCCAATCTTGCATGGACTTGATGGAAGTCCAAGCTTCATAAAAGAAAAAATTTAAAGGAAATGGCATCACGTGGATAATTGCAAGTGAACCAATTATTTATCTAGTAGGAGAAGTTGAGTTGTTGATCAAGTTCCCGTTGGTTCACTTTAATGTCATTGTTGGCAAGAAAGAGCAATAGTGCAAACACCATCGAGAAAATCCCACCACATCTTGTTGCAAAGAGATTTTGAACCTTAATATTAAAAAGATACCATCTAGGCTAGCGGTGGAATAGATGGGTCACATCCCATCCCACAGATATATGTATAGAAATATATGAATAACAAAAAAGGTAGAGATGTAAGAGGGAGATATATGTAGAAATTTGTATATGAAATTACATATAAATGTATAAAAGGGTATATGTAAGAAGAGGATAGAGATTTACATAGTATAGGGGAAAATATATGAATGTACTCCTTTGATATGATTAATATAATGATTACCAAAATTCTATATATGTGATGTTATTTATCATTCTATGAATATATAATTAATCAATAATCCTTTGTCTGAATCAAACAAGTATTGTATTTATATGACTAAGTTGGGTATAAACTACAACACTCAGAAAGTACTTTGGGTTGAGAAATTCATTCTATGTTTTCCCAGTTTTCTTGATAACATTGATTCCATTGTTAGGACCTTGGTTAGGTGATATAAAGGACAATAATACTCAATTTTTTAATTTTTATTTGAACACAAGAAAAGAAAAGAAATTCAAGAAAGATATGAAAATCCATGGAAATATCCTCTTGATGCTTACCCTATGAGAGGCTCGGTTAGGAACCAAGATGATGGAGAATGGAAAGGGGGGATTCTAAAAGGGATCCTCGAAAAGATGTGATTGATAAGAAAAGTTACTAAATAACTACCATGTGGGAAATTATAAAAGGAATAATGGAATCCTAAATCAAACACCCATGGAAAAAGTAGATAAGTCAACCATAAGAAATATTGGAGAACAAATTGAATTAGCAAGAAAAGTGAACATGACAAGCCCGAATGGAGAAGAGAGAAGACAAAAATAAATGATTGAGAGAGAAGAAAGACACCGCAAAAGGATGAAAATTGCATAGAAAATGAGAATTGAGCATGTCAATGAGGATCTTTTTGAGTGTACCAAAGTGGATGTTGCCAAAGGAAAATGAAAAGAGGATAGAGAAGAAGAATGGAAGACTTTGGAGAAATCACAACTATGTTGGGAAAAACCAAGACAACTTATAACTATTATAAGGAAGAATATTAATGATTATGGAGAATCTATAATATTTATATTAGGGCCCTGCAATAATACAAAGACTCCATCACCACCATAACCTTCTAAAAGTCCAATGATTAGATTGGATCTATCAAACCTAACCATTAACTTGGATGATAGGTTTATAGAATTTTTGAAAACTTTGAAGAAGGCTCTATCTATTCAAACATAATTTTTAGAATAATTAGTCAATAAAAGTATAAGGAGAGTAAAAGAAGAAGAAATAAGAAAAATATTTAAGAGAATAGATTGAGTTTGGGTAAATAATTATGTTCACTATCAAATAAAATGTCACTAACAAATAAGAAAGTGAAAAGATATTTTAAAGAGTCACAACCCCATGACTAGGACCCATCCCCTTGGCCATATTATTCAAAGAATTTTGAAAGAATAGATACTATGAAGTAAAGAGATAAAAGAGGTATAAGGAAAATAAGTAGAGTGGGAAGAGATACTTGGAAAAAAATACTTTGATATAAAACTAGTAAGAGATAATGGTAGAGAGCAGAAACCCTATACTATTAGGAAAATAAAGAAAGTAAAGGAATTTGGGTGTAGTCTAACAATCCAAAAACTTAAAATAGTAAGAAGTAAGAACAATATGGAATCCTCAATCAAGATCCCAATATTTTGGAGAGATACAATGGAAGTCGTGGAACATATATTCCTATTAGAATCACTATGGGAAAGATAAGACATCAATGAAGACAAAAAAAAATTACTAGACTTTGTATCTTTACTAAGGAAGTACTAGATTGGTATGAAAAGACCTATCCAAAACATGGGAAAAGTTGGAATGATATGAAACAAGTTTTCCTAGCAAAAATTTGACACTCTATATGTTCCAACAGAGAGTATTAAAAAAATGAGTGTATGTTAAGGGAATTATGGAAGGAGCTCTACTTTGATAAAGTCACCTGTGGATACCACTGCCCATCGCAAAACTATCACACACCCAAAGAATTTACATGCTTTGATACCAAATGAGGGTGAATGCTCGATAATTTCATTGATGAAATAGTGATGAGAAAGGCGAATAAATCTGTTTCAGTCAAGATTTTCTATTTTGAGAACAATAATATCAACAATCATTTCTATAGATGTGGAGAGTATTACAAGTGGTTGCAGATTTCAACATCTCTGTGTGAGGGTTAGAAGAGAAAAATCACATGGCCAACATTGGGTCTTATGCGGTAGATGGGTGTTTGTAAGTTGTTTTTATTGCATTTTCTAGGTGAATTTAAGAGTTATGTATCTATTTTCTTATTTTTGGGACTACCTTTATAGTTCATAAAATGTGATGAAAATGAAGGCCAGAGGTAGAGGAGCATACAAAAACAAAAACTAAACTCAGAATCAACACATAATTTATACAGAGAGCATAAATTTAAAGCACATAGAATAAACCGAGAAAATTTGATATTGTATTAATTCATTCAAAATATATTTTTCTCACAGAGTTGTTGTTCTCAATTCACAAATTGCTTCTTTTAAGCACACATTCTTTTCTCTTCTGAGTACAAGAAGAGAACCACCATGGGGAGATAACATAGGGGTTTATGCATTACATAATAACTCACTACGAGATTACATGGGAGATAACAAGAAATAAAACTACAAAGGAGAAAGAGGATGTGATACAAACAACCACCAAAGAAGTGATGCCACATGCTATAACTATGGAAAGATAGGTCATTATGCTACAAAATATTGGGAAAAAAAGAAAAGGAAATGCCCCTTTTGCAGAGATGATTCTCATGATATATTTGGATGTGATAAAGAATAGTAATATTATATGAATACAACACACTCTAGAAGTTATGACTTACAAGACCATAAAGGAGCTAGAGTAATTATAAGAATACCGCAAGAAGTTAAAAGCTATCAAAGAAGGGATAAATGGTCATCAGATTCATCAAATGAAGACTATTTAGATGAAGAACAATAATGGAAAATTAAGAAAAAGAAATTTATAACAAAGGGGAATAAAGTAACAATTTTGACTAGACAAGGAACATACACTGATAAGAATAGACAATGGGAGATTGAATAAATTAGTGAAAAATCAGAATTAGAAGAAGAAGAATATGATTACTTCCAGCCAAGTAAGCAATGACATGATAAGATAATAGAGAAAACAAAGAAGCATATCATACAACAAAAAAAGTATGACATAGCTTGTTTTTTAGAGGAAGAAGTTGTGATACTAAAAAAATTAGCCTTCTTGGCCCAATAAAAAGTCCTAATAAAACTAAAATAGCTAGGAAAATATTGGAACAAACAAAAACAACAAGTCCATCAAATTGTAGAAGATTGGAACTAGAAGAATGGTCCTCATTTAATCACTTCACACATTAATAACAATAAAGTAAAACATATGATGGTAGATCTAGGTGTGGACCTAAAAATAATTTTGGCAACCACTTGGGAGAGGTTGGGCAAACTCAAGCTGATTTGAACACCAATGAATGCCAATTTGAAAAATGGCTCTAGCATGGAGACCTTGGGACAAGGAAAAATGTGAAAGTAAACATAAAAGGACTCACAAATTTTTAATTTTGAGGTTATTGAAATGAAGGAACCATTTAACACATTTAGAGAATTTATAGAACTGAGATGGTTCATAAATTCTAATGGGATAGTAGACTCTAGAAAAGAAGAGATTTATTTGGTGGATGAAAATAGGATAGTCCATATTCCACTAGGAGAAAGAGAAGATAGAATGTATGTATAAGAAATTGAACAAGATAGAGAGGGGGGAGATCCCAAAAATCTCTAATCTATCTCAAGACTACCTACCATAGAAGAAGAAGACCCCAATAGCTTTGAAGCAATTGAACTAGTAAGTGGTAATGATAGTACTGATAGTGAAGAATTTGTAATGTCCCAAATTAAATTTATTTGGAAATTTAATCAAATTGAAGCAAAGGAACTTCTAAGAAATCAATTTAATAAATCCAAACCCTCTAAAATCAACTTATCCAAATTAAACTAAAATTCACTAGAAGTTTCAAAATTAAACCTCACAGATCATGCACTTGATTGCACAAATTTCACTTAAACTTCAGGAATAACTCTCCAGACTTAAGATGAAAGTAAATGGAAGAAAAATAAATATTATTTGTACCAAACCCATGGCCTCAAAGCTGATATAATCAACCATAAAATTTTACTACAAATAAACCCCAAATAGTGAGCAAAAATGAAGCCTGAAATGTACTGCAAGCTCACAAACTTCAGGATAAATTCACCAAAATTTAAGCCAACTTATTTATTGATTAAATAATGATTTTACGCACAAAAAAAAAAGTAGTATTAACATGACCTCAAGAATAGAAATGAACTCCTGCAACTTATTGTGTCGCCAAAAAGTGTAGCCTTGACACTTTTTCACTCCATTTGTGCCTTTTTCCCTTGGATTTTGGCCTTGTTTTGCCTTGATTTGGCCTTGAACGCTTGCAAATCAACAACAATATAATGATGTTTTAAAAAGGTGTTGTGAAGTGTTGTAACACACCTCCCCACTTTTTTAAGACCTTTTCAACATAATTCACCTAAACAACCCCTTTTTACCCCTTTTAATGCCTTGTGCCAAAGTGTTGTAATGTATTTTAACACTTTCCTAGGCTTGTCATCAACAAATTGACCCTTTCTTATGTTAAATTTGTCCCTTAATGTAATTTTAGGCCCGAATTAAGTGTGTTTCAAGAGGCAAGCCTGATAATCATCATTTAACACCATTTAATTCCTGACCACCACTTGAATTTGTCCAAGTGGACTAGGTCGCCACCTTGGGCGACCTAGTCCCTTTTGGCATAAAATTCAAAATTAAAACAAAAACCTAACAAGAATTTGCCTCCAAAACCCTAAGGTCAGCCTATCATGTGTCATTTTTGGGAAATTAGGGCATATATTTTATAAATAAGGGTTTTCACCTTCATTTCACCCCCCCCCAAGATCATTTTTCATCTTCACAAGCACTCTTGCACTCAAGCTTCTCAAGCAAGAATTCAAGCACAAGACACTTCAAGCAACCTCCATTGGAGTTGTTCTTGCATGTTGCAGACTTCAAAAACAAAGGATTTGGTGAGTGTTTGTATTTGCTTTGTCATTCAATCATCTATTCCTTCCATTCTATTTCATTTGGGTTTGATTACCAATAAGGGGTTTGACTAATGCAAATCCCTATTCTCTAACCCTAACCCTTTCCTTCTCTTTGCATGTGTGTTTTGCAGGTTGTATGCAGATTTGTCAAGGAGTAAAGTGTTGAAAAGGGTGTCATCATTCCATCTATGTCAACTCAAGTCATCAAACCCTAGGAGGAGCAAAAAGACAACTTGCAGGTCATTTTTTGAAGATTCTGACACAAATCTCTACCAGAAAGGGAAGTGCAAGTGGGGGCCTACAGATTCAGACATTGAAACTCATGAAAGTACCAAGAGGACTAGGTCACCATCATTGGCGACCTTGTCCATGTACTAGGCCTGAAAAAGTGTTTTTGCATTTCTAGATACCCTTTTATCAAAAACCCATTTTGGCCAAGTTTCCCGAGAAGAGGACTAGGTCACCCATTCTGGCGTAAGTGTCCCAATGAGAATTTCCAATAGATTTCAGAAGATTCCAGAGCTCCTCTTCATCAACTTTCAGTTCCCAGGTGCACCCTTTTTGTCTCTTCCAGTTTCTTTCCAAATTGCATGCATTTAGGTCATTTATTTTACATTTACATTTAGTTTATATTTCATAGTTTAGTTTACTTTATTACACTACAACACTTAGACACATCCTAACACACACAACACAACCCCTATCTTTGAATGAAATCACCAAAAAACATATCATTAAGTGGAGAGAGAGTCATTCTTCCATCTAAAGCTCCTAGGTGAGAAACCCTAGGGGCCTAATTGGGGGAATCCTCTTTCCCTTATTTGTCCATATCTTTTTGATGGTTCATTTTGGTGAACCCATCCTTAGAACACTTCTCAACTTCTACTTTTGCATCCTAGGAAAGTTTGCATTCACATTGCATTAGGGTTTTGCATTATTTTGCATTCTAGGTTTTTTACAATTGCATTAGCGAAAAGCTAATTTAGCTTGCATTTTTGCATATATTTTCATTGTAAATTTCTAAATTTAAGCATTTTAATCTTAGGAATTTCATCATATAGCCTGAAACACATCAAAACCAATCAAAAAAATCAAAAAATTTGAAAAAAAATCCCTATTGGGACTAATTCGCCATTCTGGGTGATCTAGTCCCAGTTCACATTTTTAACTGCCTATTACAACATCATAAACCTTATTTATGTGCTTCCTAGACCTCCTCGTACCATATAATATAAGTTTGGTAAGTTCTGAGAGCATAGTTTTTATGCTTCTAACTCAAAATCATCAATTTAGGGTGGTCATTTTTGATATACCTTCATCATTAGATCTGCAAAATGCTTACATTTTTGAAATTGTGCATAATTTTGATAAAAGTACTTTTCACTTTTTCTTACAAAATGTTTCGCTTCATAAAAATTTGCTTAAGGTTGATAAAAGTAATTTTCATTCTTTCATATACATTGTTTACATTCTTAAAACTTAGCATATATCGAATACAAATGTTTTGTATTTTTGCATATATATTGTTCACATTGCTGAAACACTGCATGACATGGTTACAAATGCTTTTTATTTTTTTTCAATCAATTTTAGTGTCTTATATATCTAGATATGCTAATAAACCTTCCCCACCCTCTCCCTATGAGAGCGTTTTAGTGATAGAGAATACAACCTTGGAAATTCCTAATGATCATATTAGTTCTCCTCCTAATATTTCTCCTACGGGCGAAGAAGATATTTTGGTGTTCAAAAAACCAATCAATGAGCGTTATTAGAATTCTAGTTGTTTCTCTCCTTTTACCTCTCTCAACAAACAAGACAACACAACCATGACGAATGATGACAATAACATTTATTCTTCCCCTTGTATCTCTCCTAATTGTGAAGAAGATACTTTGTTGGTAGAAAATACAATTGATGAAAGTCATGAGTATCTTAGTTGCCCCCCTTCTCCTAGGGAACCCCTTATTAAACAAGCCAATTCACCCATTGATCATTCTCCTACTTGCGATAAAGTCCCTTTAGAAGAACCCACCTTTGAATGTCAAAAACATTTGGTTGGTAATTCTCCTAAGAATTCTCCTCCTAGGGAGAATATCATGGTGCAAAAAAATATGAACATTGACACATATCCTTTAAACACTAAACCTTCCCTAGGTGAAGATAATCAAATTCCATTAGAATCCCCTTCACTAAAAAATCATACAAATAAAGACAATATTCTCGAGGTTATGACAACACAAGTGGGATCTCCTTTAATTGGTGAGCTTCCTAAGTCCCCTCCCACTAGTGAATCACACAAAAAACTAAGAGATTTCTTGGAATCCATGATGCAATATAATCATAACAATGTTTTGCAGCTACTAAGTTGTAACTTAGTGAAAAACATATAGGGGATCACACATCACTCCTACTCCATTACCCCCTTCTCAACTTAGATTCCCTAGTGTTGATGATCTTAAAAATACTCCTGCTAATATATATGTATGGCAACTTATTCAACTTTAACCTACATTCAAATTTATATTTCAAGAAATGTTACAAATACAGATGGAGGAGATCCAATCTTACATAAAATCGAATAATATCACATCCTCCTCTCGTCCCATGCAAGTAACCCAATCTGAAATCACATTCCCTAAGCATGAATTACCCTCACTTGAGCTTCAAAATAAGAATGATCCCTTCATAATAAAGGTGATCATTAATGAAACTTTAGTCAGGCACACTCACATAGACAGTGGAGCAGAAATTAATTTTTGTAGCATGGACCTCCTCAAAAAAATTGGCATGGACAAAAATCTTATTCACCTTAATGATGTTCATATTCGTGGCTTTGATAATGTTAATAGGAAACCACTAGGGATGATCACATTACCCATTGAGGCCGGACCTGTATTGTTGCCTATCTCTATCCATATCATGCAAGGACCCCTTCCATACAATCTTCTCCTAGGGAATGGATTCATGCTATGAAAGGAGTCCCATCTACCCTTCACCGTACAATGAAATTTGAGTTCAATAACAAAATATACACGGTTGATGCAGATGAATGAAACTATGAATCAACTAATCACAACATTTCCAACTCCCCTAATCCTTTCATCCCTTGATCAAAAATTGAATCTATAAATTTTGATGCTAATCCTTCACCTACAACAAAATTATTTCATGATCATTGGGGTTCATTAGATTCTACACCTCCTTTCCATAAAATTTCCAAAATATCACCCTCTTGGTCCAAAGAATCATATACAAACAATTCATTTTTAGATACAAGTTCTAGTAACGATTAGGGTCTTATGCCTCCCTTTAAAGGAGAGTGTGAAACCTCACAACCTAAACCAAACCAACCCTATGTTTTATATGCTCAACTTGGTTCTACATCAACAACATTACCCCATGGTGGTGATGGGGGCTATATAACTCCCATCCAACATAACACTAAAAAGGATTTGTGTTCTTGTACAAAAACCAATCCTTCTCAAAAGCACACAACCCCTTCATTTAACTTGGAAGATTGTTATGGTATCGACTACCATCTCCTTCCTACACATGGATGCATGACGCAAACTGACATATCATACTCTTTCAATAAAAATTTAGGGTTACCTCCCTCCTCTCCATTTTCTTCAAACAACAAATTTCAACCTTCTCACGGAGTGTGGTGCTCTTCCTCATGTTGAAGCACCTACTTCCTCTCCCTGATCTGTACCTTCATCCTATTCAACTCACCTTTGACCTGCACTAAGTGGGGGCAAGGTGTTCGTTAGCCTTGTCCTTGTATGTCACTTATTGTTGTCTCTTTTGAATCATCATTAACCTTTCATGAACATATACGAGCAAGCTTGGGATGTGGATGACATGTCTTAATTTGACTCACATGTGACATACTATACTTTCCATGACCTAGCCTCACTTGGAAACATATCACTTGGCATAGGGATTTCCAAGTCGGCTCTCATGTCCTTCTTTCTTCTTTTCATTTTTCACTTCTCTACTTTAAAGAATTGCTCACAGTACGGTGTTTCATAATTCCTTTAAAGTGGGGGCATATAGTAGCACTATTTATTTTTGCATTTTTCTTTTTCTTGGTTCTTAGTGCAGCCTTATTGCTTCATACAATGTGTTTCTTGCTTTGTGGATGACATTGGGTGTGATTTACTTCATGAAAGTGATCTATCTAAGCATATTACATTCCTCTTAGTGGCCTAATGCAACACATTGCATCCCCTAAGTTGTGAATTTTCTATTCTTTGATTGGTCCTCTCTTGGAGATATTAGACACAAATATGTCTTAATATTTGTCTTTAAACATCCATGTTGCATTTTCCCTTTTACATGTTGCATTTTGCACTTTGCATATATGGCCACCTTACATAACATGATTTTCATGCTTGTCGTGCCATCTTGCATTCGTTCATGAGTTCTAAGCATCTGAGGCTTTGCTTGTCTCATGAACTACAACCTTGTATTTTGTGGTCCCTTATCAAAGTTATCAGGAGGTATAACTTTGGTATGGTTGAGCGGGAAGCCCAACTAGCGGCACGAATTTCCCCATAGCCACCTTTGTGTGTGTGTGAGTGCATACCAACTGAGTGTATGTATCTCACCCCTTTTGGGCCTTCTCACCTGGCAGACAATCAAAATTCTTGTTGCCCTAGAGTGAGTACACTTTCCTTTTCGACAAACAACCTAGATCTGATCCACAACTAGCTGGACAAACGGTCGAAGCTTGATCGAACTTTTTACTCCTTCACATCACTCCTTGTGTGATCTTTTGTTCTTATGTTTGGTTTGTCATGGGATCTTGATTCTGGGGGCTTGATCATCCCTCTTGATTATAGTCATCCCACATTACTAGCATGAATACATTGGATGCCTCTTGACATGCATGATTTGACTACTTTAGTGTGAGTTTGAAGCAAGTTCATCCTCTCACTAAAGCAGGGGCTAAATGTGTAACCAAAAAGTGTAGCCTTGACACGTTTTCACTCATTTGGGCCTTTTCCCTTGGATTTTGGCCTCTTTTTGCCTTGATCTGGCCTTGAACGCTTGCAAATCAACAATAATCTAACAGTGTTTTACAAAGATGTTGTGAAGTGTTGTAATACACCTTCCCACTTTTCTAAGACCCTTTCAACATAATTCACCTAGACAACCCCTTTTTACCCCTTTTCAAGCCTTGTGCCAAAGTGTTGTAATGTATTTTCACACTTTCCTAGGCTTTTCATCAACAAATTGACCCTTTCTCATGTTAAATTGGTCCCTTAATGTAATTTTAGGCCCGACTTAAGTGTGTTTCGGGAGGCAAGCATGATAATCATCATTTAACACCATTTAATTCTCGACCACCACTTGAATTTGTCCAAGTGGACTAGGTTGCGACCTTGGGTGACCTAGTCCCTTTTGGCATAAAATTCAAAATTAAAACAAAAACCTAACGAGAATTTTCCTCCAAAACCCTAAGGTTGGCCTATCATGTGTCATTGTCAGGAAATTAGGGCATATCTTGTATAAATAAGGGTTTTCACCTTCATTTCACCCCCCCTAAGATCATTTTTCATCTTCACAAGCACTTTTGCACTCAATCTTCTCAAGCAAGCATTCAAGCACAAGACACTTCAAGAAACCTCCATTAGAGTTGGTTCTTACATGTTGCAAATTTTAACAACAAAGGATTTGGTGAGTTTTTGTATTTGCTTTGTCATTTAATCATCTATTCCTTCCATTCTATTTCATTTGGGTTTGATTACCAACAAGGCGTTTGACTAAGCCAAACCCCTATTCTCTAACCCTAACCTTTTCCTTCTCTTTGCATGTGTGTTATGTAGATTTGGCAAGGAGTAAAGTGTTGAAAAGGGTGTCATCATTCCGTCTAAGTCAAATCAAGTCATCAAACCCTAGGAGGAGCAAAAAGACAACTTGTAGGTCATTTTCTGAAGATTCGAACACAAATCTCTGTCAGAAAGGGAAGTGCAAGTGGGGGCCTACAAATTCAGACCTTAAAACTCTTGAAAGTATGAGGAGGACTAGGTCGCCATCATTGGTGACCTTGTCCCTGTACCAGGCCTAAAAAAGGGTTTTTTCATTTCTGGATACCTTTTTATCAAAAACCCATTTTGGCCAAGTTTCTTGAGAAGAGGACTAGGTCACCCATTTTGGCGTAAGTGTCCCAATGAGTATTTCCAATAGATTTCATAAGATTCCAGAGCTCCTCTTCTACAACTTTCAGTTCCCAGGTGCACCCTTTTTGTCTCTTCCAGTTTCTTTCCACATTGCATGCATTTAGGTCATTTAGTTTACTTTGCATATAGTTTTCATTTACATTCAGTTTACATTTCATATTTTAGTTTTCTTTATTACATTACAATACTTAGACACATCCTAACACACACAACACAACCCCTATCTTTGAATGAAATCACCAAAAAACATATCATTAAGTGGAAAGAGAGTCATTCTTCCATCAAGAGCTCCTAAGTGAGAAACCCTAGGGGCCTAATTGGGGGAATCCTCTTTCCCTTCTTTGTCAATATTATTTTTGGTGGTTCACTTATATTTCAAAAAAACCCAAAATACTCCCAAATAGGGTGCTAGCAGGCATTGTAGAACTACACTGCTAGAAACCAAACTTCACTAAAGTTACCAAAACTAAAATATGCATGAAACAACAAGTCTAAAATGATTAAAAATAGAAACATACAACCAAAAAGGCTATTAATACCTACAACAAAAAACTAAAATCAAATATGAAACTATTCACCCCAAAACTCCTAAAAATCTCCTATAATTTGCTAGGAAAACACTACAAATAGGAAGCCTTCAACATATTGGAAATCTCTACGTGAAATTACACCAATAAACCCTTCGAACCACTTCCATTGAGCCTTTTTCCTCCATGGTTTATCATCCTTGAAGAACTACCTTCATAGGTCTGTCAGCCTTGAAGAGAAATACAACTTTTCAAAAAATAACAAAGTGAATGATGCAAGAATGAATCCAAGTTCATGTTTTATTAGAAAATATTCAATTTACAAGTTGGAAGCCCCTAATTAATGACCAAGGGAAGAGAATAATATTGCATGCAAATATTTGTAACTCCTTTTTTCCATTTGCTTGTCACCTTCTAATATTCTCTTCTAAAATATGCCACTTGTCTAAACTTGTTTTCCACCACAAGATGCCTTCTTTAAAGTCAAATATGCTCTTCCCAAAACCCATGCCAACTTTATGGAAATTAGAAATCTTGCAAAAATATTTAATATTTATCATTAAATCAGGTTTGTCCTAATCAATTTTAAATATAAACTTTTATGATATATTCATAAGTCTTGACTTACTCTTTTTGGACAACCAACTTACTAAAAATAGTAATTTTCTATTTTTAGAAAATTCAAAAAAAGGGACCTGATAAGTCCTCCCTTCCAAAAATTCCTTTTCCTCAAGCAATCATAAACATGGTGATTCAAATTATTGATACCCAAAATATCCATTCATTTCAAACTTGCCTAATAGAAGATGATTCTATACCTATTTGATGTTGTATCTTTCTTTCAAGTGTCCTATTTTTTTTTAGAAATGTACCTATGCTCTATAATTTTGATGAAAGGGAGTTCAATGTGCAATCTCTTACTCTATATTACCCAAGGTTCTGCAATACTCCTTGCATATTTTTCAATCAAAATCCTCTTCCTTTCAACTCCTCTCCAAGGTTGAATATGTACATTGTCACCAAGAATGCTAGACTAGAAACTCATGCAATCTTTATCAAAGGTATAAATCTTGAAGTTGTCGAGGCACTCCCTGCAAGAAACATCACAAATTGCTTCAAACTTTGTTGTTTCCAAAAGGTTGCTTGTTGCAACTTTAGGATATGTTTTGGAGTAGTATTGGCACATAAGAGGGTCAGAGAATGACATCACATAATAACACACCAAACCCCACCAAAATTTGAATATTTATATTACAAACCACAAGCCCTTCTGATGGTAATCTATTAACTCCTTGAGTCCTCTAGCTAGCATACACCAATCACTCAATAAAATCTTTTGAAATATTAGTAGAAAAAAATATTATTGCATCTTCTACTAAATCAAGTGATTTACTGATGTTTTTTAATATCTCCACCATGAAACACTTCCAAAAAAATCTCTCTCTACATGATAAATAGTGCCTAGGTTCTCTAGCAAGAAATGTATTGTCCATAAGCAAATTGTACTTGAGACTTTGATACAATTGATAATGCTATGAATCTGATTTTTGCTGCCAACAAGACTTTTTTAATAGCCATTGTATCTTCTACCACAGTAAATACATCCTTTTGGAAATTTTCTTCCATTCACATCTACACTATTGAGATTCATATCATGAAAATGCATAACCAAAGACCCAAACATTACCTTAATCTAAGAGAAGTCTTTTTTAGCCTCTTGGGTTGGTCTATAGGATCCAAAATTCAGTAGTAGAGTGACCATACAACAACAATAATAATTTCATGGTACTCTAAGTACCTAAAAGATAAACAACAACGTATTATGTAGGAAGATGATGAACCCTTTTGAGTTATTCATTGGCTTATACTTGACTTCATTCACAAATCAATTTAGAATGTTAGAGATAAATTCATCATCAAAAAAATGCATCATGAAGAAAATACTTTGACCTCTATGGAAGACTAGAGAATGCTAAGAAACAAGAATTCTAAAAAAAATCATATATCACCATCTTTTGAGATGTCATTTTTGTGACTCCTCACTCCCATAGTACCAAAATAAAAAGAGTCTCCTTTCAAAGTGATCTATCTCCAACACAAGTCTTTCATGAACCATAGGATTTATGAATTCTTCCAAATCATAACTAATAGAAAATTTGTCATGATACCTTGTGAATCCATCTTTCAAAACTTTGAGATTCATTTCATTAACTTTCTTGAATCCCCACAATTTCATTGAGATCCCAAGTATACCCTTACCTTCAACACCATATTCTATAGAAAAATCCTATGAAGAATTTGAAATGTTAAGTATGTAAAATTTGATAATTACCATATCAAATCCCTTCAATGCTTCTTGTGATGCCACCTGTTGTATGCCTTGGGTACTTATGACTTAACCAAAGTAGGTGAAGTCTATGCTTTGTAGTTCATGAAGTTGATATCCACTTGTAACTATTTCCAAATGCTCCACAATATCTACCCAATTCCTAAGATATAGAATACCTTCAACATAAATCAATTCAAAATGAAATACCTAATTTTTCTTCAATTGGTAAGTCAATCCATGAGGAAAAAACTTGATCTTTGTGTACTTCTTGCAAAATAATATCAACAAGTATCTCGAGGCACAGTAAACATATGATGCAATATAAATGGTATGCTAAAATCTCCTATTCATATAAGTTCCTTGGAGTACACATTTGAAAATCCTCCTTTGTTGACTTGAAAGTAATGGAAAGAAAATATGAGGCTCACTAGAGAATATCATAGCTAACATATTCTTCCAAACCCAACAACTTGCTCTCCCATTATCATCCATTAAAACACCATTCTCTTATACTAAGGGATGTGATAAATCATAAATGTAAAACTCAAAGCATGAATTCATTACCTTCATGTTTCTATCAAAAGCCTCAAAGGTTGCATTCCCATGCATGTCAAGAATATGGTGTTGTAAAGATGGTTATCATTGCACCAAAAGATTGACCTGTTAATTCCTGATACAACCGCTAGAGTTAATGAATCCACGGGAGGCGATCAAGCCATGTCATGAACCTGAGCGTTGCATTGCACAACACAAGGAGATCAAGGGCGCACACCTTGCAACAATCCCCCCAACGCAAGCAAGGGGTTCAAACCTGTGACCCAGGCTCTGATACCAATTGTTACAAAGACAATTATCATTGCACCAAAAGATCGACTTGTTAATGCTCGATACAACTGCCAAAGTTAATGAATCCATGAGAGGCGGTTAAGTCGTATCATGAACTCGAGCATTGTGTTGCACAACACAAGGAGACAAAGGGTGCACACATTGCAACATATGGGTGATGTAAGTCATTGCTTCTCCTAAAATCATGGTATAGAAGTATTTATCAAAACTTTATTCACTCCAAATGATAAACA
Source organism: Sequoiadendron giganteum (assembly GCA_007115665.2). Taxonomy (NCBI): domain Eukaryota; kingdom Viridiplantae; phylum Streptophyta; class Pinopsida; order Cupressales; family Cupressaceae; genus Sequoiadendron; species Sequoiadendron giganteum. Next base: position 93,933,224 of record VCHN02000014.1, read on the forward strand.
ATATTCTTCCCTTCAAGATGCTATAAGTTTGTGGTATCTTCTTCTTCCCGAATTCTCCATCTTGTGGATACCTTAAGATCCAAAAAACCAAAGGATATTTAGTCACAAAATTTTGAATATTCAAATGATACCAAATTTTCCTATTGAACAAGATTCAAGCATCTCAAGTTGGTCACTTCCTCCTAGCTATCACCTATAAATTTGTCTTCAATAGTGATACCTAGATCCCATGAAAGTTTTATGAGTTGTGCACATTGATTCTTCACAAAGTGGTTAGTATGAATTAAATATTTCATGTGATACCAAATGCAATAGATATAGAAGTTAACAATGGTGCCCTTTTGAATCTTAATCTTCAAAGCATCGCCTAGATCCCATATATAAGGACACTTTGAAGCTTGAAATATGGAATCTACATAACTTATACTCCACATTGTGTCCCAAATTATGTCACCAATTCTTGCATGCTCTCCTTGATAAATTTTTTTACAAAGGAATAGGAAGAGGTAATAATTCTGAAATTTGAGAGCCTTTATCATACCTTGAGATACCAATTGAGAAACCAACCTCTAATGTGGTGCTAGAGGTTCTAGAGACTTTACCATGCTTCCATTGTGCTACTTTGGTGCTAGAAATAATATGCTCATTCCTCTTTTCCATGCAAGATATTATTGAGACAATCTCAATCTTTTCATTTGTGTGCCTTCAAGATTCCAACTTAGAACCATCTGAGGCAACCATTTTTTCTTCATTTCTATAATTATCAATCTCTTCTATTGAAAATTTTGAGTGGATACATTGTTCATCTCCCTATTCTATTTGTTCTTTCAAATTTAATTTTTCATCTTCCATTTGATAGATATAATATTTTTATGCTTCCTCCTTGTTTGGATCAAGGTTTTCCTAAATATCAACTTCCATCAAACTTTCTTCTTTGATCTTATCACCTTTTGGATATAAATCATTGACTCAATCATTAGAAGTCAATAAAACATCTTCAATTACCAAAGAATTTTACCTTTAAAATGCATGTCAGGTTCTTGCTCAATGAAATATTTTATCTTTGAATTTAATTGCTCTTCTTGTTTCTTGATTCCTTTATCATTCTTCATCCCCTCGTCTTCCTTTCTTTTTCTTATGTAGTACTTGTCAAAAAATTCTATAGATTTAATAGCTTCAAGTTCTCCTAAGTACTCATCAATTTTTTTGACAATCTCCTCATTGACGGGTAATAAGTTATTATAAGTGCATCATCTTGTACCTGCTTTCTCATCCAAGATATTATATATTTAGATGTTTCACCATTATATACTCACCAAAACCGAGACTATAAAACATTCAAATTTATTGCTCTGTAACTAAAGGTAAACACTTTTTTGCATACAATCCCTATAGAGTCCAATTTGGAAGGTATGTAACAGTAAGCTATATTATCTATGAAGTATTTGTTGTTCAATATTGAAAATAATTCCTTTATTTATCAATAAACTAGTTCCACAATTGGAAAATAGCAAACAATGTAGATATTGATAAATATAAGCTATGTAAAAAACCTCCTATTAATATCGATGATGTTTTGAATAGTGAAAACTTATTTAGATTAGAGTCATTCAGTTATAATACAGGGGATTATTTATTCGACAGTTTTGAACTGCTATTGCATTTTCGGTTGACGTTGATACAATTGTGAAACATTTTAATTGATCACTTGCTACAATGCCAAGCTCAATAGGATAAGGATGCTTTAGAAACAATTGTTTTTGAGTTACACCCAAAAATGTTGAATGGTATACATGATCAAAGTACATATTTGAATATAATGCATTTATTTGCATCTACTAACTTGTCCTATGAAGAAAAAGTGATTTGGGGTGATACATTTTGTATACGGTGATTGTCAAAAAGGTTGAATATATCTATTGAATTGTGACTGTTAACTAAAAAAGTTAAATACTTACATTCAACAAAGATGTAGATACAAAAAGATACTCTATTTTGTTTCATGACTACAATCCTTTGTCTGGACATTTTGAACCTCTTATTAGGAAAAAATTGCTATAGAAATGAACCAATGATAAGACATTACCTTTCACCAACCTGTGCAGACATAGAAAACACTTGGAAAAACCTTTCATTTGAAATACAAAATAATTCACCTACAATTGTGGTGAAAGCCTTTTCAATTCAGTTTCATATCTAGAAAATTTGATGTTTGGTCCATTAGAATTTGCATTGCACAATATTTTTGTAATGCCATAAGAGGTAGTCATCATAATGCCAAAAATTATTTAGTAAATTATCTCTAAGATAATATGATAGAAATAATTCCTCATTTCTAAAATTGGAAAAAAATACATTATAAAATTGGCAATGCCTTACGCCGAAGGTAAAATAGAAGGAGGTGCCTTTTATCTACAATGGTTAGCAACAATATTCAAAATATGAATAAAAATCTGATCCTCTATAAATAAGAAAATTAAAGAAATCTATTCCTTCAGAAAAACACAATGGAAATGTTTAACATAATCACATATGAAACGAATATGATTCACGTACACTATGAACCATTGCTAATTACCTGTAATAATAACTAAGTTTAAACTAATATAGAAAATAATAGTCAGACACTTAGCACACCTGAAAAAAGTATACAAAAGAAACTAAACTAAAAAATTAGCACAAAAAATATATACTAGCAACAATACGAGTACTAAACACCAAACACGAGATTCAGTTCTACTTCAACGAAAAGAGCAATACTTAGAGAAAAAAGATACTAGTAATGGATATGAAAAACGTCTAGCCAAAAGATTTAAAAATATTAAAGAAAACCACCAGATAGCCTTGGAAACACCACCTCTAGAGATAGATTATGTGGTGGTTGCAAAAATAATTACCTACATCCAATGCAAGTTCTTTGATATCGAAACGGCCAAGAAAAAAAGCATCTCACTACTTGATATGAAAAAATATTGTGTGAAACTAAACCTCAAAGCAAGGTAATACAAAAGTACTTTAACAAAATTCAGGATACTCCCCAACATGAGTGTCTTATATGTCAACAACTAAATTTTTCTTACAAAATGAAAAAATTAGCAAACAAGAACAACAATTTTGTTGCAAGTATGTGTAGTTGGTGTTGTCATTGATATCAACAAGCTTTGGTGTTGTCATTGGTGTCAACTAGATGAAAAAGAAGTTTGTTGCAAGGATGTGCAGTTGGTATTGAGTTGATGTTGTCTTTGATGATGCTTTGATTAGTTACATTATATTGTCATTAGTAAGCTACTGGTGTCAACCTCTAGTGTTGCTTTGATAATATTTTGTTTATGGATGTATGGTTGAGTTGCTATGTTGCAGTTGGCTTGATGCTAATGAGGAAGTATTAAAGATATTTCAATGAAGTGTTTTTGGTGCTTGGTTTCCAAGTGCTTTTGAGAAAATTGAATAAAAAGAGGAAACAATGTGTTTCAGTGGTGTTTTATATTACATAGTGTTCTGGTTTGGCTCTACAGTTCTTTTGGATTGAAGATCTTCTTATGCGGTTCAAATATGTTGATTAGAGGTGTTCAGAGGTGTTGCATTCAAAATTTGGTGTGCTGGATTGCTATACAGAGGAAGGTGTGTTCACCAGTGTGTGAGCTATATATTGTAGAGGTGTCTAGGAGAAATATTCTTTCTCTACATTTCTCCCTAGAGTGGTTTCAGGTATTCTAGATTTGGAAGAGTGTTGATAGTGTGTGTATCTTTCTTTAGATGAAGTTGTTCATGGTTTGGTGCTTTGGAAGTTAGTTTCTTGAGTTACAATGTATGGTAGAGTTGTTTGAGTATACTAGGTGTGTGCATTCTTCAAGTGAAAGTTGTTGCGAAGGAATTTTTAGTTTCTAGGGTATTTGTGGAATGTTCTAGATTGTGTTCAAGTGTTATGTGGTGTCTATGAGTCATCTTTGGATTTGAGGAAGTGTGTACTTAAGTGTTAATGGTGTTAAAATTGGTTCAGTTTACCTTGGGTGTTTACACTACTTGCAAAGTTGCTTTGATGTTTGTGGAAGTGTGGCATGGCATGTATGAGTGGATTTAGGTCCTAGCTAAGGTGTGTTGTGGTTTTCCTTCATTCCTTTCCACCACGAGAATGTTTTAGTGCCAACCTAATTTGAGTTTGCATGTGGTTGAGGTGCATAGCCAACCATGGAGAATGTTTTCAAGGTTGAAGATGATATAAATATGAGTTGATTTATTGAGGGATGATAAGATAGATGAGTATTATGCGAATGATGTGAATTGTAAAGTTGTAGGGTATGAATTTGAGAAGTGCAATGTGAGCTTTCATGTGTTAGATTATTGAATGTAGTGAGAAAAAGGTGTCTATAATTCTTCAAAAAGACTACAAAGGTGTTGGTGATGTTGTGGTGGGTTTTTTGTTGCTTTGAGATGGATTTCTCATCGTAACACTCTTCTCTATTTTCTTTTTTATTATGGCAATGAGCCTTTCTTTCTTCTAGGCAGTGAGCCCTCTGATAGTGAGCCCTATTGTATTCGGTTTTGATATTACTTTATATTTTGAGCTCATCCTCACCGTGGTTTTTCCTATCTTGGGTTTTCCACATAAATCTAGTGTTTCTTTGTGTATGGTGTTGATTTAGTTCTATTTTTGTTATTTTATTTCATGATAAATCATTCTAATAGATTAAGGGTTAATTGGATTAATGTGGATCTAAATGTTTGTGAGGGTTTTGAAGTTTTAAGGTATAACTAATTCACCCCCCTCTCAATTGTCTTGTGCATTCAATAATTGGTATCAAAGCAAGGTTCCTTGGAAGAAAGATTAACCACTTGAGATAGATCCGGTATGACACACAAGAAAGATGTTCCTATATTTGATGGATCGGATTATGCATTCTGAAAGACAAGGATTGAAGGTTTTTCTGGTTTCTCTTGGATTTGAAATCTAGAGGTTTGTTGAGAGAGGATATAATATTCCTAGAAATGGTCTGAGAACTGATGATAAGATCAAGGCATATGAAAACAATGGTAAAGCAAGGTATGCTCTCTTAAGTGGTCTTGCTAATTTTGAATTGGTGAAAGTTATGAATCCAAAATCTACTAGAGAAATTTGGGTGAAGTTAGAAAGAATTTATGAAGGAGATGATAAGATCAAGCAAGCTATGATGCAAAATTTTAAGATCATGTTTGAGATCTTGCAAATGTTTGAAGATGAAAACATCACAAGCTCCTTATAGAAGTTGGATGAAGTTTTCAACAGTATCAAAGGTCTTGGTGGAGAACTGAAAGAAGAAGAAGAGGTAAATAAGGTACTTAGAACTCTTCCTAAAGCTTATAGTCATAAAGTTTATGCTAATGAAGAATTATAAAATTTGAATCAATATACCAAAGATCAGTTGTATGGTTCTTTAACTACTTTCGAAACAAGAGAATTTGGTACAAGTAGTGCAAAAGTTGAGACTACTTTTAAGACTAGCGAATCAGAGAAGATTGTGGAATTAGATCAGGAGGATCTTGATGACGTAGAAGCTAACTTTGTGAGAAGAATGAAAAATATACTGAAAAGTATAGTGGTAATTTGTCTTTCAAATGTTTCAGTTATGGCTAGATAGGTCATTATGCTTCTAGATGTCCAAACGAAACTTTGAATAACAAAAATAGGGAGAAAAAAGGTAAGATGATTAATAAAAATTATTATGTTAGAGAAGATGCAAGTATATCTGATGATGAATCTAATTATGGAGATGATGAGGATGGTGAATGCTTTGTCATGGCTTAAAAAGATGAAACTAATTTTATTAACTTTGAGAGATGTGTGAATGAAAGGGCTTCGAAAGAAAGTGTTAAAAATTAAGGCATTTTGGTATCTGCTTTTCATGCTAGACAAGAGAAGAATTGTTGGATCATTGATAGTGGATGCTCTAGTCATATGCGTGGTGATAAGAGTAAGTTTTCTAAACTTGAAAAATATGAAGGAATTATTAGATTTGGTGATGATACATTTACTAAGATATGTGGAAAAGGTTCAATCAGTTTAGATGGAAAGCATAACACTGATGATGTTCTTTATGTTAAGGGTTTAAGACATAACCTTTTGAGTTTTGGACAAATGTGTAGCAAGGGATACAATCTTATGTTTTAGGATGGTAGTTGTGAGATCAAAAAAGGCTCTGAAACTGTGATTGACGCTGGAAGAATGACAAATGGAAATGTCTATATGGTTATGTTGGCAGATGATCAATGCTCCCCTCAAGATTCGTGACATGGACTAACCGCCTCCCATGGATCCGTTAACTCTAGCAATTGTATCGAGCATTAATAGGTCGATCTTTTGGTGCAATGCCAATTGTGGGACAATAATTGGTATCAAAGCCAAAGGTTTCGGGTTCAAATCCCCTTGCATAACGCTGAGGGGGAGTTTGTTGGAAAATGGTCAATGCTCCCCTCAAGATTCGTGACATGGACTAACCACCTCCCGTGGATCCGTTAACTCTGGCAGTTGTATCGGGCATTAACAGGTTGATCTTTTGGTGCAACGAAAATTGTGGGCCAAAAAGTTATCGTGTCATGACTCAGATCAATGAGAGTTGGATATGGCATAGAAGAATATGTCACATAAATTTTGATAGACTAGTGAGGATAAGTTTAGTTCAAGCTATGAGAGATCTTCCAAAGATTACAAAGCCTATCAATGTTGTTTGCAACGAATATCAAGTTGGAAAGCAAGCAACAATAAGTTTTAAGGTCAAAGAACAATCTTCTATCAAACTATTGGAATTGGTGCATACATATCTTTTTGGTCCTACTAGAGTAAGAAGTCTTCAAGGTCACAGGTATTTCATGTTATTGATTGATGATTATTCTAAAATGACATGGGTTACTTTTCTTAAAGAAAATTTAGAAGCCCTAGATAAGTTTAAAGAATTCAAAGTTATGGTTGAGAATGAAATGGATATGAAAATCAAATGTTTGAGGTCTGATAGAGGTGAAGAGTTCACCTTCAATGAGTTCAATATCTTTTTCAAGAATCATGGAATAAAGAGGTATTTATCTGCCCTTAGGACTCCTCAACATAATGGAGTGGTTGAAAGAAGAATAGGACTACTCAAGAAGCTGTAGGAAGAATGATGAAAGAAGAATATCTATTGAAAGTCTACTAGAGAGAAAAAATTCATACTATTGTTTATATACTTAACAAAGTACAAACAAGAGCAAAAAAACAAAGACTCCTTATGAGATATGGTATGAAATGATTCCTACTATCAAATAATCCAGAGTGTTTGGAAGCAAATGCTATATCATAAGGGATCAAAAAGACTTAGGAAAGTTTGATGCAAGGTCTGATGAGGGTATCTTACTTGGATATTCTACTAAATGAAAAGCTTATCGACGCTACAACAAGAGGCTAAGAAATATTGTTGAGAGTGCAAGTGTCAAGGTTGATGAAGATCTACAGAAGAATTCAGTGGTAATAGATGGATATGAATCAAATGAGTCTACTTGTAGAGAAGAAGAAAAATCTAAGGAAAAAGTAGAGGAGATTGAAGAGGAAGAAGCTCCAAAAAAGGTTCCTAAAACTCCTAAGTATGTGTAGAAGAATCATTCTGAAGAATAGATAATTGGTGATAAGAACAAAGGTGTACTGAAAAGAAGGAAAGCTACTGAAGAATAGCTAAATCTATGCTTACTTTATGAAGTTGAACCCAAAATAAGGATTGAAGCATGCAAGGATGAGTATTGGATCAAGGCTATGGAAAAGGAACTAATGTAGATTGTGAAGAATTAGACTTGGGAACTTTTCCCAAGACCAAGAAACAAGAATGTAATTGGAACTAAGTGGGTATTCAGGAACAAACTGAATGAGAGTGGAGAAGTGGTAAGAAACAAGGCAAGGTTTGTATGTAAAGAATACTCACAAGTAGAAGGAATAGACTTTGGGGAGATATTTGCTCTGGTAGAAAGAATGGAAGATATCGGGAAGTTTTTGGCTTTTGTAGTACATAAATATTTCAAAACTTTATCAGATGGATGTGAAGTCTACTTTTTTGACTGGTGAATTAAAAAAGTATACATAGAATAATTGAAAGAATTTCAGTTATCAAATAAATTAGATATGGTTTGTAGATTGAAGAAGGCATTATGTGGATTGAAGCAAGCTCCTAGAGCTTGGTATGCAAGGTTGGATAAGTATTTTTTATAGAAAGGATTCGATAAAGGTACCATAGATAGCAATCTCTACTTCAAAGTTGAAAAAGATAAAATCTTGATTGTGGTTGTATAAGTTGATGACATTATTTTTGGAGGAAATGAAGCTATGTGTAAATTTTTTGTAGAGGAGATACAAAAAGAATTTGAAATGTCAATGTTTGTGGAGATAAATTTCTTTCTTGGACTACAAATCAATCAGACAGATAAAGGAATTTTCATTTCACAATCAAAGTATGTCAAGGAAATATTGAAGAAGTTTGGAATGGAAGATTCTAAATCAGTATGTACCCCTATGGTTACTAGTTGCAAGCTGAGAAAGAATGATGAATCTCCTAAGGTTGATCAGAGCAACTATAGATCAATGATTAGAGGATTTCTATATCTAACTGCTACTAGATTAGATATCATACATGCAGTTTGTCTTGTGGCTAGATTTTAAGAAGATCATAGAGAGTAACATGTTTCAATAGTGAAGAGGATATTCATATAATTAAAGGGCACTCCAGATCATGGCTTGTGGTATCCAAAGGATATCAAATTTACTTTGAGTGCTTACACAAATGCAAATTGGGTTGGTTGTGTAGATGACAAAAAAATACAAGTTGTGGTGGATTCTTTCTTGGATGCAGATTAGTGTCATGGATAAGTAAGAAACAATAATTAGTGTCTTTATCTGCTACAATAGTAGAATACATTGCATCTGCATCTTACTACACACAAGTTTTATGGATGAGGAAAATATTAAAGGATATTAGGGTGGTATATGATGAACCAATTTCTATCTTCTATGATAATACAAGTGCTATCAATATTTCAAAGAATCCGATAATGCATTCAAGGAAAAAGCATATCTCAATCTAGTAGATCACTTTTTAAGAGAGAAAGTTGTAGAGAATGAAGTGAAGCTTGAACATGTGCCTAAAAAGTATCATATTGTCGACATATTTACTAAGGATCTTCTTAAGGATAATTTTGAGTATCTTCGGGAGAAGTTGGGGGTTATTGCCCCTCCTTCTTTGAACTAGATGCATAAGAAGATGCATCAGTCTAGTGGATCTCAAGATTCATTATTTGGTCTAGGCTGATGTTGGTGGCTACCTCTTAGGGGGAGTAGGTAGTCGCATTTTTGGTTGTTGCAGTTAGGATGAATGAGTGTTGTCATTGTGCAGAAGTTGTTATTGATGTAGTTTGGTGTGTGTTCCTAAGGGGGAGTATGCAAAGCAATAAAGGAAAGGAATTTGCAGAACATTATGATTAATGTCAAAGAATGAGAATGAATGATGCAAATACTTTGTCATTTTCCATTGATGTCAAAGGGGGAGAGAGTAATCTGAAAAAGATCTAAGGGGGAGAGCAATGTGAAAAATGATCAGTTGAGAAAAGGGGAAGAGAGTAATGTGAAAAGGATATAAGGGGGAGAGAGCAATGTGAAAAAAATTCAGTTGAGAAAAGGGGTGAGAGTCATGTAAGAGAGAGAAATGATTTAATTATGTAAGGGGGAGAAAGTAAAGAAAAAGATATGATGAGTTGGTATGAATAAGAGTATTGAGGATCAGACTTGTTGTGCTTGTTGTTGGTGGTTTTTCACATCATGTGTTGCCATTGATGACAAAGGAGGAGATTATTGCAAGTATGTGCAGTTGGTGTTGTCATTGATGTTAACAAGCTTTGGTGTTGTCACTGGTGTCAACTGTATGAAAAGGAGTTTGTTACAAGGATGTGCAGTTGGTATTGAGTTGGCATTGTCTCTGATGATGTTTTGATTAGTTACATTATGTTGTCATCAATAAGCTACTGGTGTCAACCTCTAGTGTTGCTTTGATAATATTTTGTTTATGGATGTATGGTTGAGTTGCTATGTTGCAATTGGATTGATGGTAATGAGGAAGTACTGAAGATTCTTTTTTGGTGCTTGGTTTCCAAGTGTTCTCAAGAAAATTGAATAAAAAGAGGAAACATGTGTTTCAATGGTGTTTTATGTTATAAAGTAGTGTTCTAGTTTAGCTCCACATTTATTTTGGGTTGAAGATATGATTGCATAGTTTGGATATGTTTATCAGAGGTGTTGCATTCAAAATTTGGTTTGTTGGATCATTGTGCAGAGGAAGGTGTGTTCACTAGTGTGTGAATTGTATATTACATAGGTGTCTGGGATAAATGTTCTTGCTCCATATTTCTCCCTAGAGTGGTTTCAAGTCTTGCAGATCTAGAAGAGTGTTGATAGTGTGTGTATCTTTCTTCATATGAAGTTGTTCATGGTTTGTTGCTTTGGAAGTCAGTTTCTTGAGTTACAATGTATGATAGAGTTGTTTGAGTGTACTGGGTGTGTACATTCTTCAAGTGAAGTTGTGAAGGAATTTTTTGGTTTCCAGGGTGCTTGTGGAATGTTCTAGATCGTGTTCAAGTGTTATGTGGTGATTCTGAGTCATCTTTGGATTTGAGGAAGTGTGTACTTAAGTTTTAATTGTGTTAACACTAGTTTGACTAATCATGATTTCTTTCGAGAAATAATGAACAATAACATCCCTCACTTTGTTGCAGGTAATGTGTGTTTGAGTCCCAACCCATCTTAGGTAAGTTGCACTCAATTTTTAGTTGCATTGAATTGTTCACCAGTAACCCCATCACATGTAAGTTGCATGCAATTTGTAAATACAAATACAAATCATTTAATGACAAGTCAAAATGTAGTAGCAGGAGTGAAGACCACATTTCCAAATTCTTTTCTTGGCACATTTGACTAAGGCTAGGAGGGACCAACTGTACAAGTCCACCATATTTTGGTTTGTTTTGTTGGTGCACTACAAGATCATGTTTGTAGTTGGGAATGCCAATGTCAGTGTGTTACAACTATCATTTTTGGGTTTGTACTAAAACTATTTATCAATGTCAATGACATTCTGTTCTATACAATGTGATTGTTATACGATGTTATTTTGTGACCCACTACAATTTGATGTATTCAATGTAAATGTTAGTCATCTTGTAGTGTATATGAAATTCAATGCAAATATGTTGCATAAAATGTGATTATTACACCTAGCTTGCTCTAGCTGTAATTGATCACTTTCTTTGACTTCAATTCTTAATGCCTACCAATGCTTTCAGTTCAATAGGACCAACCTGTTCATGACACACACATAAGTTGGTTGAGTTTATTTGTTTTTGGTACAGTGATTCAATTACTTTTGTTTACTTTATGGATAAAAATGGTTTTACAACTGGATATTCAGGGGCTCCACTGTGGGGCCCATTCACGACTACTGGACCCATACTATGTGATTACCTTTTTATGATTGTCATATAATCTACATTTTAGAAATTACATTCTATGTTGATAATATAACATTTGAAATTGCATAAGAAGACATTTCATATTGTCACTCAAAAGTTCTACTAGACATGTATAATTCAACAAGGATTGAAATATGATTCAATTTTGTTTACAACAATTATTATGTTTATGATACCTAATTTTCCACATTGAAAATTCCAACATATATATTCTTATCCTAGTTTCAAAGATAATTATATATAAGATATAACATTCCAAGGAACTCAATCTTATACAATATTTTAGAAAATATAGTCTATGTTGATAATCTAACATTTGAAATTCACTAATGAATTTGACCCCAATTTCCGATGGTCGTTTGTCGGAATTTCGATGATCTATTGTCGGCCGACCGACGAATCGCACAAATCAGCACCATCGCTCAATTTTTGTCTATATCTCGACGGACTATAAAACGTCACCCTCCCGATGCAAGCTCATCGGAACAGCAATACCCACTTCGTCGATCGCGCGATGAGCAGTGGCTGGACCACGGGTGGAATACCGTCGCCAAAGCATCAGAACAATGACATACATTCATTGGAACTGGGACGACAGTGTCGTCGGTCTAGCGATGAAAAGTGTTTGAAGCATGAGCGACATACCTTCGCTAAAGCATTGGAGAAGTGACATATAGCCGTCGGTCTTGCGATGAATAGTACTCAGAGCACGTGCGGCATATCGTCGCTGAAGAGTCTAAGCATTGACATACATTCGTCGGGATGGAGACGACAGTGTCATTGGTCTAGTGACGAACAGTACCCGAAGCATGTGTGGCATACTGTCGTTGAAGTGTCAGAGCAGTGACATACATTCGTTGGAGCAATGACATATAGTCGTCGGTCTAGCGATGAAAAGTACCCGGAGCACGTGCAGTATACCATCGTTGAAACGTCAAAGCAGCGACATATAGTCATCGGTCTAGCGATGAGAAGTACTCGGAGCATGTGCGGCATACCGTCGTTGAAGTGTCAGAGCATCGACATACATTCGTCGGGATGGAGACGCCAGTGTCATCGGTCTAGTGATGAACAGTATCCAAAGCACGTGCGACATACCGTCGCTAAAGCATTGGTGCAGTGACATATAGTCATCGGTGTAGTGACGAATGGTGCCCGGAGCATGGGTGGCATAGCTTTGCCAAACCATCAAATTAACAACATAAGATCGTCGAACGCGCGACGCAATAGGCAAGTCATTACGGTGAAATTTCGTCGCACTCGCGACGAAATAGGCAAGCCATTACGATGAAAGTTCGTCAGATACATAGCAAGGTCGTCGGGTGTTTTTGCAGTTCGTCGCAATTTCGACGGAACAATGCAGTTTTTAAAAAAAACTATTCGTTGAAATGTAGGCATATCGGGGTGACTCTTGGTGATATATAAAAGTAGTAGGAGGCTCCAAAGTGAATCCATAGGGATAATGACAGGACATAAGGACAGGTCAATCAAAGAGAGAAATTTGATGTGCCAAGACCATGAGCATTTAATAAGGGTAGTAAAAGACAAGATGGATTGTCATCAATCCTCGGATTTAAAGGACAGATTGTAAAACTTCATTATGAAAATTTAGATCACAATATGATTAACCTTGTTTGGACAAATGCATTGACATTAGTGTCAAGAGTTAAGAGGCCATTCAACTTTGCATTTCAATAAATTATTGTATGCATTGAGTAAGTGTTTACAAGGTAGAAAAAAGACAGTCATATGACTGTTTAAAATATCAAACAACATGTCAGTTGTTGTGTTTAATTAGGCTTACAGAGGCAGGGATTTATCATTTCTTGCATACATCTACAGTCCAAGCTCAGGCCTGCATTATTTGGTTACTATGTATGAGAAATGAGCAATGAATAATTGTAGAATATGGAGGCTATGGATGATATTATGATGGCCACATTTGATGTTGATCAAAAATTGGAGCAAAATATAAAACCTATGATGAGTCATGAGATCAAGGGGACTGTCATGGACAACAAGCACAACCTATGAACTAGATTCTAATTTTACTAAAAAAGAAAAAATCAAACTAGTGAATATTAAACTACACACTAGAATCTAAATTTGTAGAAAATGAGCAATTTGGTGAGAAAGAGTACCTGCAGTGCCTCTTGGATACTTAGCTAGTGTATTAAAAAATAGGATTGCAAACCCAAAATTATTCTCACTCTGGAAATTCAATAGAAAAATACAGAATGTTATCCTGGATACTTAGCTCTTAGACAGTCAATAAAAAAATATGAGCATGATTATGAATGGTTTTACCTGGTCCCACTCTTGATCTCCATGTTTGAGAGCCTTCTCTTTAAGACCCCATGAATCCAATTTGATCCATTGTGCCAAAAGAGATATTAATGTGTAAACAAGGAGCCACATTTAGACAAACTGGTTGTTGATTTCTTCTAAGAAATTTAGAGACTACAAAAAGAAGATACCTGATGGGGATCATGTGGGCTTCCTAGAGAAAGCACTGCAATATGGCCTCGAGCAGTAATGAAAAACTTTGGATTAGCTTCATAGTAAATCCTAATAGCATGACATTGAAAGTTGCTCAGGTATTGGGTCCTATCCACTAGATTAAATTAAGGAAAAAATTATTGTAAACACAATATGTATAGAAGAATATGAATGTAAAGGAAAATGGATATTAGAAAAACATAAAATAAATAAAAGTAGTGTGAGCAAAAAATGAATCTAAATTGGTCTTGAACAAATAAAATCATACCAATTAGCATTAAGTTATATTGACCTTGTACTCATTGCCATTGTCAGCCTTGAAGGTTACTTTGATGCCTTCTGCAGAAACTCTTTGGCCATGAGGCAAGAGAAGGCGGGAAAACCAAGTGTATATTGATGACTTTCTGACAATCAAAAAGAAAGAAGCAACCAGTCAACCCTATTAGAACAAAATAATCTTATGAATTGATTTTATTTGTTTTACTGGCTAATGGATAGTGGACCTAGTTCTCTTGAATTGAGATACTACTAAGATGTGTTGACTGGTGATTTTAGACTACTGATATTTTGCTTCAATCTCTATAAGTTACTTTTGTCTTAAATATATTCAAGATAACTCTGCAAAAATATTCCCCGATCTCTTAGAAATTATGCAGATTATTTTGTTAATACTTCTCCATTTTGATATTTTCTTTCAAAAATTCATAGAAAGATATGTAATGTCATATTTGAAACTTACATATTTTAATTTTACTAGTTTTGTAATTATAGTATATGATTCCAAAAATTGTGAAACACATAGGCAATATGTTGGATGAATGAAGTAAACTATGCAATTGGCAGGTGTAAAGCCAAATTCCTTAACCCTTGCTAACATCCTTCTTTCCTGTTTTAAAACATGTGCTTTGGAACAGGGCATGAAAATCCATGTAAGTATAATGAATAGGAGATTTTTGTCAGATATTATATTACAGTAAGTTGAATGAATGTAAGTAGAGATATTTTAGCATACCTGCAGATGGTACAAAATTTCATGATTAAGTGGAAGCCTCCCATCAACAAAAAGATCCAAATATCCGTGTATCTATCTCAATTGAGCCTCTAAACCCTTCAGAGCTGTCAAATTTTCCACTAACCTGTTATGCACAAAAGTCAAATTTTAGAGACCACTAAAATTAAAATAAAAAACATTATATTATGATCCAAATCCACACACAACACAATGTTCATAGTGAAAAGTTATCACTTTCTTTCATCTTTGCATATTGATTTGATGCTTCAAACGATGCATTTCTTATATTGAAAAGTGCATTACCTACCTTATTGAGCTTCTCTTTGTTTTGAGAGTAGTTTAATATTCTCTACTTAATAGGGCCAAGCACGTGAAGGTGGAAACTCATTTGGCCACTCGCTCTCCCCCCCCCCCAAGGCCCTCACATCACTCTCAATTCCCCATACCCGATCATATAACATTAATCATTCATTCACCCATTAATAACATATAACATTCATTCACTCATCCATTAATAACATATAACATTCATTCATTAACATATAACATTTATTCATTAACATATTCACATTCATTCATTAACATATAAAATTTATTTTTTTAGTTTTTATATATTATCAAAAATATGGTTGTCAACTTGTCATTATATCATTACAATCACTTTTTTTTTGTTTCTTTTTTACAGCTAAAAAAATCTGAAGTGGAGTATCATTTTCAAAATTATTTGTCCCCCCTTCAGTTGTTCTGAGCTCTGCTCATGATCTTAATGTATGCCTAGTCGTGTACTCACAACGTGGACGTGGCTGCAAGGGGGGGTCTACTGCAATAGCAAAGAAATGTTAAATTGATATGTTTTATTATTATTGTTACACGTATTTCATTAATTAAAAGAACATCAGAGTGTTGCTCTTTACCTGAATGGGCCACATCATGTTCCTGATATTGTCTTATAGCCTCATGTTGAACATGTTGAACACCCTCTAAATCCTGATCTGGAGTTGAAACATGAAAGATTACATTAGTTAATACACCAATTGCAATTAAATATGTTTAAAAGAACATTAGAGTGGTCCTCTTTACCTGATGGAGCCACATCATGTTCCTGATCTTGTCTACCCTAATCATGCTCAACATGTTGATCACGCTCTACATGCTCTAAAGTTTAAACACAAAAGGTTACATTGATTAATACACCAAATGCAATTAAAGATGTTTAATTGTATTAATCCATACTGTGTTTTGTATAGCACATGAATACATCCAGTATCGGGATGCACACCATGGCCTTCATTGGCAGGTTGCGCTCCACCCTCACCAAGCTGCATTCCAATGTCATGTGCAGTATTATCATTGCTTATTTGTGTAAAACAAATAGGCACATTATTATGGTAGAAATTAATATTGAACAGATTGCACAAGTATTCAATTTGAAATAAACTTTATTGAGCTGATTTACCTGCGTGTTGGATGCAGTGGAAGATTGTGTTTGCCCAGTCGAGACTCTTAGCTATTCAGTCAGGGCTCCATAGCCTTAGTGGAAGGAAATCTTCAGGTCCTCTTATGTGGGCACTCTGTTGAAATCAAAGCCCTGCATTTTTGCATACGGTCATGAATTTTGCTTCTATGGTGTGATAAAACCAAAATTGTTTGCAATTTATTATTTGGATGCAATATTTCATTTATTGATACTTACAAATCGTGCAGCTCTTTTTCATATAACCACCAGAGCCAAGTTTGTGTTGCCCGTGTTTTTCTAGTCTTACCTTTT
This sequence comes from Sequoiadendron giganteum, assembly GCA_007115665.2. Classification (NCBI taxonomy): domain Eukaryota; kingdom Viridiplantae; phylum Streptophyta; class Pinopsida; order Cupressales; family Cupressaceae; genus Sequoiadendron; species Sequoiadendron giganteum. Next base: position 93,950,008 of record VCHN02000014.1, read on the forward strand.
TTGCCTTCGATGTGTCGGGTAGCCTATGAAAAAATTGAAATACGTTAGATTATGTAAAAAGAAAGAGTAATTAATATATAATTAAATTGTTGATAGTATCACATACCTTGCTTGGCCCGATGGTGTCTTTCCTTTCTTCTTTTCAGCCTTCTCCTTTCCATCTGACACCAATTCCTTCCACTCCCTTTCCAGAATCATGGGGGGACGCTCATACTTTATGTTCTTCTCTAAATGTGACCTATATTGGTCCTTCACATACTTTAGATAGGTACCAGCTTTCTTAAGGACCTTGGTTTGGTTGAATATTTTATCACTGAGCAACACAACTAAACGGTTAATGAGCTCATCTTTTAAAGCTTGATTTTGGGCATTCCACCGTGTACGTATGGTGGGCCTGAAGAGCTCCAATGTAATATCACTTAGATGTTTATAAAAAACATCATTTCCTGCAAAATGATCATGGGATCATTAGTCTATAGAGAGTGATCAATAAGTAAATTTCAATTGGATTATATATAATAATAATTAAAACATTTTAAAGTACCTGGGACCTTCTCTATATTTATGGGAAGGAAATCCTCGGTCACCACAAATGTGACCGGAAATGTTCCCGTACTAGTAATACGGGAAGATCTAGGAAATGCTGCTAAAACATCATCAGTACTAGCGGCCTCTGTATCCATAGGTACTGACACATGTGGTGGCATGTGTTCGCTGCCAAATGGTGGACTACCGAATACCTGCATGGTATGTGTTGCCGACATTTTAGTCGACAATATAGGCATGGATGATGGGGCCGGATAAAGTGTTGTATGTGCAAGAAGATCAGGATTGAGACTTGTACCATCCCCTACTTCCCAGGAAACACTTGCAGTACCTTGATCATGGCCAGCAGTATGATGAGGACGCAAATAATCCTGTAAAAATAACCCATATTTTAGTTCATGACATAAAAGAGTACAAAATATAAAACCATGAATGAACTTATGTTATAATTAAAGATCGCATGACAACTTACTTGCAAGTTTTGTGCTCTCTCAGACAATAGTTTAACCCTTTCTCTTATCTCATCTGTTTGAGGCACTACGAATACCAACTTAAGGATTTCTTGATTGCATTTTTTTGGGCCTTCCTCATCATATTCGTAGGGTTTTTGGAAAATTCAATGTCATCATCGCACAATAGTGACTCCACCTCCATATGGATTTTCTCCTGTACTACTGGTGCCTTTCCCCGATAAGCCGACTGCAACAAGAATATTAAAAACATTATCGAAATTAACCCAATAAACTCGTGAAAAAAACATAATAATAAAATATTTTTCTTATATCTAATTTGTACAATTATAATGAGGTAAACCTATTGGATAGAAGCGCCTGAAGATGGATCACGATCTGCACTCTAGGCCAGAGCCTTCCTTGTATGATCAATGTGCCGTTGTGACAAAAAATAAATATAAAAAACGTTACTGAAATGAGACCAATAGACTTACAAAAAAAAACATAGTAATAAAATGGTATATTGGAGTCATTAATTGGAGGTTGGGTAAAATGGTATATAGTACATACCACCCCCATAGTAATTGTCTTTGTATCTAAGCGATTCAAATTGTAATTGATTAGCAACTCTTCCCCTATAGTTATTGATTTTATCACACATACGAATGCACGATTTCCCTCTCGCGCCTCGAATATACAATTGGGTTGCTTATTTGTTGACCCAGGTCATGTACTATTTATAAACACTACAATATTCCCTGATGTTTTTGGCCTCCCATCAATGTACCTAGCCACTCCTTTATTTTGATCCTTATCTTTTAGTTGTATATAATTTGCTGATAGTGCATACCTACGCATACTTCATGTATATCGAACCAACTGCATCCAATATTTGTAACTGTAACAGGGTCCAACAGACTCCATCAACTCAGTAACTTTTTTGTAACAAACCTTTATGCTGTCCATGCAAAATAGGCCCAAACCATGTAATGACGATGGTGCTATGTGATATATCCTCTCGTTGACACAAAGATCAGTGTTTATTGGAGGAAGTTCCTTGGGTACCCATTGTTTTCGTAGATGTTTGTACCTCAAGGGCACCTCGATGTTGCCTATGCTCTCATCATCATAAGAACATGATCCCCCTTCAACAAGAAAAAAATCCATTCATTTACGGAATTTTCTTCTAATCTTTTGACCTCTAGTTGGCCTCCCTCTTTTAGACCTACTACATGTCTCACTTTCCTCTTCTCTTCCTGAATTTCCCTCGCTCGAGGAAGACAAATACCTATTTGGTGGTACTTGCACTCATAAGGATGTTGGATGAAGTTCTTTCATGGTGATGTGATCCAAAGGTGACATTATGATTAATCTATCATTTCATCGCTAGAATTTGATAGGTTATAAGGTAATCAAGTCTTGATAGATTGCAAATTATTGTTACTACCATCCAAATGTGTCCATCACAAATCAAATCTACTTAACGTTTTAACTCCCAAACTTTGTAACAAGTGTTAAATGTGACTATGGTCCACCAATTACACAACCAAGGCATCAAATGTATTCTCTAATTGTAATCAAAGGACTTTTTCTCTTCATTCAAGTAAATATACTTGAAGGGAAACACCACCAAGTGGTTTATTGAACACCTACATGACTAAAAATAGCATAAATTTTACATTTAATTTCCACATGTCTAAGTGGTTAACGAGGAGGGAGTGTGTACCAGGCCTAGTAAAGTCATCATAAGTTTATCAATGTTCTAATTCTCTATGACAAGGTTTCAACATCTTCAAATAGTGAAAGTTAGTGCTCATAGTCATTTGAAACAACAATATTTTGATTATGTATGATGGTAGGATTTGATAACTTAAAAGAATTGGCTACCCAACAAACTTAAAGTTAAAAGAAACTTTTTCAGTTTAAGGGGTTAGCACTTTCTTTCATCTTTGCATATTGGTTTGATGCTTCAAACGATGCATTTTTTATCCCACTTCTATCATATTGTATTCCCATCCCATTGCAATTATTGGAGGAGTTGATACCAAATTTTCATATCAGATACCACATTCTTGAAGCAATTTTCTGTGTTTTTACAAATTTTCTAAGTTTTTTGGTGTTGTGTGGATCCATACAAACTTGAAATGCTCTGAGATCATTGGTGTAGATAAATATATGTGTTCCCTTTCATTTGCATTTTTTTTGAAGTTCTCAATCACTATTTTGTGGGATTAAACAATCAAATATAGGGACCACCCTGTTGTGCCTGTGTAAGGGTTTGAGGGCTAAATAGAAATTACATCCACCAATCCACTCACTGTCTTGGAACTGTAACTCGGTGGATTGGTGTGCATCATGGTGGATTTGATGGAGTTTCAAATCTTGTTCTTTGAATTCCATTTATGTTTTGCCCTTGTCGTGGCTTGTTACATTGTTTGGGAGGAACCTAAGGTTGGGTTTTACCTTGGCTTTCATAAAAATCCTAATGTTCCATGTAAAACCTTGGGTGAGATATATTCGGCCGTTACCTTTTTGGAGTGGGTATTAAAATGACTTATGTCTCATTGTTTCGTCTAGGCCAGGCCCTTTTTATAAATTGAGTTAAATATTTTTCCTAACTTTATTACTTCCTAAGTTTAGGTTGGCCCATGCCCTATGTTACTGATATTAGCCCAAACCTAAGGGGAGGGTTAATAATCAAAAGAGCTTCTGAAACTTCAAGTACATAATCTACAAACTTGACTGTAAATGTGGCCAAATTGGCCCAAAAGACAGCTGAAAGAGAAGAAGCTGAGAAGAAAAGTTTGATGGAGAAGTATAACACCATTATTGGAGAGTATAGTAGAATGCAACAAAGGAATGTTGAGCTGCAAACTGAGGTAGACAAGTTGAAGTACAGACATGTGGGGGAATCTTCTAGTGCTCCTAGTACCCTGGCCATACGTTCTACATCAAGATCAGTACCTCCAACTTCTCCAAATGTTTCTACTCCTAGGTCCCCCATCTAGACTCCTGCTCCTAGTCCTTCATTAGAGCCAGTTGAAGAGGAGTTTGAGTACTCTATAGATCCCAAAAAATAGCAGATGCTTAATAAGATTAGAGAGCTACATGCAACTCTAAAAGCAAGTGAGAAGGGAGCAGTTCCCAAACAAAATGAAGTTGTAGACACAATTTTTAGGCATTTGAATTAGGGAGTTGATGGTAGATTACCATTAGTTTATTCTTTACATTCTTTATTCTTAGATTCAATAAGAAACATTACTAGGGATTAGGAATTAGTTTTTCCTTTAGTTGAGAAGTGGATCCCTAGGGCCAATGACCTAGATGTTATGTATAAGGCCTCTAGATTCGATGCAGACAACATGCCCCAATCATTAAGGCCTACTCAAGTTTTTGTAAAATCACTGCAAGGTTTTCAAGCCTTACCTGATGATTTGAGTAGGAAGATTAAGGAACTGGTAAAGAATTTTGATGACTAGAGTGGCACGTCTTTACCAGATTTATAGGGTCTGCCCTGTTTTGCCTATGTAAGGGTTTGAGGGGTAAATAGAAATGACATCCACCAATCCACCCACTGTCTTGGAACTGTAACTCAGTGGATTGGTGTGCATCATGGTATGATAGAGGATCATTGCATTTAGGGGTCTTTTAAAGCAAGAAACTTGGCATTGAATTAATGCCCTAGGGCTGACAGGGGCAATTTTCTTGTGAATTTGTGGTTGTTAAGTCAGGGTTTATGAATTTGATGGATATCTTGGTAGAGTCATGGTGACACTGTTTGATGGTCCAATCTCTACTTTGAAATAAAAATATATCTAACAACTCTAAGAGCTATAATGGGATGGCATTAAAGGAACCTTCATATGAAGGATCTTCTAATGAAGGACCTTTGAATTAAGGTCTTCATTTGAAGGTCCTTCATGCCAAGGTTCCTTTTATAAATCATTTTGGACATGAAATATTTAAAATAAAAAATACCTTCATTTGAAAGTCTTGACATGGCATCATTTTTGAATGAAGGTTCTTCATTCAAAGGTCATGACGACATCACCTTCAAATGAAGGTTCTTCATTAATTGGTATTTTGTAATTTTGAATGTGTGATAATAATTTAGGGTTGAAAATAAATCCATTTGAGCCTTTTATAAATGAAAGGACATTTGATGCAATCATATGCCTTGTCAAACTTTTAACTTAATAGTAAGGGCATCATGAGTAGTTTGTTGGGCCCATTCAACAATCTCCGATGCAAGGATTGAATTGTCTAGAATGTATCTACTATCAAGAAAGCCAATTTGTTTACCTCTATGACTATATCTCAAGCAATAGGTTTAATTGTGATGGTAATGATATTGACAAGGATTTTGTAATCTAGGTGTTGAGAAGCATAATTGGCCACCATCCTAGGAAAGATTCTTCATTCTCACTTTTAGGTGTTAAAATTTAACAATACGCAGATTGATAGCAGTGGTTTTCTCTTATACGGTTGGACATGATTTCAAGAACTTAGCTAGGAATTATTCATTTAACCTAAGGTTTTCTCATAATTCCATCATTGGAAAAGTATGATCAAATTCTTCTATTATGAAGAATTGGTCTATGTGCCTCTAGTAATCACTATAAAAATGTGAAAGACTAAGCTATTTTATTTTTTTTGTCTTATCTTATACCATTTTACGAGAATGGGGGGGCCAATGTACAAGAAGATCTTTGGAAACTAGGCATGAAAATTGCAGGTTAAAGAGAATGGGGGTGCCAAACTTACAGTACTCATTGTTCCTTGGTCGTTGATTTTCCCTGAGTGCCCTCAACCTCATCCTCGGTGCTGGTATTGACCTTGTTTTAGCTCCAAACTCTTTGTCGGTGCTGGTATTGACCTTGTTTTCACTCCTCCAAACTCTTCCTCAGCGTTGGTATTGACCTTTCACTTGTCCAATTTGATGAGCTACAACCTGGTTTAGTTAGGTTTTAGAGTATGTTAATTAAATTCAAAATTATGGCACCATTGAGAGTAGTGAATATAAAGCAAGCAAAGCCAATTATGGCACCATTTAGAGTAGTGAATATAAAGTAAGCCAAGCCTATTATAGTCATGAGGGAAATAATAAAACTCCTAGGATACTTTGTGAAACTATTTTCCTTGGTTAAAGGGAGGCCATAAAATATACCTTTGGATTTTTTCAATCTTCAAATATGAGGATTTGCAAGGTTCTTAGCAACATGAGTAATGGAAATGTGTGCAACAAGAATTTTTGAACACACATGGAATCTCCTTGCCAAAGAAAGGGGCTTCATAATTTAATATGATAATTTTTCTCAACTCTAGAAATGATATGTTTCCTTAAAGAGGAAGGAGAAACCTAAAAGGTAAAAGAGATGCTTAGGAATCTCAACACTTCCTTATGATCAACCCCCTTCTATCCATAGGAATTGAACCAATTGGGCTTGGCTAAGAATGATTTCCTATAACATTGAGTTTTATGCCACTATATATTTGACCTTAAAGCTTTCCAGAAAATATCTAGGCATTGAATATCCTAAATAATGTCACGTTTGTCCTCCAAGAGAGTGAGAAAGGAGTCATTAGAAAAATGACCATTGAATAGTTGGGCTAGTGATGGCAACGTTGATAGTGAGATGGGTGGTCATAGAGGTGGCCTACAAGCTATATTTGGAAAAAAAGAAGGATAGAAGCCATTGATTGGAGTAGTGAATATTGACATTGGTGTTTCCTTGTCCAACAAAGGGTCACTATGAGAAATGGTGTTGGATTTGGCATTGGCATTTACTCTTTTCTTCTAACAAAAATGGTGATAGGCTAGATGTGTCTAATACTAGAAATATTCTCCCCTTCCTCCCATGAAAACTTTTATGGGAGAAGGAATACATGATACTTTGAATTGTAATGAAGAGTCGATGCAAAATAAACTACTCCCTCTACTATCATACATGTTTTTGGGTTTATTCTTTCATTCTTCACGCTTGGAAAATTGCTCATTTGGAAATGGATTAAACAAGTGGAAAAACTTGGGCATGCATATGAGCTTATGAATTGGAACCTAAAGGGTATGTCATCAAAGGAAGATTTCCCATTTCTAACACTTTGTTGTTGAGGTGAGTTTAATAATACTATGGCTCGTTGCACCATAGAATTTGTTAGAGGTTTCCTAATATGACATCTCTATATGATCCTTGCTTAATTAGTTGTTGGCTTTTATCTTTTCCTTTTTCTATTAATGACTTATTATATGATTGCATAGATTATATTTTTAATGTCATTGGGCCATATCAGTCTATACGAAGTTGCTTTACTTCTCAAAGTATTATCAATAACCGTAATAATGAAAATAATGAAATTGTCATTTAATGGGTGCTTGGGGAAGGGTATTGAGTTTTACCTTAGTGATAATTGTTGGTGTCTATGTATCATATTGCTTTGGATCAAGAGGGGTATTTTTATCCCTTGTGATTATGTTTGAGGAAGTCTTCAAATGGATGCTATTTCCTTGAACCAAATTGATGTCATTAAATAGTCTTGTTATGAACCCCTTGTAGGTTGCTTGGATAATGTTAGTATTGGTAATTCTGGTCCTTCTAATTATTATGCCCAAGCTTCCATAAATATGAATTTACTTAAAAATAATGATATAGTCACTTCAATCAAGTCACTTATGGTTGGGAGGTTTCTCCATGCTATGATTGTATGAACAGGTTAGTTTTGCATGATAGTGAATAAGCGTCAAAATTTTGTGAAGCCTATTCTCTTAGGTGAATGCTTGTGTTTTCTTCCTACTAAGTTCCAAATGTATATTTCTTAGTTTAATATTTTTTGCAAGGGTTTAGATAATACAGGGGATATATGATGTCACACTAAACTCACATCCCTTAAGGAGGTGAGAAATAATGCCATGCTATGACATTTTTTAAGAGGGTAGAATTGCTCCCTACTTTGAGTCCCTATGTTGCTCTGGTCAAGTCCTTTCAAAATAATTTGTTGCTTCATAAAAGGATAAAAAGGTAATTGTGGGCGGTGTTAGATTTCTTGTTTCAAAGGAAACCATTAGAGTTGCTACTAGGTTGAATATTGAAGGTAGGCAGGTCATTAATTGGGAAAAATGATGGACATGGAAACCATCAACCAAATTTTGAAAAGGGGAGAACTCATCGAATTATAGAATGGTTTTGAATGATGAGTTTAGTAGAGTGCTAATTAAGTACTTCAGTGTTGAAGGTAGTTTTAAATGTGTTTTTCATGACCATTTCTCGCATGACCATCTTAAACATAATAAGATTGCTTGTTTTCCTTATTTTGTCCTAAGTGTTAAGTGTTTAGGTGAGGAGGTCTTAATGGATAAATTTGTGATGCCTCTACACGAGGGGTTAATTTTTAGACTCCATAAGTCCACCTTGCTATGTTCTCTTAGAATTTTGTTAGCTCTCTTATTTCAAAGTCTAATCTATTCCCTACCCCTATTCTTATCAAAGCTAAAGGTGGGAATCTTAGTGATTTGCATGATCCCTCTCCTCCTAAGGGTAAGAGAAAACCTATCAAACATTCCTGATTCCTTGTGAAGCAAAAAATTATATTTTATGATATGCCTAGTAAAGTGGTGGAGGGAAATCTTGAGCTTGGTAAAGTTGTGGCTGATTATGATGACTTAGGTTGCCCTAATCTTTTTGCCATTGGTTCTCTATTGAAATTTTCCTCTCATATCCATGTGGACATTCCTAGTGATGTTGACATCTCCAACACTAAGAGTAAAAACCCTAAATTTTAGTCCTCACTTGTGGGAAACAATGACTAAGGTTCTTATTGTTGCTATTGTTAATAATAAGATTGCTATAGGAAAACCTTTTAAGGGGAACCTTGTAAGAAGATCTAATAGGTCAGTGGCCATAATTTCTACTACCCCTAGCACTACACCCAATGTAGAGTTAGTTGTTTCTAATTAACAACAAAGGCTTTGTTGATCACAAGGACAATGACTACATCAATAGTGGGAACAAAGAGTTCAGTCACTCTCAAGACTTCATGTAAGAGGAAGATGTTTCTCTTTCCAATGATTTTGGTCTCAACCTTTTTCAGAAATGAATGTTCTTTATGACACTAGGTCTTATAACATAGGGGATGATTGAGAGGCTGAAAATGATGTGAATTTAGTCCCTAGAAATGATATGGTGGCCATGGATGATGTCAAGGGTAAAGGAATTTAGGTGGAAAATAAGTTTGATCTTATGCATTTATGTTCTCATTGTGGCCATAACACCAATTCTCTTAATTATTTGGAGCAAATTCTAGAAACTTTGGAGGAAAGAGTCAATAATGTGCTTAATTTTAGTAATAAGGTGATCCATAGGTTACTTCTATGGATCTACTCCAGAATGTTGTGTGGGAGTTCTAGAAAAGAAGGTTGAAGGGTAATCTTGATAGTCTTGTTTTAAAGAAGGATAGAAATAAATACCCTAAGGATGATATTTTTTCTTTCCTTTTTGAAGATTGGGGATATGTGACTCCCCAAAAGACATGCTACAACTTGTAGTTTTTTCTTGTTGTTTGTTAGTTATTTATGTGCTATTTTTCTTTGTTCTTCTATTAATTATTTATAGTTAGTTATTTTTTGGTTTTTCTTTTCATATCCTCTGGGCTTGCTATGTAATAGGGTTGGGACCTTGGTTTCCCAATTTATATATAAAAAATAACCAAGTCTATTTATCTTTTGCAATTATTGTGATAAAGTGAGGATTTGGCATAGTTTAATAAGACACTTCACTATTTATTGCTAAATCTATTGTATTTGCTTAAGACATCTTAGAAATAATTTATCCATATGTAACACAATAGTTTACAAATATGGATAGTGATGCCTAGGTTAACTTAGATTTTCACTTGGAATCAGAAGCAGACCTTTAAGAATTAAATTTGGAATCTAATAGACTATGTCAAGGCTTCATTAACCACATCGAAGATAAGTATATTCCTTTTAAACTACCTTATAAGCTAAAATGAAGTGGCCACCATCAACAATCATGTTCATTCATAATAGTCAGGATTGCGGGGAACGGTTAGGATCAATTGATGGATGATCGACGGTCATTAAAAAATCATTCCAACATCTAGCTCCCTCGACGACATGTATGGGAACTAACCCATGTTGGCCCTGTTACTACATTCACAGGGTTCAGGACGTTGGGTTCACCACAAAACCCCTCACTTCATAGCTAGGGCAAAACAAGACTTCCTCGCTCCTAAGACTATGATGAACACCTAAGTCACTATGGGACTCGAGGCGGGAGCTACTTCTTTTCACTCCTGGAAGGAAGAGTACTGGAACACCCTTTCCATTTGGTGTTCGGCTATGGACTCTCGGTGCAACCCGGTTGCATCCCTATGGTGCTCCTTTCCTTGAACAACCATACCTCCCTATATAAGTTATTAGTCCAAATACTAGACATCGGTAGGATGACACCGTACTCTGGGATGACTCCCCCATTTTTGACTTCTCATCACCAGTAATAACCCATAGGGACCTTCCCTTGATTTGTAGACTCTTCCTAGCCTAGCTAACATCTTGATGAGTCCAACTCACCTTGTAGAGTTTCCTTACCCTTGCAACCTACCTTAACTCGCCATGACTTGGCATGACTCAACACTTCTTTATGCTCCATGCTTCTATGCCCATGCTACCCCAGGTAACTCGACTTCAAAATTAGAACCTTGTTGTCCCAACTCGCCTTAAGATTCAAAAAAGAAAAAAGAAAAGAAAAATACGCCTCGAAAATGATAAATCTCGGCGTATATTATATAGATTATATATAAGGTATATAAGCTAGTTAAATCATTATAATATTGTTAAATCATTAATTATATTACAAATGAACACTGCTTTCAAATTCTTCGTTCTCTGAAGCATTGGTTCTTGCATTTGTTCTTGACATAAGCAACATCCAATCGTCGATTGTGGGATTGACATCCTTAATGTTTGTTAGAATTTGACAAAATATTTTTTGTTCTTCATTTTGTCCATCTTGTCGAAAAACGCAACTTAATGTAATGACCATTTTGAATTCTTCCCATAGTAGCTTTTCTCACCTTTTGCTTTCATATGGAGCCATGTCATTTACTGGAGGTAATTGTGCCAAGTCTCCAACTAAAATCATGTAGATATGCCTGAATATAAAATATTTAATTAAATTGATAAGTATGAATTTGTAGAGAAGGAACTATAATAGAATTGAATAAAAAATATTGCAATGTAAAGTTATCAAAGTTAGCAATTTCGATCCAGAACTCACCTCCAAAACTTTGGTTACTATTTTTTGGGAATGCTTGTCGAAGCTTGGAATCTATGTTTTCAAGCAACCTCTCCCCAAAGAAACTCATTCCATCCATCAATATGTATCTGACATGTGATATTTCTTCTTGGAAAGTTGTAAGTCTTGTCCCTTCTAGCTCATTGAAATCTCTTATTGGAATTCTTTTCTTTGAATGAATGGTTGAAGCACCAATGTTGAATGTTTCAACTCCAGTAGGCATGAATAGAAGTAGAGGAGATTGTTTGGGAGAAGAATTTTTTTCTAGTGCTAGGTTATGTGTTAGGTTATATAAGGTTAGGTTATATAGTGTTTGAGCCTAGCCTCAAACACTACAATTAGGGTCGGGTTAGGTTATGTGTTTTCTTTAGGGTTAGGTTTGGGATTAGGTTTATGGTTATGGTTAGAGTTTAGGGTAATCTCTAAATTTAAGTTTAAGTCGTAGTTGATTATTTTCCCATAAAAGGAAATTAGATCCATTTTTTCTCATGTTCATTATAGCCAACTATGGTTTAATCTTAAATTTAGACCTTTTCTTGAAACCTAACATCATATCCCTAATCTAACCATAACCCTAACCCTAATCATAAGATTGACTCATACCCTAACAATAAACCTCATCCTAACTCTTACTTGGAAACTAAACCATCATTTTCTCATTAATGTAACCCTGACCATAACTTTAACCCTAACACTATTTCTCAAAACCATAATCTTAACCATAACCCAAATCCTTTTTATCACAACCCTAAACATAAACATAACTCTAACCCTAAACCCTAAACCATGATCTTAATTGTAACCCTAAACATAAACACAACCCTAACCCTAAACCCTAAACCATGATCCTCATTCCAATCTAACCCTAACACTAACCTTAACTTACACCCTAACCTTAACCCTAATTGTAACCCTAAACTAAAGACAAATTCTACACCCTAAACTATAATCCAAATCTTAAACCTAGCCCTAACCCTAATCATAACCTAACCCTTTTTCTCGAAACCTTAACCTTAACCTTGACCCTGACCCTAACCCTCACCTTTATCCTATCTTTATAACCCTAACCACAACCAAAAATCTAACCCCAACCCTAACCCTAATTACCTAAGCCTAAATATTTTTTCTTTTATTAATTAGTTGCATTCACTCTAATAACCCTAAAGCTAACCCTAGCCCTATCCCTATCCTTGGCCCTAATCCTAACCCCAACTCTAGGCCAAATATAAAAACAACCCTTAATCATAACAATAACCCTAAAACTTAATTCTAAATATAACCCTAATACTATAATCCCTAATTGTAATCCTAAACCCTAACCCTAATTTCATATCTAATCCCAAGCATAACCAAAACTCTAAATCTAACCCTAACCATAAAACATAAACCCTAATCTAACCCTAATCCTAACATTATTTTTCCTAACCCTAACCCTAACTCTAAACCTAACACTAACCCGAACACTAAATCCTAACCCTAATTAAATACCCAATCATAACCCTAAATTGTAACATGATCCTTTGAATTGGATACTACATAAAAATTTATGTGTTACAATCATTGCTTCCATTGTTGGCATTTTTACATTGGGTCGATGCATATATTTTTAAAATCAACAAAATCTTTTAATGTCTTGCCAAAATTATTACTATAATTGTAATATCAAACTTATAAACATGTATGCAAAATAAGAACATAAATAAGAAATATATGGTAATAGTTTCTTCAAAAAACAAAGTGATGTGGACTACAAGGACTATAAGATATCCACAAAAGAGATCTACATTGAAAATATTGTAGGGAAATTCAAGAAAATACAATTGGTAGATGCAAAGCCAAATAAATGTGAAATTGTGTACTATAATGATTTTAGAATATACACATAATGGATTTGTTGAAAAGGTTTTAGAAACTTTCAAACAAATGCAATTGGTAGATGCAAAGAAAAATTCCACAACCTTCACCAAAATCCTTATTGGTTTCCTTAATATGTGAGATTTGGAACAAGGTATAGACATCCATCAAAGCATAATATGAAGATGATTTTTTTCAAATGTTGTGGTTGTAGATGCCCTTTTAAAATTTATACACAATGTGGAAGGATAGAAAAAGCTTGTGAACTATTTGACAAAATGTCTCAAAGAATTGTAATCTCTCAATTTATTTTAGTGTCTATTTTGTTATACCCCATGTCCCAAATTGGGTATAACACAATAGACACTAAAAAAAATTGATAGATTGTTATGAGGGCAGTGATGAGACTTTTCTAATTAGAGTGTATTCCATAAGATTACAATTATTCGAGGCATTGTGTCAAATAGTTCATGAGCTTTGTCTATCCTTCGATATTTGCATAGATTTCAAAAGGGCATCTACAACCACAAGATTTGAGAAAATTCATCTTCATATTATGTTTTCCTTATAATTGGTTAAGTCTTATACTAAATCTGAGTGTTGTTTGTGTTTTGACAAGAGTAGATTAATATTTTTTTAATTTTTTATATGAAGATCAAAATTACATGCACATAGAATGAACCATAGTTTAGTTACAACACTTGGTCTCTTCAAAATAATCAGAGAAGATTAGGGAGAGGAAGGAATGCACACCAAACTACAAAATAGGGGTAGTTGTGGCTTTGTTAGTTTTCTTTATATACTCTACTTGTTTCCTATAGGGATAAATATTTAATCACTATACAAATGAAAGATGGTTGATTATCTACTAAATATTGTTTTGTGTGTTTTGAAATGGAAGATATCTATGTTGGAAAACAAGGATAGACAACTGAGAGGGGGGGTGAATCAGTTGTTACAAAATTGAAACTTATTTAACCTTATTAACTTTTAATCTTAGATTTGATAATTAACAGTGAAAGCATGAATCAACAACACATTAGAAACACACATAACACCAAGATTTTGCGTACAAACCCTGTTAGGGGAAAAACCACGGTGGAGGTTAATCCACAATTTATACTCTGTTAAAAGTATAAAAGAAATGAATAAGGAATGCACATGCATTTAGGAACATTACCTAGAGATCACTGCTCAAAGGGAAGGCTCACTGCCTTACATAAGATAATCAAATTAAATCCATCTGATGAGGTTGAACTGAGAAATTAGCTTCTTCAAAAGCCTGATGACAATTTCAGTTAGGCACATAAATACTTCTTCATACTTTGCCTAAACTTCTTCACACTCTGATCTGCATTCGAATGATCTAATCTTTATTCACACATATCTCACATACACTTCACATACATTATCTCTAAATGAATAAAACAATCGCTCTTATATATCCACTTCATGAATTTACATTAACAACTTTGTCGGCCAAAATTAAATAATAGATGAATACAAACTATCAACCCAATTCATGAACAAATCTCAATGCGCACCAACCTAAATCTGTCACAACATAATGAAGACCTAAAGAAACATCCTTGAACATGCCAAGCATTCAAAAATTAATCCACAAGGATCTACAACACGCTACCACCATCATGTCAACCAAGAACATGAAAACTCGAACATGCAAAGGAAAAATCTTTGATCACAAGCACACTGATCAACGTGGACGTAGCACAATGATAGAGTATGAGATTAGAAAACATCAATGAACATCTCAAGAGCATACACAACAATTCAATTCAACAAAATTACATTCTCTTCTTTCAGAAACACCAACTATAGCAACAAAATAACTGTAGGAACACAAAAACTCGTAACTCGCTCCAATCTTGATGCAGACCTCTGAAACTTACAAAGGATATACTAGATAGGCTCAACAACAAACCCTTTAATACACGACTTCAAAATACCAACGTACAAAAATTTTCACCACTCTGATCTTCATAACTTCATAGACTATCTGCAACATATTTATTCTAATTTTCTCAATATCCTCGACATATACAATCTTTAAGACATTAATGCTAATAGTGTTGACATCACTGACAACCACATATCATGAGAAACACAACCACAACATCCAACAATCTACATCTCTATAAAAATTGGTATATGCTAATAGTCAACTTATTATCTTATTTATAGTATTTCCTTAGCTTTTTATACTAAAAAAATCAAGGTAGAGGGTAACATGATTCTTTGAATTGGATACTACATAAAAATTTATGTGTTATAGTCATTGCTTCCATTGTTTGCATTTTCACATTAGGATGCATATTTTTTACAATCAACAGTCTTTTAATGTCTTGCCAAAATTAATATTATTAATAATTTCAAACTTTTATAAACATTTATGGAAAATAAGTACATAAATAAGAAATATATTGTAATAGTTTCTTCAACAAAGGATAAAAAAATCATGTGGACCGTACAAGGATTGTGGTGGGACTTAAAATTTACTACCCGTGTGGTATTAACGAGGGAGATCAATGATAATCCTTCCTCACGGATCTCGCATGATTAGATTAAAGGCCCCTGAGGGTACTATGAGGTCTGTGAAGAGGCGACACGTGGCTTGGCTCTTGAAGCGACAGGGCTAGGTGGGACCCGCTATCCAGTTGCAACCTCTTGTTTTCTTGGGTTGTGATTGGGCACGGTTCTCCTAGGGCGCTGATGTGGATTTTCAAATAATTGTTGACTCAATCTGAGTTGTTTGACTTGCCATGTTCGATCCGCATTAACGGTTCAATTTTTCTTGGGTTCTGATTCATCCGTGTTGGGAGTTCTTGCTCTTTGCAAGTTGTTCTCATTAATGGCATGGGTTTTTTCAGTGGATCCTCGCCTGATTTTCTTGCGTGCGAACACTGTTCTCCTGATAAATGCAATGGTGGGTTGTACGCCATGACTTCGCAAGCCAGGAATAATTTGAGGTGGCTACATCAGCCACTAAAATGCTCGAATGCTCGTGCTGCATTCGATCAATTAATATTCTCGCACCAATTAACTCTATAAATGCTCATTGTGTTATTTGGTATTATCATCGCATTTTGAGTTGTCTTGTTTGCACGTGGTCGAGTCTCTCCTGTATTTTGTGAGGTGTTATTTACAATGGACCATTTGGCTGTGCGCAGAAGGACCAGACTCGGGGTGAGAAATTTGTAGCCTGATGGGGTACAACCTGTCCTTAGCAAGCCCGAGGTTGTCCATGATGCTAATTTTAAAGGGACGGGGAGCTCCAAGTCCCCACTGGTGTTGTCTTCTGGTTCTGATGGTGATGGGTCTGAAACTAACTTGGACTACCAACGTTACTTGGTGTCCATGACCGAGCTATTGGGGGTCAATGAAGAGCCCCTCGCAGTTGCCCCAATAACTGCGATGGCGCTGTGCCATGCTACCAGATCATGTGTTAAAGCGAATAAAAGGAAGTTGGTCTCGCTTCTTACTGAAGTGAGGACCAGGAGCGGTCGCCTCTACTGGGGTCGTGTGTCTTGCAAGTAGTTGCAGTTGGTGCAAGTGTTACTTTTGGGTGGTGTGTTGATGTGGACGTACGCGTGCCTGCCGCGCTCTTTTGTCTTTAGCTCCAGTTGGTTACAATGGTATAACTATTTTGATTCCTCAAACTGATTATGGTTTTTTCTAATGATGAGGAATGTCAATTTGAATTTTATTCCAAATGAAATTCAATTTTGGAATGAACAATGTAGCCTATTGCTTTGTTGCTCTCCTGTCCTATAAAGGAGATTTGACGGCTCATTAAGGGTTGTTGTTTTTTTTGGGTCTGAAGGCTTAGAATAGGTACAATTAGTGGTAATGCAGGATTTTGAAGGTATTATGTAGGAAATCATGTTGGGTTGGGAATAGTATGAAATAGTATACTATGCTTTTGTAATTACTGATATCGAAAGAAATCTAAAAAACTTAAGACATTTTGCTCTCCTGTGTATGGGCCATGGATTATGAATGGATTTATCAAGGGTTTGTTCATTCAGTTTCAATGGTGTAGTTGAAAGTTTAATTTTTTCTCTTGCTTTGACTTAATGAGTTAATCAAATGCTTGAACACAAATTACATGTTTATGGTTATATGCTCAGGATTCACTAAGGAGTATTTTTTTAATATACTGACAAATATCATGGTAGCAAAGCACTATGGTGATAAGCTCAATTTCATTTGAATTATGTCTTATATGACTCCCACCCAATGGATGAGGCACTGGATAGTATTGGTAAATTCCTTTTAGGTATAGGATTGTGACTCTAAGCACGGTGATTCAATACCCGAACATTTTAACAAATATCAATTGCTATCTCTTTTTGGGATATAGATCTTATGATAATTTTCAGTCTCCTTGTTTTGGGATATCTGTTATTATTCTTTGGTTTTTCCACAACCAGGGTAATGACTATCTGTTAGTGTTAGTGGGGACTGCACCTGTAAGAAGAAGTGTTCTTACCAATCATGAAACATTCTTATGAACACACTTGGGTTTACCCACCTTGGTTTCACAGAGCCAAAAGTGTAGGAGATGTCAGTCTTTGAATGACTCTTGTTAGCTGGCCACTAGCCTTTGCAGCTCTTTATAACAAAGGTTGGCTACCTCTTACAAAATTGCAAATCGTATGTGGGAAAAAACACCAACATATTGTAACATATACACAAAATGGATCTACATTGAAAATTCGGTAGGAAAATTCAAGCAAATACAATTGGTAGATGCAAAACCAAATAAAATGTGAAATTGTGGACTATAATGATTGTAGAATATACATAATGGATTTTTTAAAATGGTTTTAGAAACTTTCAATCAAATGCAATTGGTAGATGCATAGACAAATTTCACAACCTTCACCAAAATCCTTGTCGATTTCCTTAATATGGGAGATTTGGAACAAGGTATAGACATCCATCAAAGCATAATATGAAGATGAATTTTCTCAAATATTGTGGTTGTAGACTCCATTTTCAAATCTATGTAAAATGTGGGAGGATAGACAAATCTTGTGAACTATTTGACAAAATATCTCAAAGAATTGTAATCTCATGGAATACACTTTAATTAGAAAAGTTGCATCACTACCCTCATAACAATCTCTCAATTTGTTTTAGTTTCTATTGTGTTACTCAATTTGAAACTTAATTGTGATACATTAAGTTCATTGTCAAATTGTCATTTGTGTGTCAAGTTTGTCAAAATCCAAAATGATCAATTATTAATAAAATCATGGATCATGTAATATTGGGATGGGTGACCTCCTAGGAAGGCCTAGTGCTTCATCGCTTTGAGAATCATTTAGACGCAATGAGTGCTAAGTGGACCATTCATTATCATGAGAGATGGGTTCTTGTGAAACACTACTCATGAAACATGGGTCAATGAGTTTGACTTGTAAAACTACATAATTGAATCCTGATAACAATATCAAAATTTGACACAATGTGAAAAATACTTCCTACTTGTCAATAGATCATGTTGTCAAAATCTAGAATTTCAAATTATGAATTCTTTGTAATTACTCAATAGATCATGTTGTCAATTGAACCTGTTGGTGTTTTTTTACTGCAACCCCCACGTGTTTCCTAGAAGCTCCTATGAACTCGCCACATTCAATAATAAAAGACTAGGAACAGTATGGCCAACTTAACGAGAATAGCGATAAGGCTAATTCTCCTACACTTCAGACTCTGTAAAATCCAGGAGGGTATTCCCTAACATGTGCTCTTAACATACATCATTTAAACAATTCATTTAATTTGCACACAAGTAAGCAACAGATAGATCCCCAATTAATGTTAAAGGATCAAATCCTTCAAGAAATTGGCTATTCCTTAAAAAATACTCATGTCCATTTAATAGAGAATTGCAAACTTCACATAAAGTAAATTGATAGGAAATGTTTGAGTAAAATATCCCGATGCCATAACACAAAACATATGAGAATAAAATGTAATCAAAATTCCAGTGCCATATCCCAGTGCAAGGAGTCAAAAGAGAAAACTGAACTACAGGGTAAATTTCATTTTGAACACTTATGATCTATTACGAATTGCATTACAACCCATATATCTATACCTAAGTTTATTACCCCTTTATGAATCCTATTTGTTGTATTGCATGAATTTACTGGTTAATTGAAGCATTTAACCGATCCTTTGAACTAGAGTTGTAGTTAAACATAATTCACAGTGAATAACAAATGAAAATCAATGAAAATCATCTTTGATCGATATTTCATTAATAATCCATGTAACATAACACAATAGGAGACAAAATAAACTCAAAATATTCATGAGTTTGATGTAAACATGCTCAAAAACCCCATGATTAACAAAGTTCTCCAATCTGACTCAAAATTTTTTAAAACCTGGACTTACATTTCATACTCTCTATATTACTAGACTCTTATTTCTCATATTTTGGATATTTCAACTGACCACTCTCTCGGCCCATAATTCCCTTTTATAAAACAAGGGAGCCAACAAGCTTTAGGTCAGAGAGTACACATGTCCATTTGTAATTGGACCGCTAACTCCTGATTCAATTACAATTCTATTATGCAAGTGGAGAGCATAAGACAAAGATCATCATTAGTTGATAAGGAGGAAAGAAAACATCGCTCCAAAGGCCGCTCCCTATACATCGAAGGCATGCTTAGCCGTTATAGTATTAACTCCACCTCAGCACCCTGTACTTGGAGTCAAAAGGAGAATGCAATTTTAGAATATAATATCTAAGGCCAGACCTGTATTATACATGACCAAGTTGCAATTCTTGACTATAACACTCATAATTCCAGTTCATCAGTGAACACCTTTTTCCATAATTCAAACTCCTCCTCGGAAGGCCACTAGAAAGCCACAACATGATCAACCTTGTTTCGATAGGGAGCATACTTTACCATTATCGATGTGGCCTTTTTATCAAATTTCTCTAAGAAACTTATAACAAAAGACAACTTTTCCAATGTATTCTCTAGCATGCAGATGTCAACATTTTTGCATATCTCATGTGTTTGAGACATCATTATATTGTTCATTTGCTCCTTCCAAACCTACAGGGGTTTGACTTCATCCCGACTATGTAAAATATGAGGCAATGGGGTCAGGTCCTTTCCATCATACACATCTTTCAACAATTTAATCTTGGATTCCATTGGGGCGAAAAATCCTTGAAACTTCTGCTCAACAATTCCCTTGACCAATTGATATGTTGCAATAACAGTAGGATATTTATCACCATGTTGTTTTGCCCCTACTGCAATGAATTTCAACTTCTCCATTCTAGGGCTCCATTTTTTTAGCAATGAGATGGCCAATTATTTATCCCTTGGAAACATTTTTAGTGCTTGCAACATTAGGACATAATTTTCATGAACACTATTTAGCTTACTCTGGACCATTCTGTTTAAATGTTTCAAAACAATGTCCACTATCACTGCATTGTTTCTCCCTACTGCATCCTGGATTTGCTTTACCATCTCCTTATATTCTTCAATCTGATGAATCATTTTCTCCCTAGAAAGTCCCTCTCCAGGGCTAGTAGCCCTCTCAATAGCGATAGGCACTTGTCCCATATTATATGGAATAATAGCCAAAGACTATGCTTGTGCAGGATGTTGAGACTGCTCTATTGGTGGGTCGAGAACAGTGTGGCTAGAACTGGCTTGCTTTTGAGATCTCATGGTATCCATTTGTTGCCTCAATAAAGCCGATTCAGTTTCTAACTCTGCTACCTTTTGTTGACTCTTATTATATTCAATAATAATGTCATTATATTGGCCTCTCAGAGTATCCCGCTCTTTGGTCAAATCTTCAATAGTTGCTCTGGTGAATTTGACAACATTCATGACCATATCAGCAGCTTCCAATGCTGGGGTTTCAACAACTCTCCTCACAACCAAGTGACCACTGAAGTTAGAAGGTTCTACAACAATTTGCTTTTTAGAGCTAGTGGATAGGGACCAGATTGCCAATGCATCCCATTCCTCACTAAAGGCCGATCCCTTGAGTGCCAATATAGGCTCCTCTTCAGTAGCAAGAAGTGGCTTATTAGGCCTTCTTATTGTGTCAGACACCACAACATCAATGATATCCCATTTAGGGAGTAGCAATACTCCACTTTTTTGTACCAATTCCCGACCCTACTCTGGTGTTATTGCTTTGAATTTTTCTCTCATCTATTCCCTGACTTTAGCTTGAATTACCTTCTCTGGGAGCTCTGGATGCAGACTTCTCTCATGTGCCACCTTCTCAGCATATAATGCATTATGTGCTCTCCACACAAAATCTTTAAAAGCACTGGTTTGAATAAAAGAGTCATCCATCATAAACTCTCTGCAGGCTTCTATTCTCAAGTCATCATTGCTTGTTATTCCTTTGATTTCATCTTTTCCTAACCTCAAAGAAACTATACCTGAACCTATTGCAATGTCATCTGGGTCCAATGGCATCTTAGGATGCATTTCATCCGGAGTGACAATAATGTCATCATCCTCATCACCAGCACAATCAACAATCTTTACTCTTTCAACCCTCTGCCTCTTTGGTGATGGTGGGCAAGCCTGTTCTGAAAAACTTGGAGAATCCAAATCAACAACATTTGGTACTGATTGCCTTGAAGAAGATGGTGCAATAGTTTTAGCAACATCTTCAACGCTACTTCCCTTTCTGCTAGAAAAAACCCTTATCTTCTTTTGGGGCTAATAAGTAGGCCTCTCCTCTTCCTTTACCTCAGGGTACTCATCGATGGTTTGTGATTTTCCCCTTTCTTCCACAACCCTTTCATCTTTCAAAACCCCAACCAAGCTCTCAAAATTATCAATAGCATACATTGCCCTGCTAAACTCATCTTTAGCATTAGGTATGGGATTGAAACCAGGTATTTTATCTTGCTTACTTTTTACCATTTTAGAGTAGGCAATGTATAGTGCCTTTCTATCATCTTGTAATTCTAAATCAAAAATATTCCTAATGATGTCCTCAGGAAAGTAGAAGTTGTGGATAAAAGCTCATGTCCGATGTTTTCCCTTCATTTGAGAGATAAAACCCTTAGGATCATGATTCCTGGGGTGCACAGTCCTTAGCCTATAAGGCCCAAGTAATTGATGCAACTCCTTCCATCCTCCCTTTGCCATAACAAAATCGGAAAATGTTGTATATTTAGGGAACAAAGAACCTTTCTTCTGTTCAGCTGGCAAGTGTAGTTCCTGAGTGCCCCCCAACTGCCTCATGATTTTCAAAAATCCAATTCTAAGGGGCACCTCCCTTGGTAGAACCCTTGGATTGACATCAGTGCCAAAAACCCTGAAAACTATGGTATTACAATAGGGGATAATGTCTCCCCAATTGTGCATTATGTTCAATTTAGGCCTTCTCTCCATCGGCCTCAAGAAGTCATGAATTTATTTTGGGATCCTTGGGGGGTCACAAACCAGAGCCTCCCTTAATTTAGATCCAAAGATATTATGGAAAGTTACATAATCAAACTTATGATCATGCATGTCAAGAATCCTAGTCCAATATTGGATAGGCATTTCAATGTTTCCTTCCTTCTTCTTTAATTTCATATCTTTTTCGAACATAGCCTGACCCTTATACAGAAAAATGTGGATTAACAAGGAATACCATCTGAATCCAACCCATATCTTCCCCTCCTTTAGGGCTACTAGACCTGTGTGCATCTTCTCTGCCAAATAAGTGGCAAAATCATATATTACATTAAAACTTGGGTGTTGGAGATTTACTGCCATATACATAATATCGGTAGGCAAGGTTTTCTTTAAGCTGACTTCCAGAACTTGACATAAAACACAAACAGTCTTTTTGAAATAACCAGAGAAATAGTCCATAGGAAAAGGTTGAGGCTCATTCCTGCTAATTACTACCTTCTTCTGATTTTTTCGTCTTCCTAAGACTGCCAAATGAGGTATTAACAAGGATGTTTTGAACAAACCCCTAGTATTTCTATATTCTTGTTTGAAAACCTCCAAGTCGACTGGAACCATATCTTGACTCCATTCGTGCAATTTGAAAATCTTTGCAATTTCTTGTTTGGTTATCTTAATCATCTGCACACCAGCATGTGTTCTGACAATTCGGGCCACAGGGTCATATCTAGCAGCAATGTCCTTTAAAAGATTTACATCCATATAAACATTAGGAACCACCAATTTACCCAGGTCTAACCTCCAGGGGTTACACAAAGGAACTGACAAATTCCTGTTCCCAAACCAATTGGAGAACAACTACCACCTGGTGTATGGTAAGTCGACATCTTGAATTACACATTGCTTGTCTATCAATCCTTCCAAGATTCGAGGCCCATAGAGAAAAACCTTTTCCTCCTTCTTGCTAGTAGAGGGCTGTAACAAATCAATAATATCTTGGGATAAAGACCTCGTAGTGGTTTCAGAACCAGAACTTCGGGCCTTGGGTGCCATTTATACTAGACTAATGATAATTCGAACTAGGGTTTGCTTATTTTCAGATAGCAAATAACTACAATTTTCTCCTTTAGCCTTAACAAAAAATTCTTAAATATTCAAAAAACCTTAGCAATTATCTAGACAAGCTTTAAAAGCAAATCTATTCAATCAATTTTTCAAGAACAAAAATAGGAAACAATCACGAATTGCCCAGCAAGCAACCATAAAATATTCTGAATTTACAAGAAATGGTGTATGTGCTACTTATGGTTTCAATCGCAGAACATCTAGGGCATCGAAATTGAGAAATCGTAACCACAACTTGCTTCACTCGATACCAAGCAATTCTTCATCAATGTAGAGATATAGAACGTAAATAGTAATTCACAAATTTTAGCATTTAATTATGCAGGCAGAGTCGAGCTCGGCCATTAATATTCACTCGCGCAAGATAAAATGGCTATTGTACAATAGCAGTTTATTTTTAAATATGAGTCATTGATCAATCGCAACGTTGGCTAGGAGAACGACTCAAATTTAGTCAAAATAGTTTGAAAATGCCACGTTCTCCCTCCAGTCACCAAACAGACAGGATATTCACCTACCGGGTACCACATTAGCATAGAAATGGGCCCCACCTTTGTTATCAACACACAACATTGGAGTCCACGCGTCACCAAATCGCACACCTCGCAACATTATTGAAATTGCAGTTTTAATTGCGAGAGGTCAGCAAGGAACGACCACGATGCATCGGTACGGAAACAACTGTCGGCATCAACCTTCATCATTGATCAACGAGCAAAACTGATCCCCACCATCAAATGTGATAGATGGCAGAATCTCACACGCCTTGCACCATATTTGTGACGTTAGCAGAAACCTTGCGAGGTCTGCGAGCAACGGTCAAGATTGAAATCACTTCATTCGACGACCGCACAATCTGTACATGCAAAAATGTTATTTCGCTTGACTTTTTAATAGTTGTTTTATTTTAAAGGGGGTGTTTTTAATCACCGTCGATCTTCCTACAATTGATCCTGACCGCTCCCCACGATCTCGTGATGACATCACCGCTGGTTGTTTGGCGATTGTGATATCACGGGCAAGTGCCATGTGTCCCAAGCTACCGATGCCGAAAAGGGATTAATAAAGTGTTTAATATTTGTGTCGGACTTGAATACATTATAAAGTGGGTTACTAAAACAACTGCAAGATGCACGTGCTCGAGATTGACAATGATGTTATAATCTTTATAAAAAGTTGCTTGACGGTTATGTTTGGTGCTACTGACTGCTGTGTTTTTAATGACCGTCGATCTTCCTACGATTGATCCTAATCGCTCCCCACGATCTCACGATGAAATCATTGCTGGTTGTTTGGTGATTGTGATATCACGAGCGAGCGCCACATGTCCCAAGCTGCTGATGTCGAAAAGGGATTAATAAAATGTTTAATATTTGTGTCAGACTTAAATACATTATAAAGTGGGTTACTAAAACAGTTGCGAGATGCACGTGCTTGAGATCGATGGTGATGTTATAATCTTGGTAAAAAGTTGCTCGACGGTTATGTTTGGTGCTGCTGACTGCTGTGTTTTTAATGACCGTCGATTTTCCTAAGATTGATTCTGACCGCTCCTCGTGATCTCACAATGACATCATCGTTGGTTGTTTGGTGATTGCAATATCATGGGCGAGCGCTACGTGTCCCAAGCTACTGATGCCGAAAAGGGATTAATAAAGCATTTAATATTTGTGTCGAACTTAAATACATTATAAAGTAGGTTACTAAAACAGTTGCGAGATGCACGTGCTCGAGATCGATGGTGATGTTATAATTTGGGTAAAAAGTTGCACGACGGTTATGTTTAGTGCTACTGACTGCTGTGTTTTTAATGACTGTCGATCTTCCTACGATTGATCCTGACCAATCCCCGCGATCTCGCGATGACATCACCGCTGGTTGTTTGGTGATTGCCATATCACGGGCAAGTGCCACGTGTCCCAAGCTGCCGATGCCGAAAAGGGATTAACAAAGCATTTAATATTTGTGTCAGACTTAAATACGTTATAAAGTGGGTTACTAAAATAGCTGCGAGATGCACATGCTCGAGATCGACGATGATGTTATAATCTTGGTAAAAAGTTGCTCAACAGTTATGTTTGGTGTTGCTGATTGTTGTGAGTGAATACAATCGCCAATGGTAGGAATCAACAGTTGCCCACCATCGCGTGATCCAAAGATGCAGGATGTTTAGTGATCGCGATATCATGGGCGAGCGCCACGTGTATTCCTTTGGCGCTACTTCTGTGGTGGGCCCTCAATGCTAACATGGAGATTTCATCAACCCTTTTGAAGATGGTTGTTCGATGATCTGACAAAAATAAAAGATCGAGGAATGAAGTTTAAATTCACATCTAATGCGATTGGAGTCGTTGGGGCGGCATGCAAATGAGCTTTAATGGCGCACAAGACATCTACTGCCTCAATTCAATCGACATAAAGTATTTTCTCTTTTTATATCTTCATCACAAAAGCATTCAAGTATTTTCCAAGCAGTTCAGAGCCAGAGATAAAGTTTTTCGAGCGATCACCGTGAAGTTTGTTTCTCTGCAAGGCATGAAATCTCGTGAGTTATTTTCTAAACTACTAGGTTAATTTGACTGTGTCTTTACAAAGGGTTCTATTGTGCTGGTCAAGGGGTTTTGTTAATTATTGTCGTAGGGTTACTGGTTCATTTGAATTATTGGAATTGCACAGTTGTGTTGTATTTTTGTGTTCTGGGTACCCCTAGTTTCTTCGAGGATTTGATTTTTTAAAAGAAGCCCTAGTTGTTTAAGATGGCACCACCAAAGTAGCACTCTAGCCATGTTGATTATTTGAAGAGGAATTTGTATGATGACTTCCTGGATCAACTCCCGTTGTCAACAAATGACAGGAAGAGTGGTTTGGTTTTAATGAATGGAAAGACCCTAGGCGAAGGTCTACTATACAAAAATTATAACATTGCGGATGCTAGGATTCCTATGACTGGTCTTGAAATGTTTAGGTTGTGGTATGGACAACGAAACTTACCTCACCCCTTCTCTAATGCTTGAAGATATGACATGGGGAAAATAATAGTGCCAAATGTGTTCCCTGATGTTGACTTGCTTAGAGCAGTGGCAGCATGATATGATCCCGTGACAAGGGTCATAAGGGATAATGATGGTGGAATTCTGCTAAGCCTAAATGCAAATGAGATTCGGCAGATTTTTGATTTGACTGAGTATAGCCCTTTCTTAGTACAAATACATTTTGAGGAGATGAAGGAGGAGTACAAAAGGTTAAAGCCTCTTTTCAGATTGAAGTTGCTTCCTCTTCACCTGGCCAGGGCGGGCAGTTCAACAATTATTATCGGCCCAAATGACCAGGAGCCTTTTAGGCTGAGATGTTTTGCCAGTCACTTCCTGACAACATTTTATTCATTGTGCCAAATTTTAGGGTTCAACCCTAATACTGTGATGCCAGTTGCATACATGTTTATGGGAGCCCAGATTCAACATCCCAACTTCTCTGTGGTATATGACTTTGCATCATTCCTGTCAGAGAAGATGCATGAGGGTTTGATGAAGCTACATGAGGGGGATACTGGCACTCCTTTTTTTTGGTACTCCCTATTGATGCATATGTTCTTGTACAAGAATGTTGTTTTCTTCTCAGAAAAAATGGAGTTGAGGCAGGAGGTGAATGGAGAAAGGTTGCCAGTACAGGTGTGGAGTGCAAATTTGTCTTACAACAGCGGAGGTGCCAGCTTTGTGCAGTTTGATAACTGCTTTGCCTCCAGACTCAGAGCTCAGTTGGTGGTAAATGTGCCAAGAGTCCCTGAAGATTTGCATGACTTACTCCGATCAAAGGTGAGGAAGCCTAATTTAAAAGTGTGTCACAATTGGGGTGATATCATCTTGTACCTTGTAAGCACTGTCTTGAGGGTGTATGGTTTCCAAGGAACCCCTCATATCCTCCCCTTTAATGTACCATCAAAGATGGGGTTTGTCGAAGTAATGTGGCAACTAGGTTGTATTCATGAGGACAACCTAACAAAGAAAGGAAAAGGGACTTTGCTCCCTGACTACACTGTTGTTTCTGATTTTGTCTGTTCCAAGGGAGGATGGGTCCACTTCAGAAGGTTTTTTGATGACTTCAAGTTGAGGAATGGTCTTAGGAGACAGGATGACCCTGAGGGATTGTTTGCATTGTTCAGACAATGAATTAAAGGTGGAAAATTTGCACATGAATTCAATTTTCCCAAGGACCTAATCAGAAATAAGTTTGATTTGAATAGGCAAGAGTTGAATAAAGAAAAAAATGGATTGCATATGCAAAGTTGCTGGCTATAATACATAAAATAAATCTAAAATATGATCTATTAATGGAGTTCACTCCATTTCACAAGAGAATAGACTTCTTAATGGCTAATTTCAAAAATATCATGGGCACCTTGATGACCAAGAGGGTCAGTTTGGAATTAGATTTTGGTATAGAAAGACCGGATGCGAGGCTTGAAGAAACAAGGCCAGCTTATCAGCCACCAGTTGATAGGCCTCTATACAAGAGAAAGAGGAATGCGAGCAGTGATGAGGATGAAGGGGATAAGAAAGGAAAACAAGTCATGCAAGCATCATCATAGCTGGGTCCAAGGATCAAAGCACCCAGAGGGATAAGCATTGTGGATCTAGATTCACCACTAAGAGGTGATCCTGCAGTGTTACCATCAGAGACAAGCCCTAAGAAGCAGAGAGTTTAGGAAACACAAGAAACTCTGATGGATGAGATAATTGTGACTGATCAAGACATGCAGGTTGGTATCCCTTCCCCTCCTAGATCAACACAATTGGTGCTTTCTGACATGGATGTAAAGGGGAAATGTGTACAAGATGCTAGGATGGAGGCTTGCAAGGCATTCTTGGATGATGATGCATTTGTAAAGACTCTTGTAATCTTGCAACTATTTTGGAGGATGAAACTAGAAGAGTACCAGAACAAATGCAAGAGTAGGAGAGAATCGAGATCTGATAGGTCTGAGCAGGAGAATGATGATGAGGTCAAGGCCAAATTAATGGAAGAATTCAAAGGCATCACTCCTAAGGAGGGAAGAAGACTTGTGACTCAGGAAGGTGTCTTACTTTTTCCTGAATGGGACATAGCTGATGTGGTTGCATTCAATGCTATCTTACAGTCCAAGCACCCTATACAAGACAGTGAAGAAGAGGTTAAGGTAGCTCTGGAGGACTCTTCCTTCAGTGAGGAGTATGAAACTCTGGCCATATGGGCATTGGCACCCCAGGGAAGAAATCCAAATGTAACTGATATTAGCCCACACCTAAGAGGAGGGCTAATCATCAAGAGAGCTTCTGAAACTTGAACAATAGAAGCTACAAGCCTGACAATAAATGTGGCTAAATTGGCCCAAAAGATAGCTGAGAGAGAAGAGGTTGAAAATAAGAGTCTGATGGAGAAATACAATATGATAATTGCAAAATATAGTAGGATGCAACAAAGGAATGTTGAGTTGCAATATGAAGTAGATAGGTTGAAATATGGGCAGGTGGGAGAATCCTCCAGTGCTCCTGGTATCAAAGCATTACCTTCTATTGCAGGATCAGTCCCCCATACTACTCCAATTATTTCAACTCTGGGGTCCCCCATTCAGGCACTTGCTCTCAATCCTACACTAGGGCCAGTTGAAGAAGAAGTTGAATATTCTGTGGATCCCACCAAGAAGCAAATGTTGAATAGGATCACAGAATTGCAAGCTGCCTTAAAGGCAAGTGAGGATGATGCAATTGCCAAACAAAGTGAGGTGGTTGACACAGTTTTGAGGCATCTTAATCAAAAGGTTCATAGTAAATTACCATCTGTACATTCTTTGTATTCTTTATTCTTGGATGGAATAAAAAATATCAATAGGGATTGGGAAATAGTTTTTCCTTTGACTGAGAAATGGATCCCTAGGGCCAACGATATGGATATTATGTACAAAGCTTCTATGTTTGATGTGGACAACAGGTCCCAGTCATTGAAGCCTACTCAAATCTTTGTAAAATCATTGAACGGATTCCAGGCCCTACCTGATGATTTGAGTAGAAGAATTAGGGAGCTGATAAAAAGCTTTGATGACTGGAATGATACATTTTTTCCAGACATTATTGATGCACAAGGAAATGTTAAGAAATTGCAACAGTGGCAGGATTGGGCAGAAGAAGTTATCAATGCACAAATCAAATCGATTTGTGATGATTCAAACTATGATTTGCTAGTAAATAGTATGGATAAGATAATTAATATCAACACATTCTTAGAGTTTTTTGAAAGGGAATCCAATCAGGTTGCAGTGAAGTACACACCTTATAATACTAAGGTGAATGAGGTCGTGAATTTTGACTGGCCAACGGATGAAGAGTATCAGAGATGGGTGGAAAAGTACTTAACTAAAGAGGAGTAAAACAATGTCTATTACCACAGGATGGATGAAGGAATGCCAGACGATGATGCAAACAATTATGGAGACAGCCATAGGAAATGATTTAACAATGGACAGGGCATGTGAACAAAATGAGAAGATGTTCAAAATGGAGATAGCCATAAGGAATGCACTGGAGGATGTTGATACACACAAGCGGCCAACTTACCGAGATTATCTGTCAAACATCTATTTATGGCTTAATAGAGCATAATTTCTAGTTTGTTATTGTTGTTAAGCAAAAGACATTTCTCAAAGGACGCACCCTTTCACAATTTTGATATATTTATATCTGTTTCATAATGTAAAACAAATATAGGCGGATAGGAGAAAGATACAGTAGATAGTTTGCAATTAAACTTTCCTTTAAAAGACTCAGATGCATGTATGAATTTTGATGAAGTTAATGAAGATGTTTGAACTTGTGGCTTAATCTTGGTATCAATTGTTTGTGGAATTACACAGTTATCTGGTTGTCTCCATTTTGATGCTTTTCTATTGTTTAAATTAATATATCAAGCATATATATATTCAGTTTACCGATACACATTTGTTGTATTTGTATGATGTGATTATTTGGTTCTTTCAAGTAAAGATTAAACCATTCTAGTCAATCACAGTAACTGAAGAGTATTCATTGGATCAATAAGAATAATCACATAACTAGGATTGTCATTCTATCTCAAGTAGAGTTTTTCAGTCATTTACTTGCACATTTATACAAGTTATAAACTACATCTGTGTGCCAAACACTTTGAATTATTGCCATCATAGATTACACTTTTATAGATCTTCATTAGACTCCATACACCCAACAAGGCAGTGGTCTCATGCTTTCATATTTTGGTTTATCCATTTTATTTTTTACATCTGTTAACTAAACATATTCTAATATAATTCAAATATAATTAAAATTAAAAACATCATAAATTAATTATGTAACCACATAAGTCAAATATAATTCTATCAAGAAATTAATATCAAATAGATAATACAATCACATAACTCATACATTTCAATGTCATTGATCTTCTTCTTCATCCAACTCTTTGTTTGTATCATCTGATCCAGATTCAATATTGTAAGGATTGGTCATATCATCATCATCATCATTGATATCAGTTTCGATAATGTCATCATCCACACGGATATCATCTTCATGAACATTAACTCCTACATCATCATGATCTAGTTCCTCCTCTTCAACATCTTCGTCAGGCACATCATCAACTAAGTGTTGATCCTGATCATCATCTACGTCATCTTCTATTTCTTTAGTATCTTCTTCTTCCACCACATTATACTTCACCGGCCTTCCTCTTGGATCATGTCTAACAACATATGACCAACCTGCTTTACCTGGAACCTCTATGTAAAATACCTGCTCACATTGGCTTGGAGGAACATAGGGCTCATTTCCAGCTCACTCAAAATACCTTGTATTAACCATGGTAAATCCATTATCATGTTCAATAACAGTTCTTTCGGGATCATTTTCATTTAATCGTAGCCTATACCATAGGACAACAAACATAACTAATTTGAAGGACTTAAAGTCACACTCAAGTATATCATCCAAAATCCCATAGTATTGATTTTTTGAGACTTCTGGATGTATGTCGCTTCGAGATGAAACATTAGTCACCTGGAAGACTGCACTTATCCCAGAATCACAAGTTTTCTTCGTGTCATCCAACTTTTTGATTCGAAATTTACGACCATTGCACCACATAGCCTTGTGGTGTTTCACCTACAATATGTCAAACATGTAAAACTTATTGCAATATCGTCAGTTGATAAACATATTTATTCTTGGCTGAATGTATGAAAAGAAAAAATTCTGAACATATATATACATCAATATAATTGAAAAATAATTAAATAATATGGGTGATTAATATATTTATACATACCTATTTATCTCTTAAACCATATGCTAAATCAATTTCCCTTGGTGTAACATTGGAATCTCCATTACGATGAGCTTCTTTAACCAATGAAGCCACACCTTCCCATGCTAATGCGTGACCAGATTGTTGACATCATTCAATCCATACCGTCATCCAATCAAAATTGTTTGTGACGTACAAATGTAGTGCATCCCACTCTTGACCAACTGTATCAAAAAAAATTGAAATTCACAAATGACGTATAATTAGTTAATTACCACAGTATACGACTTTAATTTATAATTGATGAATATTGAAGATTAATAATTAAATAAGTACAATATAAATATTCTAATTAATCTCCATGACCATATTATAATTACCTGTCACTTTCCTCAATCTACCTTTCCCCATCAAGTACTCCCCTTCGAATTTTTTAATGGAGTTGGGATCCCAAATGCGATCTACATGGATCTTTGCTGCAAACTTAGGAAGATATTCAATAATATACACCATGGTCTGGTATACCATGTATCCCTCCACCATAGAACCCTCAGGATGTGCTCTTTGTCTAACCAAAGCCTTCAAAAATTTCAAGTGCCTCTCAACCATCCACATTGACCTTGTGTGTACAGGTCCACACAATTCAATCTCCTTAACTTGGTCTATGAGGTAGTGTTCTTATGCATTGAAAAATGTCGAAGGTAGACACTTTTGCATTTCACACATTAGATGAGGAATTTTTCTCTTCCAATAATTTATATCTTCTTTATGGATTGCTTTAGATGACATCCATCTACAAGTGATTCAAGGCACAAATATATTAATGAGATTTAACAAAAATATACAACGAATTGAACAAATATCACTACTTACCTCATGTATTTTCCAAGATCAAATATAACTTGCTTGACATTGTTGTCGAATTTGTCTGGGAGAGATAAAGGTAGAACGTACTGCAACAATTATAAAATGATCTTTTCATTAATATTTTTCCAAAATTAGTAAACATAATACACTGAAAAGTACATGCAGTATACATATATATATATAATATATACCAGAATAATTACCTTAATGAAGGTATGCCAATCATGCGTTTTCATCCCTGGCCCAAATTCACCTTTCTTTGTTATTATATTGTTTATGTTCGCAGCAAATCCTGTGGGAAATCGAATTTTTCGTATGACTTGTTTTATAGCATTGCTTTGCTGCTCCGTTAATAACCAAGGAAGGACACTTATATTAATTTGGTTTCCATCGCTATTTAATTGAATGACATTTTTCATTGCATGAATGGCTTCCTGAATGTCACTACAAATTTTGACAGTTTTTTCTTTGTCATGCCTTCCATCCAATATTTTCCATAACGTTTCTATCATATTCTTTTCGATATGCATTGTATCAAACAAATGCACAATTTGTAGCTGCTCATAGTAGGGCAACCTGCTAAATTGTCTGGGATAACTTTTCAGTCCCTGTGGAAGCCGACTATTAATGCCTTGACGACCTTCATGAAGCATATAAGTTAAACAAATTAACAACGACAATCATTGTCAATTACAACATGAGTAAACACAACATAATATAAAAATATAAATTCAAAACATATCATAAATGATAGATAAACAATTTTATCCGATGTATAACCTTGACGATTAATTCTATTATATTCCAACTTCCATAAGCGAGGTCATTCTTCGTGGTTTTGATGTAGTCTCTTCTTTCCCATTGAAAAGATATTTTTTAGTAGTTCATACTTATGATTTCTGTGGAGGAAGTGCCTATACTCATCAAACACTTGCTTTTCTAAACTTGTTGAACAACGAGATTTCATCTTTGGACCACAAATTGGACATGCAAATTTCCCTTTGTTTGAAGACTTGCAAATCATATATAATTGGATTAAATATGTCAATTTTTATAATTATACATAATGAATAGATTATTTAAAAAACATGCATGATATCTACTTCACAAAATTAAATATTGTTAAAGTCATGCAATCGAACGTTATAACATACCAAAAAAAATGTGTTAGCCCTGAGGCATCATGAATTTTCCATACAAGTATTGCATGGAATTCAAATTGTCTTTGTCCTATTGGTCTAGATACGTCATACATAGTCACATCATTCCATAACTTTAGTAACTCGTCGATAAGAGACTCAATATATACATTCATATCTTTAACTTGGTACTTACCTAGTAGAATGAATATAAACATTACATAATTATTATAACCATTTTATTGCAATATATATAAATTCATGTACATGACTATTAAATGAAAAAACATATAAGTCATTATGCAAAAAAATAAGACAAATGAGATGCTACTACGTTAAAAAAAAATTGATGTAAACAAATACCTGGAAAAATCATTGCCAACATTATGTGCTCCCTCTTTATTGACATCCATGGAGGAATGTTATTGTTGATAACAAAAACAGGCCACACCGAGTAAATAGATCTCAACTCTCCAAATGGATTGACACCATCCACTACCAATGAAAGCCTGAGATTACGAGGTTCTTCTTTAAAGTGTGGCCATTTTTCCTCCATGTCCGTAAATGCAGAACCATTCGCAGGCATTCGAAGAATCTCATCTCCACTTCTATTTTGTGCATGGTAATCCATAAATTGCGCTAAGCTTTCGCACATAAATAATTGTTGCATATGTGGAATAATGGGAATATAACGAAGAACCTTGCGAGGCACCTTTTTTGTTAGTTGATCTGTTCAATATCTACTGATATGACATTCTGGGCATTCTGTTGTAAATTCATGTTGTTTATGATATATAATATGATCATTTGGACTGCATCTATTGCTTGATACTCCATTCCAATATCTTTGATAATGCCTGATAAATCTCGGTATGAGCGAGGTAAATATTTGATGGTGGTAAGAAAACTTCACCAATCAATCTACAACAAAAAACAATTTCTTAATATAAAGAATATTAATGGTACATACTTCATCCTTTATTTACTAGCGATGAACTAACAACAATTAAAATAGATGAAAAAAGATGACATATATGACATACCTTAACATCCGTGAGATTGCTATGTTGGATAAACCATTCATAACCTTCAAGTTCACCAGCAACAATACAACAAAAGAGAAGAGTTGTTTGGGAGTCTTCATAGAGGGGATCGTATGCCTTCTCAAGTATAGGTAAATCATGAACATCATCAAATTCATGTCGATCAACATGATCAGATGTGCCACTACATGTGTCATGGATCAATGTATTTGTACCATCATCTTCAATTTTGTTTTCTGGCGCATGATCATCTTCTTCCATAGGATCATTAACTTCATCTTCGATATTCATAGCTCCATGTTCCTCCGCTTGGAAAACCACATTCTCTGGGCCGTGATAATTCATATCGTGTGCCCTAGGGTGCCCCACCTTTATAATAATGACAGACACAAATAAACCATGATCATGATCAAGTGATTTTTTATATATATATCAAATGTTAAAACAATATAACATTTACAAATTCAATCAATATAAACAAATATAATGAACAACTTACCAATGGACGATAATCATGCCCCCCTTCAATGTGACCATGTTGCCTACAATGTTTCTCAGCTGTTGTGATTAAAATTCTTCTTGTCTTTAAGCCCTTGCAATTATTGCAAGGACAATAAATTTTCCCATCACCCTTTCTTTTCAATATAGCCCATAATCTAGCAATTGTCTCTTCATTTTGTTTTGGAATAATATTATCTGACATGATTTTTCTTTACCAAGCTTGAATATTTAGATCTTCAAAAAATATCAAACTCACACTCCAATAATTTTTAATCATACACAGGTAACAAAATATAATAATTATGATATTTTACACCAAAAAAATTCGGCATGCAACCACCCCTGCAAAAGAGAAGATAGTCTAAAGTTAATGACCCCAAAAAACACTTTCAAATGCTAATTCTAGAAATTATTAAATTCTGATTTTACTATGATTTCCAACTGTTAGACTCCTAAAATCAGAATATTGAACTTGCAGAACAAAATTTGGAAATGAAATTCTCAAAATGCAGCTAATAGGCCTCAACAATTAAGGCCTACTTGAGAATTTTTGAAGTCATTGCAAGGTTTCTAGGCCTTACCTGATGATTTTAGCTAGAGGATTAAAGAGTTGGTAAAGAATTTTGATGACTGGAGTGACACATCTTTACCAGATATTGTAGATGCTCAAAGAAATGTTAGATCATTGCAGCAATGGCAGGACAGGGTAGATGAAATCATCAATGCACAAATCAAATTGATTTGTGATGACTCGGATTATGACATGTTGATGAGTAGTATGGATAAAATCATTAAAACTAGCACATTTTTGGAATCTTTTGAAAAGGAGGTGAATCAAGTAGCAGTAAAGTATACACCTTACAGTGCAAAGGTAAATGAGGTGGTAAATTTTAATTGGCCAATGGATGAGGAATATCAAGGATGGGTAGAAAAGTACTTAACTGAACAAGAATATGATAGAGTCTACAATCGATAGTTAACAACTCAGCGGTTATAGTTATAAATTTTTTTGGCTATGTCTTGGTGGCACTTTTGGTGCAAGTTTTCGAAGTTTGGAAAATGCAACAGTTATTCTCCAATGGACGGGATGAACAAGAAGATTCTCCAGAGACTCAACTGTTGTAACCAGTTTTTGAAATGTCATAAGGTGATCCAAGTGACCAATGACAGGTGTACTTCTGGTCCGATGCTTGTTGCTCCTTCATTTTCCCTATAAGAAGGATTTCCAGACCAAAAATATGGGTTAGCAAGTTAGATATCTTTAGGTCGAGTCTAACTGAAGTTGCAAAGCAAATTTGTAAAGAGCCTGATATTATAGTGAAGATACTATTCTTAGGTTTGGTGTCATTCTGTTGTAGGTTTTAGTTTCATGGGTACTTAATTTTCAAGACAGCACTAGCATCTGAATGAAAATTACTCATTTCAAGGTCATGTATCTCCATTGCATGAATACATTATTATCTTGAATAAAATGATCAAGGGTTATTCTGTTCATCTCACTGTTATGGTGTGTGTAATTCTCATTTTGGCTTTAATTCAAAGAATTAATTAAAATGCTTGAGTGAGGTTATAGGTGACTATGTTCATATAAGGATTTGATAAGTAGTATTGGGTTAGAATATAGATTGATGGTATTGTAAGGCAGTATTATTTGAGATTTTATATGCTATGTGTCTAGAAGATAAACTTGGTTACAGTAAAAAACAACCAACACCTTTGATATTATCTAGCTATGGCTCCCAAATT
The DNA here is from genome assembly GCA_007115665.2 of Sequoiadendron giganteum. Lineage (NCBI taxonomy): Eukaryota > Viridiplantae > Streptophyta > Pinopsida > Cupressales > Cupressaceae > Sequoiadendron > Sequoiadendron giganteum. Next base: position 93,987,341 of record VCHN02000014.1, read on the forward strand.
AATTGAAAATTGATCATTAGGGTTAAAATTGAAACCTTGCAAATATAATCTTTGTCCAAATCCATCAAGTATTTTCCATCAGTTATAAACAATTCCCTTATAAAGAATTTATGAAGTCAAGTCTAAAATTTGGAAATTAAATTCTAAAAATGCACAAGACTAAAAATGAAATCTGATGAGATGTTGCTTTAAAATATGATTTTCAAACCTGGAAGTACAAATCTGACTTCACAAATGAATTCTAGAAAAAGACAATGACTACCCTCAACCTGGCGATATCTTCTTGAGTTTCTTCCGATTTTCCCCAAGAAAATCGTTGAGGAAAACATTGTCACAATAAATAGTCGAGCTCATTTCAATTTATGCCTGCCACAATTTAACTTTGCAGGTCCGTCGAAATTTCGGTGAAAGATCTTCGTCGAAAACGTAGATGAAAAAAATGGTTCGTCGAAATTCCGATGAACGTCGGGGATAAAAATTCGCACAAGTGCCCAACGATACATCTGATTATATAGCTTTTGTCGGAAGGTTTCGTCAGAAATTGGGGTCAAATGAGTTAGTGAAATTGCATAAGAAGACATTTCATATAGTCACTCAAAAGGTCTACTAGACATGTCTAAATTTAACAAGGATTGAAATTTGATTCAATTTTGTTTACAACAATTATTATTTTTATAATACCTAACTTGCCACATTGTTGATTCCAACATATATAATCTTGTCCTAGATTCAAAGATAATTAAATATAAGATATAACATTCCAAGGAACTCAATCTTATACAATATTTCAGAAAATACAGCCTATGTTGATAATCTAACATTTGAAACTGCATAAGAAGACATTTCATATAGTCACTCAAAAGGTCTACTAGACATGTCTAAATTCAACAAGGATTGCAATCTAATTCAATTTTGTTTACAACATTTATTATGTTTATAATATCTAAATTGCCACATTGACAATTCCAACATATATAATCTTGTTCTAGATTCAAAGATAATTAATATAAGGTATAACATTCCAAGGAACTAAATCTTATACAATATTTTAGAAAATACATTCTATTCTGATAATCTAACATTTGAAGCTACATAAGAAGACATTTCATATAGTCACTCAAAAGGTCTACTAGACATGTCTAAATTCAACAAATATTGAAATCTAATTCAATTTTGTTTATAATACCTAACTTTCCACATTGACAATTCCAACATATATAATCTTGTCCTAGATTCAAAGATAATTAAATACAAGATATAATATTCCAAAGAACTCAATCTTATATAGTATTTTAGAAAATACATTCTATGTTGATAATCTAACATTTCAAATTGCATAAGAAGACATTTCATATAGTCACTCAAAAGGTCTACTAGACATGTCTAAATTCAACAAGGATTGAAATTTGATTCAATTTTGTTTACAACAATTATTATGTTTATAATACCTAACTTACCACATTGATAATTCCAACATATAAAATCTTGTCCTAGATTCAAAAATAATTAATTATAAGATATAACATTCCAAGGAACTCAATCTTATACAATATTTCAGAAAATACATGTATAAGGCTATTGGCTTGATAAAGTCTATTAACAAAGTACACTAATCTCACACAAAAATATAACAACAAAATATTACCACCCATAGAGCACTGAGCACTTCATAAAGAAATACTAGATGTAATATATCCTTTTTATATTAATAGCTCAATTGAAATTTAATTTGTCTCTACCTATGCAAAAGTTAACATGTTTCCATGTCTTATCTCAAGATTATTTGTTTGGGTTTGCATCTTTAAAAAACATGTATAGTTTTTATCAATTATTATAGTTCACTCTATTTTTGTACACCAAAAACCACATTATATTTATCGTAGATGTTTGTAATGTCAAAAAATTATATGATTCAATTTAGTAAATACTAATTAGATTATATCGGTTAACACTCATAACATAATTTAGTTGATTATGAGGGTATTACTATGGATGCATGCCAAGGGAGGTTGAAGGAGTGAAGGGTAGAGATGAATGTGATGTATGTTTGGATGGATGAGTACAACAATGTAATGGGAATAAAGGAAAACTATAGGATTAAGTTACTTTGAGGACTATATATATAGTACTTACATAGTAAAAAAGGCCATTTAATGGCAAATGGTCATACATTGAAACAGGCACATCATGAACAAGTTGGACCAATTGGACTGTAGCATGTCCCATAGATAATGTGGCAAACAATTTTATTTTTAATTTTGGTCCATGTGAACTTGCCAAGGTAGGGTGCTCCACTATGGGGTACTCTCCCCTATTCTTATGTTCATCATTGCACAAACTTTAACACTACAATTTTCTTTTAATATTTGTTTGTTATTACGAAGTATGAAAATGGTTTCACTGGTTTTTATTTCGAGGATATTCTGCCATGCAATTACATTATTTTGTTCTTCATTGCACAATAATTCATTTGGCAGTTATTTATTTCACAATTATTTACTGCATATTTGTATATATGTGCATACATATGCACATACATATGTACATATATATCTATGTGCATACGTATGTACATGTATGTCTATGCCAATATGTATGTACATGTATATCTATGTGCATACGCATGTACATGTATGTCTATGTCAATACACATGTACATATATATCTATGTACATACATGTCTATGTCAATACATATGTGCATATATATGTATATATAAATGTATCTACACACACATATATGTGTAGATACATTTATATATACATATATATATATATATATATCTTCCATGTACATACATGTATACATATATACAGATAAATAGATATATAGATACATATATTGTATACATGATAGATAAATAGATATATAGATACATATATTGATAGATAGATTGAAAGTTATATAGATATATAGGTATAGATAGAAATTAAATGAAAAGATTAAACCCATTAAAGCTACAATGATGCATGAAGAGAACCATATTTTTCCTTGACAAAGTGATTGTGTTTATGAACACAAATATTGGAAGTGTTCATAAACACCCTAGACGCCATATACATCATCAAGCACACTGTGTATGCACTTAGAACACAAGATAACCTTCAAACTATGGATAATCACATAGAAACTTTAAATATTATGCTCAAAATCAATGACAAAAAAACATAACCTTCAATTTACGTAACACAACACACCCATAACAAATAAATAAATAATACAAAGAAAGAAGCAACAACTGGCAGGAGACAATGGCACAAACTTAGTGAGGTTAAAAACATCCTCTATGAAATGGAGATGGCCAATGATATGGTGAATTTATCCAACTCAATCCTACAATAAGAAATGAAAGGAAGCATCAATCAAAGACATGTAGCAATTTTTACCTTATGAGAGAAAGTATAGTAAGTAAAGTGTATACCTTTGAAGTGCAATTCACCATTGCCAAGTCGTTGAAGGGAGAATGGGGTGAGCCAAACATGAATTGAAATTGCACACCATCCAAGTAGCATGAACAAGACACAAATTAAGATTGGATTACACACTAACATTGTATAGATTAAGAAGATAATTGAAATGACTTGATCTTTAACACTTAGAGAAGATTGGGTGTACCAATCATATTGTATGGAACAAAAATGCATTGACATTCATAAATAGTATAAGTTGAAGCCCCAGATATTGAGTTACAGGGTAGTGGGTGACAAACATTTACAGTGCATACAACTAGTCTATATTCCCAGACATATAGATTATAAATGAAATCACATTTACTTGAGCACTTGCAACGGAGAGAGTGACACAACAACACAGTATAGAACTTGTAGACATTGGCAGGCATTAAGAATTGATCTGAAATCACTTGATCTTGTGCAGTTAGAGTGTAAAAATCACATTTTATACAACAAAATCTTACAAGTGCATGCCATGTACATATGTTGGCATATATATAGATATATGTATACACAAATATATGACATAAAAACTATTATATTTGTTTAAATTTGGTCTTGATTTTGTAGGCGAAGGAATATCGTATGTATATATATATGTTAGTTTTAATATGTTCTTCGTTTTAGCCATATCAAAATGAAAGACACTGGTACATGCCTAGTGAGGTAAAAAACCTCACCTTAAAGAGAAAGGGAGATTTCAAGAGTGCAAAGCCAAAAAATGAAGCATTCAGAGCTGAACAATGAACCATGGAGAGATGAACATGTATGGGTGCGTAATTAAACGAAGACTTTAGAATAAACACAAACAAACAGAATGACAATCAATGGGATATGGGAGAATTTGGAGCATTGAATGAACCTTGATCTCTGAATTAGGTGCTTGTTAGGCCAAGTAACTGTGGAGGGATGCGTAAGGCAAGTTGCCCGGTGGAGATAACGAAGGTGGTGAGGCACAATTAATGCTCTCAACTTGACATTCTGGGTGGAGAAGGAATGTATACATATACATATACATAAATATGTACATATACATATATATACATATACATACACATATACATATACACATATATATATACACACACATATATAATTACATATATAATGAGTATATATATGTACATACATAAGAATAGAATAATACAATTGCATGACATAATATCTTTGAAATGAAACCCAATGAAACCATTTTCATATTTTGGAATAACAAACAAATAAAAATAAAATTGTAGTGTGAATGTTTGTGAAATGATGAACACACAAATAGAAGTGCATGGCAAAAAACCCTCTAAATGAGAACCAGTCAAGCCCTATCCATATTTCGTAGTAAACATGAAATATAAAAAGAAAATTGAAGAGTGAATTATTGTGCAACACTTTGTCTCTATTTATATACAAGTTCTTCTTTGATCCCATTTCTAATGAGTATTCTCACATTCTGTCAATTGCTCAAATTTTGAAGGTATTATTGTTTAATTTGTAGTTCATTGCTTCAAAAAATATGAATCCTGTCATAACTTGAAGTGACAAGATGAAATAGTGATATACATTGAAAGGAGTCTTAAGTTAATAGAAATGAGCCCTTCATTTGTAATAGGATGAATAGTGATATACATACATATAAGCCTTATTTGTTCAAGATATACATGATCTCCATGGATCAAAACATCCATGGTAGACAGTGTATATCTTGAACAGATAAGACTTCTTTCAATGTATATCAGTGTTTCTAGATGTACCTTTGTGGCACATCTAGATCTTTTTTAGTGCACATGTGGACTCTCTAGTCCTCTCTAGTGATTTGGTAGGAAGACAACAAAAAGTAGGTGGAAAATTTGAATTGTTAAGGGTTGGGGAAGAGTCATACCCTGGACTAGGTACTAGGAGAAGGGTGGATTACTTAGGAAGGGAATTATTGTGCAACAAATAACAAAATAATATAATTGCATGGCAGAATATCTTTGAAATGAGAACCAATGAAACTATTTTCATATTTCAAAATAACAAACAAATATTAAAGGCAAATTGTAGAGTTAAAGTTTGTGCAATGACAAACACACGAATATAAGTGCATGGCAGAGAACCCTCTAAATGAGAACCAGTCAAACCCTTTCTATATTGCGTAGAAACAATCAAATATAAAGAGCAATTTGTAGAGTGAATCATTATGCAACATAGAACAAAATAATACAATTACATGGAAAAGTATCTTCAAAATGAAAACCAATGAAACCATTTTCATATTTCTGAATAACATACAAATATTAAAAGAAAATTGTAGAGTTAAAGTTTGTGCAATGACAAACACATTAATACAAGTGCATGGCAGAATATCTTTGAAATGAAAACTAGTGAAACCATTTTCATATTTCGGAATAACAAACTGTGTCACCAAAAAGTGTAGCCTTTGACACTTTTTCACTCATTTGGGCCTTTTCCCTTGGATTTTGGCCTTGTTTTGCCTTGGTCTAGTTTTGAATGTTTGCAAATCAACAACAATCCAACAGTGTTTTACAAAGGTGCTGTGAAGCATTGTAACACATCTTCCCACTTTTCTAAGACCCTTTCAACACAATTCACCTAAATAACCCATTTTTACCCCTTTCCAAGCCTTGTGCCAAAGTGTTGTAATGTGTTTTCACACTTTCCCTAGCTTATCATCACTAATTCAACCCTTTTTAATGATAAATTAGTCCCTTAATGTACTTTTAGGCCTGAATTAAGTGTGTTTCAGGAGGCATTCCTAATAAACATCATTTAACACCTTTTTATTCCCGACTACCACTTGAATTTGTCCAAGTGGACTAAGTCACCACCTTGGGCAACCTAGTCCCTTTTGACATAAAATTCAAAATTAAATAAAAAATCTAACAGGAATTTGCCTCCAAAACCCTAGTATCGGCCTATCATGTGACATTTTCGAGAAATTAGGGCATATCTTGTATAAATAAGGGTTTTCACCTTCATTTCCCCCCCCCCCCCGAAGATCATTTTTCATCTTCACAAGCACTCTTGCACTCAAGATTCCCGAGCAAGCAATCAAGCACAAGGCATCTCAAGCAATCTCCATTGGAGCTGGTTCTTGCATGTTGTAGACTTCAACAACAAAGGATTTGGTGAGTGTTTGCATTGGTTTATCATTCCATCATCTTTCCTTTCATTGTTTCTCGTTTGGGTTTAGCTACCATCAAAAGGGTTTGACTAAGGCAAACCCCTATTCGCTAACCCTAACATTTCCTTTGTCTTTGCATGTGTTTTGCAGGTTGTATGCAGATTTGGCAAGGTGCAAAGTGTTGAAGAGGGTACCATCATTCTATTCAAGTCAACTCAAGTCATCATACCCTAGGTGGAGCAAAAGGACAACTTGCAGGCCGTTTTCTGAAGATTATGACATAGGTATTTGATAAAAAGGGAAGTGCAAGTGGTGGCCCACAAAATCAAACTCTGAATTTTTTGAAAGTACCAGGAGGACTAGGTCACCATCATTGGCGACCTTGTCCCTGTACTAGGCCTGAAAAAGGGTTTTGAAATTTTTGGATATCCTTTTTCTCGAAACCCAGTCTGGCAAAGTTTCCTGGCAGAAGGACTAGGTCGCCCAATCTGGTGTAAGTGTCCCTATGCAAATTTCAAGCAGATTTCAAAACATTCCAGGGCTTCTCTTTTGCAAGCTTCAATTCCCAGGTGTACACTCTCTGTATTTTCCAGTTTCCTTTCAGAATGCATACATTTAGGTCATTTAGTTTAGTCTGCATTGAGTTTACATTTGCTTTTGTTTGCATTCCTTAGATTATTTTTATTTCATTTCAACATTTAGCCACACTCCTCACACACAACACAACCCTATTCAACCCATACCCTTTGAATGCAATCACCAAAGAGCCTATCACTAAGGTGAAAGAGTGCCATTCCTAAACCAAGTGCTCCTAGGGGAAAAAACCTAGGGGCCTAGTAAGGGTGAATCCTCTTTCCCTTGTTAGCATAATATTTTTGGTGGTTCATTTTGGTGAACCCGATTGTAGATCACTTGTTAATCTTCTGATTTTTACATTTCATATTAGGATTAAGCTTGCATTGCATTAAGATTTTGCATTGTTTACATCCTAGGGTTTGTAAAAAAATGAATTAGTGAAAATGTTCATGATAGATTGCACTTTGCATTGCATTTTAACTAAAAAAGTATAAAAAAATATGCATTTTCATTCTATGCTTGCACTGAAAAAGCATAAAAATCAGACAAAGCATAGAAAACTTTCAAAAATTGTCAAAAAAAATCACTGTTGGGACTAAGTCGCCACACTGGGCGACCTAGTCCTCCTGCATATTTTGCATAGTATTTTGTGTCACTTTCAACACATTGTCTGCATTTCTTCTTTCTACTATTGCATTTCTGTTTCTATTTCCAGATTTGATATTTTAGTAAATTTCTTGTCATTAGTTTGCTTTCACTATGGCTCTATCTTTCAAAAAGTTTTGGATGTCCTTCAAATCCCTCATGGATATGTCAAGTTGCACTTTTGACACTGATCCTAATGACCTTGAACCTACTTCTGCTCAATCAACTCCAAATGAGTTCCCTCCTTAGGAAATTGACATCATTGGTGATGATGATGCTAGCATGAATCGATTCCTCAATGAATGTTTGGACCATCTTGAGGAAAATGCAGCCTTTTACCCATCCACACAATAACCCCCATTTCCCAACATGTCCTCCCTAGATACATTTGCTTACCTTCATCCTGAAACAACCAATGAACCTAAGTTCCCTGTACAAGGTGAACCCAGTTCATCTAATCCCGTTACTACTCAACCATTTTACCATAACTAGTCCACCCACCCTCCAATTAATCTTCAAAAAACTTATGGTAAAGGATTTACCATTCTAAGCAAACAAGGTGGTGACACAACGAATGGACATGAAATACACAAATTTTATGAACAATTGTCCCCTGATGAACATACCACGGGAATTGGTTATCAAGATCCTCCTCATGACTGTAGGCCTCCTAGAGAATTCCTCAGGCTTCGTGATGATGGAATCATGATCTTTGATTCCCCCTCAATTTGGATGTTCTCCTTCCTAAAAAATGTCCCCCATCTCCTCCTACCAACAACAAAGACAATCCTAGGATCATCTCGGGACCTCCTTCCCTAGTCTCCTCTTTCGAAGTTGGAGAATACATTAGCTCCTCACAATCGATTGGTGATTTATCCTAAAGATGCTAATGTACCACACTGTGCTTACCATTGTGTTCTTGGCCATAGAAGTGATGGATGCCATCATTTGTGAGAGATATTGAGTAAGTATCACTTCATTGGTGATAATTTCTATCCCCTTAAACCATAAACTACTCCCATGCACCTTTTTATGTAATAGTTGTAGAACATACCCTTCTCACTATTACATGCTTTTTCCCCATCACCTATCTCGGCTCACTCTTGCCTTGCACTCGATGGGGGCAAGAAGCTATTAGTCTTTTCCTAGTAATGCATTTTTCCTTGTCCCTTAGCTTCGTTGTTCACCTCCCACTTATACCCACTGAGATTGGGAGGCGGATGACTTGCTTAATGGTTGACTTACACTTGCCTTACTAGTATTGTGTCTGCTTTTATGTGACATGTTTTCCCCGTACTGTTATGTTTGATGTTCCTCTTCTTTGTGACCTTCTTCTATGTTTATCTCCATTCTTCTATATGTTGTGCATTCATTTCGCTTTCCTTTTTCCCTTCCATTTGGGGATGACGCAAGGCATTGAGACCGCAATGTCTCCTTCATGTTGACCCAAATGAACTTCTTTTCCCTTTTATTTTGTTCTCTTTGCCTTCCATTTGGGTATGATGCAAGGCATTGAGACCACAATGTCTCCTTCATGTTGACCCAAATGAACTTTTTATTTTATTTTGTTCTTTTTGCCTTCCATTTGAGGATGATGCAAGGCATTGAGACCACAATGTCTCCTTCATGTTGACTAAAAAACATGGCTCTTTTTCTTTGTATTTTTGCTTTTGTTGTCCTTTTGGGGACAATGCAAAGTGTTGAGACACCCTATGTCTCTTCCATGTTGACCCAAAACGACTCTTTCTTTTCATTTTCTTTCGCTCTCTTTATGTCCTTCCAGTTCCATGTATTTGGGGAGATGATGACAGTTTCAAACTCTCTAAACAAACATTGTAGCAACGAACATACTGACCTCAAATCCATAGATCCCTTATGTGTTTTTGGTTTTTCATTTTCGGGGCAACCCCCATTTTTCTTTTCTTTTTCTTTCTCTCCCAATGATGTAGCCTTTCTTGGACACCTATCTCTTGACACAGGGTTTTCCAAGTTGGATCTCATATCCTTTCCTTTGTTTTTGCATCATGCCTTTCTCTACTTTAAAACAATTGCTCACAAAACGGTGTGTAGAAATTCCTTTAAAGTGGGGGCATACATTGGCATTAATTATTTTGCATTTGCATTTGCTTTTCTTTGTCCTCGGTTCCTAGTGCAGCCTTATCACTTCATATGATGTGTTTCTCACTTTGTGGATGACATTTGGTCTAATGTCTTTCATAAATGTTGTGATCCCTAAAATTTTAAGTCCTATTATGAGATGCTAAAAAAACTAATGATGCAATGAAAGAAATAACATAAAGAGTACACCTCAAGATTAGCCTAAGGTAAGAAATTGCAAAGAAGTAAGATAATAAAGGGATAAGTGAGTATACCTCTCTTATGTTGTTTCTTCCTTGGATGGCCCTTGATCTTTGGATGTTTTGTGTACTCTTTGGATGGAAAGCTAAATCAAATGTGCAAAGTGATATGCAAGATGAATGAAGACATGGTAATAGTGAACTCAAAATGCTATGCTAAATGCAAGAGAAGCTCAAATGAAGAATTTGCAAGAGTTTTGATAGCAAAAGATTTATTTTTCAAATGAGAGAAAGGAGGGGGTATTTATAGAGGGATTTGAATTCTCTAGAGAATTCAACGGTTGAGATTAAACCAACAAGGTCAAGATGGAGGGCTATGGTGAGTTGAGGACTCACAAGCCCTCACATCTTGACATGTGGAATGTGAGATGGCTTAGGGTGAGATAATGTGTAAGTGAGGTGGAAAGAAGGTACAAGATGTGGAGGAAGGACAAGTACCTGGGGAAAGGGATGATGTGACCTTTCAATGATCACATGGGGGAGAGGAGAATCTTGGAAAGATAAAAGTGAATTAAAAATTCACATGATTGGAAGAATCTAGTGGATAAGACAAGGTTCTTAAAAAAGTGGGAACTTGACACATGTGAGTGATGTGACAAGTCAAAGATTCTAGAAGACTTTGGCACATGTGATGTGACAAGTCAAAGGTTCTAGAATTTTGCATGGGGAAGAGAAGATTCCTTGGAGGAATAAAAGTGAATTAAAAATTCACATGGGGAAGAGAAGAGCCTTGGATGAATAAAAATGAATTAAAAATTCCTTAGGGGATGGGGAGAGTTGACCAAGGTACTGATTAGACTTAATTGATCAGTGATTAGAAGATAATTAATGGTTAAGAAAGATTAGAGGCCAACTTGCAAAAGTTGGAGGATGTGACACATCCTAATCAAGGATTAGGCATGTGCACATCCCTAATGATGACATTAGAAGATGGATTAAGATTAAGGAAAATGTTGTGACATGTGAGGAATTAAATAAATTTCATATTTATTTAATTCATTTGGTGAAAAGGAGAATAAAAGGGATAAAGTATTTAATTATTAACTAAATACCTTAGGGATTTGGCAGAATTAAGGGTATTAATTAAATAATAGCGATATTACTCAATTAATACAAATAAGAGGATATTTAGATGAAAAAGGGGTAAATTTGGATAAATGAAGTGTCCAAATTTAGGTGTCTACAAGTGTGCCTTACCTTAGCATATTACATTCCTCTTAGCAGCCTGATGCGACATCCCCTAAGTTGTGAATTTTCTATTCTTCGATAGGTCCTCTCTTGGAGACATTAGATACAATGTTTCGTAAGTTAAAGACCTCACATGAACTAAATAAGACTCCTTCGAACATCCCTTTTGCATTTTATTCTTTTGCATTTTTACATGTTGCATTTTTGCATTGTGCATACATGGCCACCTTGCATAACACAACTTGCATGCCTGTGGTGCTATCTTGCACTTGTTCATGAGTTCTAAGCATCCAAGGCTTTGCTTGTCTCATCAACTGCACCCTTGTATTTTGTGGCGTCTTATCAAAGTTATCAGGAGGTATAACTTTGGTATGGTTGAGCGGGAAGCCCAACTAGTGGCATGAATTTCCCCATAGCCACCTTTGTGTGTGTGAGTGCATACCAACCGTGTGTATGTATCTCACCCCTTCTTCGACATTCTCACCCAATGAACAACCAAAAGTCTTGTCGGCCTAGAGTGAGTACACCTTTCCTTTCAGACAAACACCCATATCTGATCCACAACTAGCTAGACAAACGGTTGAAGCTTGATCCGAATTTCCCTCTCTCTTCACTCTTTCACATCACCCCTTGTGTGATCTTTTGTGCTTATGATTGGTTTGCCAATGGGATCTTGATCCTGGGGACTTGATCATCCCTCTTGATCATAGTCATCTCACCTTACTAGCATGAATACATTGGATCCCGCTCGACACGCATGATTCGGCTACTTTAGTGTGAGATTGAAGCAAGTTCATCCTCTCATTAAAGTGGGGGCTAAATGTGTTGCCAAAAACTATAGTCTTTGACACATTTTCACTCATTTGGGCCTTTTCCCTTGGATTTTGGCTTTGTTTTGCTTTGGTCTAGTATTGAATGCTTGCAAATCAACAACAATCCAACAGTGTTTTACAAAGGTGTTGTGAAGTGTTGTAACACATCTTCCCACTTTTCTAAGACCCTTCAACACAATTTACCTAAATAACCCCCTTTTACCCCTTTCCAAGCCTTGTGCCAAAGTGTTGTAATGTGTTTTCACACTTTCCTAAGCTTATCATCACTAATTCAACCCTTTTTAATGATAAATTAGTCCCTTAATATAATTTTAGACTTGACTTAAATGTGTTTCAGGAGGCAAGCCTGATAAACATCATTTAACACCTTTTTATTCTCAACCACCACTTGAATTTGTCCAAGTGGATTAGGTTGCCACCTTGGGCAACCTAGTCCCTTTTGACATAAAATTCAAAATTAAATAAAAAACCTAATGGGAATTTGCCTCCAAAACCCTAGCGTCGACTTATCATGTGACATTTTCAAGAAATTAGGGCATATCTTGTATAAATAAGGGTTTTCACCTTCATTCCCCCGCCCGTCCCCCTCCCGCCCCCCCTCGCCTAAGATCATTTTTCATCTTCACAAACACTCTTGCACTCAAGCTTCCCAAGCAAGCAATCAAGCACAAAGCATCTCAAGCAACCTCCATTGGTGCTAGCTCTTGCATGTTGTAGACTTCAACAACAAAAGATTTGTTGAGTGTTTGCATTGGTTTATCATCCCATCATCTTTTCTTTCATTGTTTCCCATTTAGGTTTAGTTACCATCAAAGGGGTTTGACTAAGGCAAACCCCTATTCCCTAACCCTAACATTTCCTTTGTCTTTGCATGTGTTTTGTAGGTTGTATGTAGATTTGGCAAGGTACAAAGTGTTGAAGAGGGTACCATCATTCTATTCAAGTCAACTCAAGTCATCATACCCTAGGTGGAGCAAAAAGACAACTTGCAGGCCATTTTATGAAGATTCCGACATGGGTATCTGATAGAAAGGGAAGTGCAAGTGGTGGCCCACACAATCAGACTTTGAATCTCCCGAAAGTACCAGGAGGACTAGGTCGCCATCATTGGCGACCTTGTCCCTGTACTAGGCTTGAAAAAGGGTTTTGACATTTCTGGATACCCTTTTTCCCGAAACCCAATATGGCAAAGTTTCCTGGCAGAAGGATTAGGTCGCCCATTCTGACGTGAGAGTCCCTGTGCAAATTTCAGAACATTCTAGGACTTGTCTTCTGCAAACTTCAACTCTCAGGTGCACACTCTTTGCATTTTCCAATTTTCTTTCAGATTACTTACATTTAGGTCATTTAGTTTAGTCTACATTTAGTTTACATTTGCTTTTGTTTACATTCCTTAGTTAAATTAGTTTCATTTCATTTCAGTATTTAGACACACTTCTCACACACAACACAACCCTATTCAGCCCATACCCTTTGAATGCATTCACCAAAGAGCCTATCACTAAAGTGAAAGAGTGCCATTCCTAAACCAAGTGCTCCTAGGTGAAAAACCCTAGGGGCCTAGTAAGGGGAATCCTCTTTCCCTTGTTAGCATAATATTTTTGGTGGTTCACAAACAAATATTAAAAGCAAATTTCAAAGTTAAAGTTTGTGCAATGAAAAACACACGAATAGAAGTGCATGGCAGAAGACTGTCAAAGTGAGAACCAATCAAACCCTTTCCAATTTTCGTCGTAACAATGAAATACAAATGACAAACCATTTAAACCCTTGGCATATTTGATGTCAAAACAATGAAACCTTTTTCATATTTCATAGTAGGAGGCAAATATTAAAAGTAAAATGTTGTGCAATGAAGAATAAAAGATTAAAACTGCATGGACGACTATAGATGAAATGAAAACTAGTGAAACCCTCCCCATATTTCGTAGTATCAAGCTTTTTTGAAGAGAAATTTGTATAATGAAAATTTGTGCAACAAAGAACAAAATGATATAAGTGAATGGCAGAATACCGTCGAAATGAAAGACAATGGTAAGGGTTGAGTGAGGTTAAAAACCTCACTTTAAAGAAAAAAGGAGCTTTCGAGGGTGCAAAGCCGAACAATGAAGCATGCAGAGCCAAACAATGAATCGTGGAGAGTCGAACCAGTATGGGTGTGTAACCAAACAAACTCTCCAAAATAAACACAAACAAAAGGAATGGCAATGAGCGGGATATGTGAGAATTTGGAGCATTGAATGAACCTTGATCTTCAATTTACGTGCTTGACAAGTTGAGTAACTACGAAGGGATGCATAAGGCAAGTTGCTCATTGGAGGTAACGAAGGATGCGACAAGCAATTAATGCTCTCAACTGAACGTTTGGGGTGATGAAGTGGTCGGAAGCCACACATCATTTCAATCCAAAGCACAACTTTTTTTGCATTGACGAAAGAGGCGAATAAGCTCCACTATCAGGTGGAGCCCAAAATGGGCCCATAAGGAAAACCGTGGACGAATCAGTACATGACAAGTGGCAGGATGCTCAAAATTTAAAAATAAATAAATTAACAAATGCACAAGTGACAAAGTGACGTGGTGGACAATTTTTTTTTGATTTTTTGATCCACCTTCAATGTTAGGGTGCCCTACTATGGATCCCTCTCCCCTACCCAATGATAAGACTTTGCTATTGCTATTTTAGAGGCAGGTACTCCCACTACGTGACACTTGTTCTAATTCACAATGCACAATAATCCAAGGAGTCTCTTAGTGCGGAATTCTCAGATCTTGAAGCATCTTAATATACAAAATTGTGAATAGAATATGGGAGAAAGTGAGGACCACACAATCGTAAATTATGCTGTGTTCCATCGTATCTTAGGAGACTCCCTGGCATTACAAGGACCTCAGCCTTCTTAAGGGAGTGCTTATTTTTATGCAAAACGTATATGTATCCTCATTAACCGTGTAAAACCTCTAATCAACAACAGGGCGAGTAGGCGATTCCTGCAGTACAGGTAAACAAAATCTCTAGTTCACATTAATAGGCATCTCTAACTTTTGCTTGGTTCTGAATCGCCTTTCAGGCTTAGTTTTACATTTTCAGCAGCTGGGTATGTTGAATTAATCAATCTTACTGTGTGTTGATCAATGGTATTGCATTTTTTCCATTGTTAAATCATGCGTAATTGGAATTGTAGATCACTTAAAATTGCTTAAGGCTATTGTGTTTCCTCTTCCTCCTCTTCCTCCAATGCGAGCTAACAAATTCAAAAATAAAAAAATTGTTTGCCTACAAAAGCAGATTTCTCGCCAAATATATCTTACCGTATATGAGTGATGAATTGGTATTTCATTTCAATGTGTATGTATCTTCAAGAAATTTGCCACCCAAGTATTCTTGTGGTATACTTGATAGGCTCTTCGGAAGATTTTCTTCAATTTTGACGAAGTTGTATACCAATCTTAGGGAGAAGCTGGCTCTTATTAATGTTTTTCTTTAAAATATTCTCTAAATTTGGCTTAATGGCATGATAGTCTTATTTTCAAATACCAAAGAGTCCTTTATTTATGAGTAACCATTCAAGGAGCTTATGAAAAACTGTTATGGCAATTTTGAGGTAACATATCTATTTACATCTCTACATATTCTCTGTTCTTTGGTAATTTGGAATCTTCGTTCAATTTATTTTGAGCTAGTGAGCTTCAAGGCTAACAATGCTAGTCCATTTATTAGGTTGTCTGAATCCAAAAGCTTGGATGGGGTGGAATTTTGCTTCAGAGAATACACACTGGTTGGTGGAGGCCAGGAAATTATGGGACCAAGTGATTAAATGTAATTACAGGAGGAATTGCTCCACTCCTCAGGATGGTCAAAGGTCAATAGTCTCATGTCTGGGTACTCTTCAAGAGGATTTAGGCTGCCTGATTGGATGTCATTTCCAACTACTATAAACAGCATAGCATAAATATTTGATTTCCAGATTTTGATTAGCAATCAGAAGGCTGGAGTCGTTACATCATGACAATACTTTGTTTTGATTTATAATTGGAAGTCCAAGGAACTGGCCATGTGGTTGAATGACAAGTTGTCCAAATCAGCAGATCAAGCTTGAAATTGCACTGTTTCCAAAATCAGGTTGACTTGTTTAGTGTCCAGGGTTCTCTATCTTCCTCTTCGTCTCTGCTATTATAATTTAGTTATTGTTCCTTATTCAAATTATCAAATTTTAAGGTCCTAATTCTATAGTGGACCCATCCATTAACACACCACTAAGTGATCATAGCCACAATATATTTCCTTAGTGACCAAGTACTCCCAATTTTGACACAAATCTGTGGAAAACCAGTAGAATTGATTCTTTGTGAGTAATTTCTGAAATTTTCACCAAGTGCCAAGTCTACACTCACGATACTTCATTGTCTGTATATTGATATTTTGCAACCCATCACATTAATGTTTTCCTATTTGATACATGTTTTTATACTTATTTTGATGTCGAGTGAGTGGAGTTTTAGTGAATGAAAATTATGTCAAATTTTAAATTTAAATTTGTTTATTTTCTATTCCAAGTTTTTCCAGAGTATGTGTCCTTCTCTTTACTTTTTTGCTTCACTGAATTGGTGCCAAGTCCACGTGGTATGACCTTAAAGGTGGGTTTTCGTTTGCATAATGTAAAACAACTCTTATAGCAACTGATTTGTTGAAGATTGTTTCGGCTTTCTTAGATTTAAACTGTTGACTAACTGATTCAATTATCCATGAATTTTGAGAAAAGGTGAAGTCAACTTGAATCTAATAACTCATAGTATCAACCAGGAACCTTTCTTGTCTGTTGCCAATGTAGTTTGGGGTATTTGCAGTGTTTCACAGTGACATACCTGACATTAGATTCAAGACACACCTGGATATGATGACTCACTCCGTGTACTTGAGCAATGCACTCCAATATTGGTCTGTATGTGCTGGGGGCACTTCTGACATGGAACGACATGCTCCCTAGCCTCTCTGTGGACCCTACATATGGGGTTTGATATATAAAATTAGCTGAAAATGAGATAACCTGATCCATAATCAGGGGCAGGCATGTCACACTCTGGCACATCGGCATATGGATTCGAATGAGATGCTTTCAAACTACCTCTGTATGCCCCAATACCAGGTTGATAATGCATGTTGATTACAATGACGTGTGCAATCAAGGGCTAAAATAGAGAACAACTCAACATGCAGAAATAAACAACCTTGCTATTGCACACACAAAATGCAAAGACAAGGTTAACTCTGGAGAAACCTTCAAATGGGCAGAAAATTCCTGGAAGAGTGAGCAGTGCTCTTCATGCCACTAATCCATAGTCTTAAAAGTGTCACATTGCCTCTATGGGCTTACAACTATACCTGAGTGTATACTATCATGAAGAAAACATGACCTTTAGCTACATTCACAGCAGTGTGCAATGAAGGATCACAACCACTGTAGTGAGAAAAGATGGACTTCTAGCTCTGCATGAAGGACTTCTACCACTGAACTCCTTGAAATGTATTTGCTGTCCACACTTGCAGCAGCCCAGAAATTTGTTGCAGCAGCTCCATTGGCTCAATATGCAACCTCTACTGTAAATGAGTTGTTACCATTGCCCAACAAGACAACATTGGCCACTCAATGGGATGTCAGAAGGGAGTTGCCCCACACTTGTGGCAGCATACTTCTACCTTCCATCAACACCCTGTCAACTAACCAGTCTCTGCTAACTTGTCAGCCTACATGCATGGCTCCAACAATCTCTGATAGCCAAGATTATAGCCTGGTTCCAAGATTTGCCCAAAAAACCTCCCATGGCTCTCACAGTCTCCGTCAGCCAGGTCAAGCAAAGCTCAGCTAAGCCCCTTTAACACTGTTAGCCCGAATGGCTCTGGATTACATTGACAGCCAGCTCACCAACTCTACCATTAGCCGAGGGTCCAAGGGTCCTAACAATGGCTTCACACACCTTTAAAACCAGCAACCTCTCTTCCCCTCAACCCTTCACTTTCTTCTTCTATCGTTTCAATAACCATGCTGGCTATGGAATCAATGGATGCTGCCCAACAGGCTAACTGATGCTCAACTCAGGAAATCAGCTTGTTGCCTTCAACCATCACTGTCCAAAGCAATAACAGTCATGGCTAGGGCAGAGGAAAATGGCATTGCCTAGAACAGGGGAGATGATTGCCCAACAAATGGAATGCATGCCTTGCCAACAAAGCAGAATAAACACATGCAAGAAGGTGAAGGGATGATCACCCAACATAGGAAAATAAAGTGCTTGTGAATCTGTAGTTGCAATTGCCGAAAGGTTAAACAGTTTGTCATTGGAGAACCCCAACAATCACATGCCCAGAGGGAATAACAGGGAATAACAATCTGCGTGTAAGGAATGTGAACAAATACCTGGCAAGAAGGAAAACAAATAACTGTCATAGAAACAGTTACTGCCAAAGGAGGATTGGAGATTGCTGTTAGGGACGATGAACATCTATGCCCATTTAGGGAAAACGTTGCCACTGTCAGGAATAATGGTTGCCACCATAATAGGAAAATAGTTGCCATCCGATGAACTACCCTTTTGACTTCCTCTCGACCACTTCATCCTCTCTATTGCTGCCATCTACACCGACGTGACATTTTGTCCCTTGTGCAACTACTAGATAATGCCACATCTGCTCGATTAACTGATGAAACCATTTGGATAGACTTGTAGCACTACTGCAAGCAATAATATTGCCCAAATGGAATGATTTGAACTGCTACAGGTGTTCTGTTGTATAACTAGATCAAATATGGCACTAGAAATAGTCAACCAATTGTTAGAGTGAAGCCTATCACTCTCAGTGCTGCTGCAGGTGAACTTGTAGTAGACTTGAACACTTGTGGCATTTGCTGTAGGTGAACTGGCAGCACCACCAAGTCTTTGCAAGCTGCTACAGGTGACTGCAGGCTTGTTGTGGGTGTCATTTAACTTGATGCAGATGACTTGCAGGTTTGTTGTGGGCGCCGTTTATCTTGATGCAGATGACTTGCAGGCTTGTTGTGGGTGTCGTTTAACTTGCTGCAGGTGTCCTTCTGCCTTGCTGTGGGTGTCTGCAGGTGTCTTGTGGCTTGACCCCATTTGTCCTCCTAAAGTTAATCCACTTATGGATTAAAAACTCAAAAATAAAAAGCAAAAAATTAAAAACAAATCTATAAAGATAATGACTAGTATTCATATCTTGATTCTAAAGTTTGTTTTTGAAATGCATGGATATGTGACATGTATAAACTTTTTAATTTTTTTATTTATGATATACGGCTGCATCCCCGTAACCAAGTTTTGGGGTCCACCGGGTAGTCCGTGTACACACCCGACATACCTCTGCACCCATGTAACTTAGGTATTTTTCCATTTTGTAATTAAATCCATGGTGAAAATGTATTTGGAGCCCTTCTTAACAAAAATATTGTCCAAACTATGCATTCTTGTATTGTGGTTTTTCTTTTCTTGTCTTTTGGTCTTAAAAGTAGCTTCAGGTTAAAAAACATCTGTTGGCCATGGTTGGTTCATAAGGATTTTGCAATTCTATAATCAATTATGTATTGCACCTGGAACACTATTTTGTTTCTGATGAAGCAGCAATGTAGCTATATTTCAAAATTCCTCATTGGTATGTGACTTGTGGTTTGAAAATTGGCTGGTGATCAAGTGGGGATCTTAGTTTGATGACTCTTGCTAGCAATAATAAAGTGAATCATAAAAGTTTGTTTCCTTTCAAAAGAGAAATGAGCAAATATTGAAAGTTTAGTGGTCCAAGCATCCAATAAGCAAAATATGCTGAACTATAATAGAAATATACAACATCAAGAGATATATGGAGGGTAACATTGTTCTCAAGTATTAACAAACTCCAGAAAACATCCTTCACCAATAGTTACACCATACAGTAATCCTTATGGGAACACTCCATAAAATCTCCCAATATGAGAGTTGAACCGATACAATACCAATAGCTCACATGATGCTTATGAAATGATACGAGTATACATTTAGTATGCCAAGAGGCATTCTACACTGGCATCACAAAGCCTCATGTTGTGAGCATATGCATTTATTTATTTAATAGCTCTTCAAATAGAAATAAATTAAACAATGTAAATAAATAACTCTTTCACTAAATAAAAATAGTTCTTCAAATAAAAATGAACAATGTAAATAAAATAATTCTCAAGTAAATAAAATAGCTCTAAACTGATATTTCTTGGTGTTTTTCAGATAGATGTATTTAAGATATCTATGCTAGTTATAATAGCTTTTTTAATAACATTTGACAAGGATAAACCCTTAAGTCACAAGCTACACATTTGATTGACAAGGTACCTTGTATAACTTTAAAAGTTAAACATAATCAATTTGACCCAGTATAAGTTATAACTAATCAGTGGGTATGCATACATATCAGCCAGTTCGTAGCTCCCATATGCATCATAATCTCATTAAGGCCTAGATACATAATATTTCACTTCCCTTGCCAATGCTTTATTTTCAAAGCGTTTGAACCAATGAATTAATATGATCTTTTGATGCTGTCATACTTATAATGGGGCAACTCGTGTGGGGTAAGTTATGTTGGTGCATATTTATTTTCTTGCATTTAGTTAATTATTTTATTGCATACATGTATGTAGAATATGACAAACTTACTTAGGTAGGTTGCATTCGCATATGTGACTTGTATTTTTCTTATTTGGTGGAATTGTACTACACACATGTGAGTACATCTTTATCCCACATTGGTTGTACATTCACATCTCTAGGTGGTGTATTCTATATATACCCACTTCATGTACTCTTGTAAATAATCTCATTTTGTATATTTGCATCCTTTGATAAAATTTGTTTTCTTATTATGGGTCTCTTTAGTGCTTTCATTGAAGCTCCTTGATTCTGGGTGGCTATCCCCATAGCCTAATCTTATATGGTATCAAAGAATTTTGTATCAAATCTTACATGGTATCAAATCTTGTGGAATTGTTTTTTGTTAAACTTTGTGGAGAGCTAGGTTGCAAATCTTGTATTTTCTTGAAAAGTTGAGTATGCTCTTCTCTTGAATCGAATGATGATTTGCAAAATTAGAAAAAAATAATAGAAATACTAGACTTTAGGGGAGCTTCTCTTTTAACTTTTTATTATAGCTACATTTTTTAGCTTGATAGAGCAAATCTAAGCTCATCATTGCGTCCACAGTGTCCATAAAAGTCAGTTTTGCCATTTATTGTGTCTAAATCGAACATTGGAGGCTAGATCTACAAAGGTTTGAAGGGAGGTGTTTACCAAATCTAGTAGGTATCTGATCATTTGGAGTATTTTGGGGCAAAATCAACTATGCCATTCTATCAAAAAAAACCAAAAATCTATAGATTGAATGTCATTTCATCAAAATTAGACTTTGCCCCAGATCCGTAGGAATTTTTTTCTCTCGGCCATATGGATCATACAACAAGGCATATAGGCAACATATTTTGAAACCCGATGGAATATTGTGTAGTGCTGATGTAGGCAAATCTAAGGTGTACACATAATCTATATGTTTTTTAATAGTTTCTAAGGTTTTTTTAATTAAAAAACTTGTAGTTTATAAATTTGGCCAGTTACACCTACTCCCATGGGTATTGTAGGGTATTGTGGTGCAAACCTTATCTCCTGTTTGTTAGTACAGGATGCCAGTAGTTGCAGGCCCTTGCAGGCACATTGCCAGACCAACCGCCATTAGCCCCATCATCATTTGGGATTTTTTGCCAGCCATTGCAATAACAATATGAGTGGGTGATGCTTCCAAATTTGTGACCTCTCCATGACACCTCAAATATTAGTGGTGCTTTGCACATTCAGCTCTACAACTCCTCTGCTATAGTTAGACCTTTGCTCCACCACTAGTGGCAAAAATTGGCAAGTTTTTTGAAACCACACTTTGTACCCTTAAAACCACCTATGCACCCTAGGTAGTGGTCCTTTGTTTCTAGGTAGTGTTTTTTCATACAAATAGTGGTTTCACGACAAGGGGATAGCAATTTCAAGTTCAGTAGAGAATTTTTTGTCAAGTTTAGCGTATTGTCACTGGTGTTTGTTGACATCATTATTCTTGTTCTACTTCCATTTCCACTAAGTTTTGAATTGTCACTTTCTCTATTTAGGCTTGAGATTCTTGATTTGATTGTGGCACCTCTCGATATTGACATGGTGACATTTGAGCAACTTCTAGAGACATCATACATTTTGAGTTTTCTTCCCTTATATTGCTTTTAGGGATGGGAAGATACCTTACATACACCTTTAGCCATAGATCATTTTCAACATTCAATGTCGAGCATCCACCATTGATGTTGGAGACTACTCTTTAGGGGGGATTGCATGGTCTCTCCTATATTTGTCTCTTTGGGCGTGAGTTTTGTCCTATGGGTTTTCTCCTTTTCATCTTTTGAGGGGCATCATTTTGTACATGGGTAACTAACATAGCTACACATTTGTTAGGACCCATCCATCTATCTTTCCTACCCACCTAAGCTATGCTTATGGGGGGTTGCCAGTGTTATTTATTTTCTTGCATTTAGTTAATTACTTTATTGCACATTTGCAGCTAGGATAGGATAAGCTTTCTTAGATACCATGTTATTTATTTTCTTGCATTTAGTTAATTACTTTATTGCATATTTGCAGTTGGGATAGAATAAGCTTGCTTAGGTAGGTTGCACTAGCACAAGCAACTTGTACTCTATTTGTTTGGTAGAGTTTTACTACAGACATGCAAGTACACATCCTTTATCCCACATTGGTTTTACATTCACAACTCTTAGTGGTGTATCCTATATATACCCACCTCATACACTCTTGTAAATAATCTCATGTTGTATATTTGCATCCTTTGATAGAATACATTATTCTCTCATTTTGGGTCTCTTTTGTGCATTTATTTAAACTCCTTGATCTTGGGTGGCTATTTCCACAACCAAATCTTACATGGTATCGGAGATTTTTTATCAAATCTTACTGGCTATACTAACTTGTCTATGAATCGATAACCCCCATTTACACCATAACACCACAAGCCCAAGTATATAGACAAATAAAAGTTTACACATAAACTATGTTCTCTCTCTCATGGCAAAGATGGCAACCGTATTTTTTCCTTTTTCCCATTGAGATGGCTTTTGTATTATTGATTGCTTAGATATGCTACTGTTAAATGATTAGATGAAATTAATTAGTTATTGTTGGGCTTCTAAGTAGGTTTTATTGTATGTTGACAAACCTTTCCTTAGATCTTGCTAGCTCTTCAATAGGGGTACCATAAATTACAAATTACTCAAGTTTGTATAATGAAGCTGCCTGAAGATTAAAACCTTAATATAGTGAAGTGGCCTAATTGATACTGATATACTGTTAACACTTGTTTTTGAAAAGGAATTGAGCTTTTTAATAGCAATGATAATAGTTGAGATTAGACTATCGCTTGGTAACTATAAACCAATGGTGGAAGGTTGGACTTCCTAGCATGTGTAACATACACCCATGTATTGTTTTTGAAAATCTCTGTTTGCTGGTTGCTTGTTCAATAATGTGTTTGTGTTTGGTTTTCAGTGCGTTTTCAGATGAACATAACATAAAGAGGGTATTGCAATGAATAGGAAATACAATAAACTAAACCCTTTCAATATAGAGTGAAACAAACATCATGAATATTAATTTTCTGTTTCATATCAGAATATTACAAAGTAAAATCAGAACCTGGTATGATTTGTTACAGCAGCAAGGAGGCTCCAGAATGAGCACCAAACTACTCCAAGATTTAGTCTTCAAAATACCTTTGATTTCAACGCCTAGGCCTCTCTTTGAAACCCCCAAAGTTCAGCAACCAATGCCAAAGAGTTGCAGGTCGAAACTGGGGTTTATCTCCAGCAATGGCATCCTTCCCAAGAAGGTTCGATCCACTCTTAAAAATCAATGTCTCCACCAAAAAATGCAGTCTTGTACTCGAAATGATCGGCAAGTGAAGGGGCTTCTAATGGAACAATACCCATTTCATTTCTTCAATCCATTTTAGAGCTGTGAGCATAAACATGAAACCTGGTCCAGAAGTGCAATGCCCAGAAAATGTAAATAAACACACTAAAATCTTCACAAACACTCCAAAACTGAAAACTAGCAAGCCACACCAAAAAACTCTTAAAAATACTGATCAATCTTCTTTTTAAATCACCCAAATCGAACTTTGTGAAGCATTGTATGATCCCTGCTGTAGAATCACTCTCTATTTGATTAGGGAGGATATTTCACCACCAAAACCAGCCCAAGCGAAGAGGGTTTTCGTCTTCAGTTCGTAGCCCAAGCACTCTGGAAGAAAACCAGCAGCATTCTGTTATGTTGTCAAAGCCAAGATGTGAAAATGAGAGCCAAACTCAGAATATAAAGTGTTAGTTTTATGATCAGAAATGAAAGCAATCAAAAAATGCATCACATAAGAGAATGAACACCACAAGATGTTGATGTTATGGTGCAGCATCGGTTGTCACTTCCAGCCGATTGAATAAATTAAATAATAGCCAAATGGCTTATTAATTTATAGAGACTTCGATTTAATGAGAAACACAAATTAATTTATTTAATATAAAATTGAAGAGGCGCCTTCATTTATGATCAAAAGATAATATATTAAAGACATAATAAATAATAATTATTTATTTGTGGAAGCCGACCTCATCTAGAAAATTGCGCCGCCTCCAAAGATGTCTCTTTCTAGAGGCCGACCTCTCTTGGTGAAGGGGTGTGATAGCATTTGGTTGTCTATATATATGATGCTCTTTATTTGTGTTTAATCATCAAGTCAAGCATTCACTCAAGGAGAAGAAAATGATCTGAGCAGCAAATCATCATCAACTATAGCAGCAGATCGATTCAAGGAGAAACATATTATTTTGTATCATTTGCATCTAGGAGAGGTGTTGTTCATTGTATCGATTAGGCATTGTGTTGTGCCTAAGTTGTAAGCAGATTTCTGCTCATATTCAATAAATATATAAGAGATATATTGGCTTGGTTTTTCTCCCTCAGGTTGGAGGGTTTTCCCAAGGTATTTGCTGTGTTGTGAGTCTGATTTTTATTAAATTTTTGTGCATCACATCTGATAATTAAAAACTAACATGGTATCAGAGCGGGTTTGAAGAAGATCTTGATCAGATTTGTGAGTTACAGCGATACCCTTTGTTCTATTCTCTTCGTTGATTTCCTCTATTTCTTCGTCAAGATGGTGAACGGTCTTAAGATTGAGGATAGGTTTGAGGGAGCATCAAACTTCACTTCATGGAGATTCAAAATTATGCTCACCTTGGAGGAAAGTGTGTTGGTAGAGTTTGTGGAGAGCACAACTCCCGAGCCTACGAAAGAGGAAGAAAAGGCTCAATGGAAGAAGAAAGACATTAAGGCAAAGAAGATGTTAGTTGATTCCGTAAAGGATCATATTGTTCCTATTATCTCCAAGCTAAAGACGGCAAGAGAGATGTTCAAAACCTTGGAGGAGATGTACGAAATCAATAACACAAGCCAGGCACTTGCACTGAAGCAACAACTCCATCATTTGAAGATGGCGAAGGGAGAATTTGTTATTTCTTACTTCATGAGAATAACTGAGTTGAGAGATCAACTCTCTTCTATTGGGCATGTTGTTGATAGCAAGGACTTGACCATGTTGGCTCTTAATGGCCTTCCTTCATCTTGGGAATCTTACATTCAAGGAATTAGTGCAAGATCGAAACTTCCCAAGTTTGATCGTCTGAGGGCGGATTGTATTCAAGAAGAGTCTAGGTTGGCTGCGAGAGGTATTGGTCAAAGTTCAACCAATGAAGACATACATGTTCTTGCCACTCAATCCCTCAAGAAGAAAGGAAAAGGTGGAAAGAAAGGATATTTTAAGAGGAATAGAGATAGAGAAGCGGATGGTGCTTTTGCATTCAAGAAGAAGAGGGACCTCTCCAAGGTCCAATGTTTTCGATGTGACAAGTATGGTCACTTTGCAAAGGAATGTCCTACTGGGCCTCCATTGCAGATGTTAATGATGTCTCTCCGCAGAAGCATTCAAGTGAATATCTTTTCTATTCAGCCTTTTCAAGCAATGTAACCATCGACACCAACACTTGGCTAATTGATAGTGGTGCCTCTCGCCACATCACAGGATTTACGGAGCATCTATCTAATTTGGTGGAAAAAGATTCTAGCGAACAAGTCATTATTGGAGATGATGCTAGTTACTCTGTGAAAGGAGTTGGGACCTCCTCTCTTCACTTGGATTCCGGCGTTAGATTGAAATTGGATGATGTACTATTTGTTCCAGGCATCAAGAGAAACCTTGTTTCCATCTCAGCCTTGGAAGACAAGGGTTACCAAGTTGCATTTTCAGAAGGTAAAGTTCTTATATGGGCTAAGAACTCAAACATCAAGTCTGCTCAGGTGATTGGAGTTAGACATGGGTGTCTCTATAGGCTATGCACTTGTCCTCTCCAAGTTCTAGTGCATGATTCTTCAAGTTCGGGTGACCTTTGGCATCGAATATTGGCTCACCTTCACTTTCGAGCCCTACCTATAATGGAGAAGATGGTCACCGACCTTCCAAAATTCAACCAGGAGCATGAAGGTACTTGCAAAGGCTACGCCTTAGGTAAGAATAGAAAAGGTCCATTTCATAGTAGTGAAAGTAGATCCAAATGTATTCTTGATCTCATTCATTCTGATTTATGTGGTCCAATGTCTGTTGTGTTGTCGAGTGGTTTCTTGTATTACATTATTTTTATTGATGACTACTCTAGAAAGATTTGGATTTATTTCTTGAAATCTAAAGAATCTGAGGAGGTTTTAGAGAGATTCAAAGAATTCAAATCTCAGGTGGAGAATTTGTCCGAAAAGAGGATCAAATTCTTGAGATCCAATAACGGAGGAGAGTACACTTTTGTTAGCTTCCGTAACTTTTGCATTGAAGCAGGGATTAAGAGGGAGTTCAATGTTCCTTATAATCCTCAATAGAACGGTGTTGCTGAAAGAAAGAACAGATCTATTGTGGAAGCAGTCAAAGCCATGATTCATGACCAAGATCTGCAAATCTTTCTTTGGGCTGAAGCATCCAGGATAGTTGTTTATGTTCAGAATAGAAGTCCCCACAGGATCTTGGAGAATATAACTCCTAAAGAAGCATTCTTAGGGGTGAAACCTAAAGTAAGTCATTTGAGGATCTTTGGATGTCTAGTGTATGTTCATATACCAAAGGAAAAGAGGACAAAGTTGGAACCTTTTGGCAAGAAGGGAATTTTGGTAGGTTACATTGAGACATCAAAAGCCTATAGAATCTACATTCCTGGTCAGAAGACAATTTAGGTCAGTAGAGATGTCACATTTGAAGAGGATGTTGCATTTAGAAGATCCAAGGGCACTCATATGGAGATCGATGATGAAGAGCCTCCTCAAGATATGGAAGTTGACCATGTTCCTGAAAATCAGAGGGAGGCTCTTGAACCTAAAGAAGATGATGATCCAGTTGAGCCCTTGGAACCTACTGATGGGCCTACAGATATTGTGATTGGAAGGAAAAGACCTCTTTGGGCCAGGAAAATAATGCAGGAGGTAGAACGTTTTGCAGCCCCAAGAGGAACTTTCAGAGAAAGTAAGAGACCTAATAAGTTTTCCAGTTATGTGGCCTTGATGAGTCAGATTATCGAGTCAGAGCCTTCCAGTGTTGAGGAAGCTTCTAGTCAACAGGTTTGGAAAGATGCTATGTCTGAAGAGTATCAATCCATTCTTAAGAATGATGTGTGGGACATCGTTCCTAGACCCGAAGGCAAATCTGTGGTATCTTCTAAATGGCTCTTCAAGATCAAGCATGCGGCTGATGGGAACATTGAGAAGTACAAGGCTAGATTCGTGGCTAGAGGGTTTTCACAAAAAAAGGGAGTTGACTATGAAGAAACCTTTGCTTCAGTAGCTCGTTATACTTTTGTCAGGACCATCATTGCTATTGTTGCATTTAGAGGATGGAAGATTCACCAAATGGATGTGAAGGCAGCCTTTCTGAATGTTGTGATAGAGGAAGAGGTTTATATTGAGCAACCTGATGGATTTGAGGTACATGGGAAGGAGTCTCATGTTTGCAGGCTGAAGAAGGCCTTGTATGGTCTTAAGTAGGCTCCTTGTGCTTGGTACGAAAGGATTGATCGTTACCTGTTAAGTTTGGGTTTCTCAAAGAATGATGCAGATTCAAACCTCTACTTCAAGGTAATTAATGGTGAAGCATTGATTTTGGTTTGTATGTTGATGATCTGATTATCACTGGAGAAGAACACCTCATTCTCAAATGCAAGGAGGAGTTAGCTTCTGAATTTGAGATGAAGAATCTTGGTCTCATGCATTACTTTTTTGGCTTAGAAGTTTGGCAAAAGACAGATGAGATGATTCTAAGTCAAGGGAAGTATACCATTGACATTCTGAAAAGGTTTGGTATGATTGATTGCAAACCCATGTCTACGCCCATGGAGACCAACTTACATAAGTTGAAGGAGGCTACAGCTAGCTCAAATCTGGTGGATCCCACGACGTACAGGCAGTTGATTGGTTCATTGATGTATCTAGTCAACACTAGACTGGAAATCTGCTATGCAGTGAGTGCACTTAGTCAATTCATGTGTGAACCAAGGCAGATACATCTTGTTGCAGCAAAACATATCCTGAGATACTTGTGTGGCACAGTTGGATATGGGTTGAGATATTCTTTAGGTGTGGATTTGAAGTTGCATGGTTTTACTGATTCCGATTGGGCAGGGTGTGTTACTAATCAGAAGAGTACCTCTGGATGTTGCTTCAGTTTGGGGTTTGCAATGATATCCTGGTGTAGCAAGAAGTAGTCTTCAGTGGCATTGAGTACAACAGAGGCCGAGTATATTGCAGCTTGTGTGGCAGCTCGAGAAGCAGTGTGGCTTCGAAAGCTCCTTGCAGGATTGTTTGGACAATCAATGGAGCCAACTATCATTCATTGTGATAACCAGAGCTGTGTGAAGCTTTCTATCAACCCTGTCTTTCATGACAAAACTAAGCATGTGGAAATCAAATACCACTATATCAGAGATATGGTTTTGAGGAAAGCAATTTAGTTGAGGTATATCAGCACTGATAAGTAGACGACAAACATTCTCACCAAGCCCCTCTCCAGGATAAAGTTTGTGTACTTTCGAGATAAGCTTGGTATGGTGGAGAATCAAGCCCTAGCTGAGAAGGAGTCTCAATATTAGTGATCCTCTTTTAATGCATTTCTCTATTGAGAGAGATTTGAGGTGCAAGCCCTTGATAATGCATTTCCCTTTGAGATTTGAGGTGAAAGCCCTTGTTTCCACCCGCTGGGAGAGCCATGGTGGATATCATATGTGTGACTTCATGACCACATCACGTGAGGGAGTCCATGATGATTCATTTGTACTTGTGTTTCAGCCTCTGGGAGAGCCATGGTGAACGTCACGATGAGGTGACAACATCACATTGAGTGATGAGCACTTGTATATACCATCTATGGAGGTAGCCATGATGGTTGATATCACGATGAGGTGATAAGCTCTTTCTCACATGGATGGAGCCATGTTAATTGACATAACGATGAGGTGATATGTCTTGTACAGCTGGAAGTATCCTCCCTAGCTGAGAGGGAGTGTTGATGTTATGGTGCAACATCGGTTGTCACTTCTAGCTGATTGAATAAATTAAATGATAGCCAAATGGCTATTTAATTTATAGAGACTTCGATTTAATGAAGAAACACAAATTAATTTATATAATATTAAATTGAAGAGGCGCCTTCATTTATGATCAAAAGATAATATATTAGACATAATAAATAATAATTATTTATTTGTGGAAGCCGACCTCATCTAGAAAATTGTGCCTCCTCCAAAGACGTCTCTTTCTAGAGGCCGACCTCTCTTGGTGAAGGGGTGCGATAGCATTTGGTTGTTTATATATATGATGCTCTTCATTTGTGTTTAATCATCAAGTCAAGCATTCACTCAAGGAGAAGAAATCGATCTGAGCAGCAAATCATCATCAACTATAGCAGCAGATCGATTCAAGGAGAAATATATTATTTTGTATCATTTGCATCTAGGAGAGGTGCGGTTCATTGTATCAATTAGGCATTGTGTTGTGCCTGAGTTGTAAGCAGATTTCTGCTCATATTCAATAAATATATAAGAGATATATTGGCTTGGTTTTTCTCCCTCAGGTTGGAGGGTTTTCCCAAGGTATTTGCTGTGTTGTGAGTCTGATTTTTATTAAATTTTTGTGCATCACATCTGATCATTAAAAACTAACACAAGATACCCTGGGAAAACCCTCCTACTCAAGGAAGAAAAACCCAACAAATATATCACTTATATATTCAGAGAATAAGAGCAGAAATCTGCTTACAACTTAGGCCCAACACAAGACCGAATTGATACAATGAATAATGGCATCTCTCCTAGATGCGAAGACACAAAATGAAAGTGTTTCTCCTTGAATTCGATCTGCTGCACCCATGATGATCTGCTGCTCAAGATGATGATCTGCTTCTCAAGTGCGAACTTCTTCAAGGAGTGCGAATATTAATGAAAATGAACTTGATGATGAAATGGGAGATCATCACCTTGTATTTATACAAAATAAGGCGACTCTTCAAGAAGGTCGGCCTCATATCAATATTAAAGAAATATTATTTCTTTAATGAAGTCGGCCCATTTAATTATTCACAATAATTAAATATTATAAGTCGGCCCATTTAATTATTCTCAATAATTAAATATTGTAAGTGAAGTGCCTCTTCACCGCAATAAATGAATAGCCATTAGGCTACATGAATTTATTGTCTAACATTCAAGGCAGAAGTATGTAGCCCGAAGCTACAACATCAACACTCCCTCTTAGCTATTGAGGAATACTTCCAGCTGTGCAAGACATATCACCTCATTGTGATGTCAACAACCATGGCTACACCCATGTGTGGAAAAGAGCATATCACCTCATTGTGATATCAACCATCATGGCTATTCCCATGAATGGTATATATGTACAAGTGCCCATCACTCAACGTGATGTCGTCACCTCATCATGACGTTCACCATGGCTACTCCTAGAGGGTGAAAAACACAAGTACAAGAAAATCATCACAAACTCTCTCACGTGATGTTGTCATGGAGTCACACACATGACATCCACCATGGCTACTCCCAGAGGGTGGAAACAAGGGCTTTCACCTTAAATTTCTCCATCACAGAGAAAGATGCATTAGCAAGGGCTTACACCTCAAATTCCCCCCGTCTTAGAGGAAAATGCATTAAAGCAAATCACAGAAGATCACTGATACTGAGACTCCTTCTCAGCTAGGACTTCATTCTCCACAATACCAAGCTTGTCTCAAAAGTACACAAACTTTACTTTGGCAAGAGACTTGGTGAGAATGTCTGCCGTCTGCTCATCAATGCTAATATACTTCAACTGGATTGCTTTTCTCAATACCATATCTCTGATATAGTGGTATTTGATCTCAACATGTTTAGTTATGTCATGAAACACTGGTTTGACAGAAAGCTTCACACAACTTTGATTATCACGATGAATGACAGTCGGCTCCAACAATTGTCCAAACAATCCTGTAAGGAGCTTCCGAAGTCACACTGCTTCTCGAGTTGCCACACAAGCTACAATCTACTCAGCCTCTGCTGTGCTTAGTGCCACTACTTCCTGCAACACTCGAAGATCATCACAGACCCCAAACTGAAACAACATCCAGAGGTGCTCTTCCGATCAGAACACAACCTGCTCAATCAGAATCTGTATAACCATGTAGCTTTAAGTCTATACCAGAAGAATATCTCAAGCCATATCCAACTGTGCCACACAAGTATCTCAGGATATGCTTCGCTGCAACTAGATGTATTTGCCTTGGTTCACACATGAACTGACTAAGTGCAATCACTGCATAGAAAATATTTGGTCTAGTATTGACTAGATACATCAACGATCCAATCAACTGCTTGTACATGGTGGGATCCACCAGATCTGAATTAGCTGCAACTTCCTTTAACTTCTGAAAATTGGTTTCCATAGGTGTAGACATGGATTTGCAATCTATCATACCAAATCTCTTCAAGATGTCTATTGTATACTTCCCTTGACTTGGAATGATCTCATCAAGTCTCTGCCAAACTTCTAAATCAAGGAAGTAATGCATGTATCCAAGATCCTTCATTTCAAATTCAGAAGCTAACTCCTTCTTGCTTTTGATAATGAGGTGATCTTCTCTAGTTGAAGTAAATTACCAACATACAAAACCAAGATTAACTAGATCACCTTCTTCTTTAGGTTCAATAGGCTCTCTTTGAATCTTCAAGTACTTGCATCAACCTTCTGACCTCATCGTCCAAGATTGCTCGCAATGCTTGCCTTAGAGAAATGGTTTCCAGTGCACACCTCTGTAGAGATTCAGGGCTGTCCTCTTCGACCTCATCCCAGATCACTCTATTCTAAATAGGTTTGTGGAGCTACCAATATTAAATCTAGGTTGACTGTCTTGAGCAATTCTTATCTCAATTGCTGAAGAGGATCTTCAAGGATTTAGCATCAGGCCTTGTAACTTCTTCTCCGTGAGTCACAAAACTCCCTTCTAAAGGTTTATTTCTCCTCTTCGAAAAGACTGATCACAATGACAACCTGAATAGGTTCTTCCTTTTCGAGAGATGTCTTCAGCCACCAACTCAGTCCCATGGTTGCAAGCTGTGTCTCCATGCTTCAGCCTATAAGATGCATCAAGCTCTTCTTCTCCTGAAAGCAATCTCTTACGCTTCTTGGTCCGTCCTGAAGACATTAAGGAGAGATTACTACTAGTTCATAGAACTCAACTATTCTGAAGAGAAATACCAATGTTGGAAGCATACATGATTTACTATCTCAATGTTATAGCATGAATTAATAACTACATAAGAAATTCACGAACATGAAATACTTATCTCATCAGAATTTCCTTAAATAATCCCAGATAATTAATTCATCATTCATTTGCTTCTCGATCCAATCTGCATTTTTAAGGATTAATAATAATAATAATAGATTATATATAAGAAGCAAATATCAAAAGATCAAAAATAAAGAAGTAATAGAACTTATCTTTAATGATTCTGATATATCTTTCTTCCATCTTTTACTCCTCTCGAAAGAGATAATCTCAGATTCTCAGCACAACAAGAGACAATTTGCTCAACTCAGATTTCTCGGACACATTATGCAGCCAACATATACAACATAGAATCAGGCCTCTCAAGGCACCATCATAGTCCATGCACAAAGAGAATGTTATCGATGTGATCATCCAATCACAACGAAGTTGCAGTTCTCTTTTCATCTCAGAGTCACACTCAAAGATCTTCACAATTTGCAAGGAATAGTGGTATCTCCAAAGGATCTTGTCCCAGTGATCACTATTCAAGAGAAACCATGATTTTGACTAAACACATGATTCAAATAACCAAAGTCAGATTTGCACAACTTAGCAAACTGAATTTTAGCCTAGAAGGGTGATTTCAAACAAAACAAATAATACTTATCTCTTTAAATATTTTGATGGATGCAAATACTAAACACAGTATGATACGCTGCTCTTGCGCTTAGATCAGTCCACAACCTTCACAGCTTGAACACAGGCCCATGACTTAGAATTTGTAGAGGTGGTAGGGTTAATTTTGAACATGGTCTTTGACCGTTCAAATTTATCGATGTTCTCAATTTCCAGCCAGCTTATGATCTGCAGACAATTTACAAGGGTTCCATGACTTCCTGCAACTTCCCATGATATTCACAATATCACAATGATAACGAAGTTTCGTGAAATGTATTAAGGAACCTGATATCCCAGTGATGCCTTTTGCACAGCTTGTTTCAATACATATATCGGCTCTTAGTTCATTAACTTTGGCCTGCGAAATGACACGGCAGCAAATAAAAATGCATCAATATTAAAGACAATGAGATTATTGTTCTTAAAAAAAACATCCGACTGCTGTAGTGAACAAAATATAGCAGAGGAAGATTTAATAATATTCTGATATGAGAAGTAGTAGTTTCATCATTCTTGCGTGGTCTAGAATCAACACGGCGTGGGCTCTTCATTCCAACATGCCTTCTACAGGTATAGCTTCAGCTGGTATGAATACTCAACCAGCCTAGTGATGGCATCCCTTAATTCGATCATCATGATCAATTTCCAAAGGCCCGAAATACTTATTGTTTGCTGCTCTCAAACAAGCACGGTTTCCTTCATGTCTACCTTGTATGACCAAGTGAAGACTTTCATGAACAGTAATGTCCCATGCGGCTTTTTCTAGACCTCACATTTCACTCAGACTGCTTAACAATTATGATAGGATCTTTTCCTAGACCCGCTTTGATTCCATGTTAGTTTTATGATCAGAAATGAAAGCAATCACAAAATGCATCACATAAGACAATGAACACCACAAGATACCCTGGGAAAACCCTCCTACTTGAGAGAGAAAAACCCAACAAATATATCACTTATATATTTAGAGAATAAGAGCAGAAATTTGCTTACAACTTAGGCCCAACACAAGACTGAATTGATACAATGAATAATGGCATCTTTCCTAGATGCGAAGACACAAAATGAAAGTGTTTCTCCTGATCTGCTGCACCCATGATGATCTGCTGCTCAAGTACAAACTTCTTCAAGAAGTGCGAATATGAATGAAATGAACTTGATGATGAAATGGGAGATCATCACCTATAAAAAGAACTCATTACTACTTTTGAGGACTAAAAATAGAATTCATGTTTGTTTTGTTTTACAATCTTCTCTACAAAATCATGTCATTCAAATGTGTATGCACTTCTCTTGCACTTCGTGGTGATCTTGAGAATCAAAAGAATTTTAGTGGAATTAGGTTGTCTAAAAGATTGTCTCCACATTTCAAATTTGGGTTTTAAAAAATTGAACAATCATGCGAGTGTGAAGGAAAAGCATTGTGTGTGCTCCCTCCTAGTGCTTTATGCAATCTAGGCGGTTGAACTACAAATGTACTTCTTCGCTATTGTTTACCTTTAGAGGGCCTTCCATGGTGGGAAAAAGTACTCACCCCAAGGGAATAACCCAAGTGGTAATGAGCATAAGCCAAGCTCTTCCAAACTGCTATATAAATTTGTGATTGCAAGGAAAGTTTGCAATCAACGGGAAGCGATACATGATAGCTCTCCCCCAGTGTCTTTATAATACGTAAAACCCTTGTTCTAAGGGTTTGGAGATCCCTTTATAGAGTTTATAATTGTATCCTCTGAACTGGATGTCCTACAAACCTTTGTTTAGAAGCCAAAAATCCTTAATATTTGTTGGTGTCAAGAAGTCGGACCTCCGAAGTCGTCCCACATACTTGTGGTTCTTAGTAGAGATTAAGAGTTTGTCACAGGAGATTCATGAGAACTTGAAGCTTGGCAGACCTGAGAAGTGAGTGTCGTGTAAGGGGGAGCCAGTGTGGTCAGGCTTCTAATCATCCGCTTTGAATAAGCGCAGCTGGATAAATCCAAGTGGGAAATCAACAAATATTGTCTTTTCTATCCTAGGGTTGTGCATTATTTCAGAATCAAAATACTTTGCTTGGATCTAAAACCTTGGAAACAAACATTCAACAGGTCACCAAACTTCAAACCCTTTGGAGGAACAAATATTTTTGAGAGAGTACACATATTACTGCTTATCGCTAGGGATTCTATCCTTAGAGGCTTCTAAATATTTGGGCCCACATCTCAATTTGTTCTCTCCAAATTCAACATAGGAAACTATGCTCTTGAAACCTTTATTTTCACATAATGGACCTGGTGGGATGAAAAGGAATTGAGGCATATACATTCAGTTGGAAACTAAGCCAAAAATGTGGATGTGGTAAAAAGAATCAATGTAAGCAAGATAAAAGATAGTTGAACCTCACGTGTGCTTGATCTCATGATTTCCCGCAGAGTCAAAGTTCCCAAACCAAATCGTCATAAGCACCTTAGTCCAAAAGCTCTCAAGAAACATCAGTCAACACTTTACCAAGTCAGAGATAGATTGCTCTATAACTTTTACAAACGCGCTTCAAAGGAAAATCCCAACTTGTATTCATTCTATTATTGTCAAAATCCAAGTCTTTTTCAACGTTTTGAGTTTCTCACATAAGAGGTATAGCATGTTCTTGAATACAGTGGACTTGTAAACGAAGTCTCTCTAGGTTCACCTAGGATCGAATGAACCCCTTCAATTATCATTCCATCAATCAAATCCCATCACACAAACAACTCTTAAAATCTTGGAAAAATTGTTCATGCTAGACTTTTGGTAATCCTTCAAATCAAAATAAAAAATCATCTTGTTTGACTAAGTGTGTGTGGATGAATCCTTCTTCATACACTTAGTTAAATTATCACCTTGTGGACAATTTTATTCCAAGATAACATCCAACATCTTGGGGTTTATGAGTTCATTATCCAAAATCTAAATCAAATCCAAATCAAATTCGAACGAAATCCAAAAGTCCTAAAAGTCTAGTATTCCTCCAAAGTTTTTAAGAGTTCAAGCATACATATCATTAATCCTTCATTTATTTCATTAGCATCATTTGATCCTTAACATCCTAGATTTTCTTTTTTGTACCTAAATTTTAGACCAACCTAAGGAGTTAGAGGTTTACCACCCATATTCCTGAAAGTTGATCCTTATTTTATGGTCCAAACTAGATCTCAACCCAAGAAGAGCATGGAGAAAAACAAAGAAACATCCACTTCAAGTGATTTGATTCAAACTGAAACGAAATTCAACCTCAGGATATCGATCGACCTTCCAATTAATCCTCCTCAAATACCTCCAAATCCTCAAGAGGGAGATTGCCAAGTGGAGGAAGTTACCAACAATGTCCTAGGAATGACTCAAGACGAAATCATGGAGATAGTCCAAAATCCTTAAAACCACAAAATTTGCAATACAATGATGAGACTCAATCCTTCACAATACATGCTAGCATTAGAAAATGAAGGGGCTAAAATCTCTTCTGATTATGATGTAAGCACTATTGTGGAACAACCTCTTGGGATTATGCCACCGGTATCATTCACACCATCCTCCCAAAGCATCATTCAACCCATCCCACAACCAACATCATCCCATGCTCCAAGCCAACCCATGATCACTAAGGGGAGTTCATTGCTCCAAGCTCTTCAAATACACCCCCTTGTAAACAACTAGAATTTGGATGAAAACACCATCTTTGGTATGTCGAACACCATCCTACAAGACCCAAAACATCTATATGTTCCACTCATTTTCCATAACACCAATAATTCATCCACTTTCTCTGCAACACCGACATAACCTCTTGGAACACAAGTCTCTCTCCCCATTGTATCACAAGGACAAGGGGGAATCTTTAATGCTTCATCATCATTTTTTCAAGGAAACATGCCACCTATCCTCCCACCACTTCCCCCGCTAACATCAACAGATCTGCATCAATCCAAGGTTTAGGGCAACCCCCTTTACCCAACATACCAATCCAAAATCAACTAAGTCAAAACAATCCTCCAATCGTGAATCAAATCAACATACCAAATCCTCTAGGCATGCCACCAATATTGAGACATCAAGTGGCACCAATCCAAACATCCCAATCAACTATTACACCATCTACAACACCTCAAATATCTCAAAACGTGGTATTCAGAGTGGATGATTAGAAGCCTGACCACATTGGCTGCCCCTTACACGACACTCACTTCTCGGGTCTGCCAAGCTTCGAGTTCTCATGAATCTCCCATGACAAACTCTTAATCTCTACTAAGAACCACAAGTATGTGGGACGACTTCGGAGGTCCGACTTCTTAACACCAACAAATATTAAGGATTTTTGGCTTCTAAACAAAGGTTTGTAGGACATCCAGTTCAGGGGATACAATGATAAACTCTATAAAGGGGTCTCCAAACCCTTAGAACAAGGGTTTTACGTATCATAAAGACACTGGGGGAGAGCTATCATGTATCGCTTCCCGTTGATTGCAAACTTTCCTTGCAATCACAAATTTATATAGCAGTTTGGAAGAGCTTGGCTTATGCTCATTACCACTTGGGTTATTCCCTTGGGGTGAGTACTTTTTCCTACCAAGGCAGGCCCTCTAAAGTTAAACAATAGCGAAGAAGTACATTTGTAGTTCAACCGCCTAGATTGCGTAAAGCACTAGGAGGGAGCACACACAATGCCTTTCCTTCACACTCGCATGATTGTTCAATTTTTAAAAACCCAAATTTGAAATGTGGAGACAATCTTTTAGACAACCTAATTCCACGAAAATTCTTTTGATTCTCAAGATCACCACGAAGTGCGAGAGAAGTGCATACACATTTGAATGACATGATTTTGTAGAGAATATTGTAAAACAAAACAAACATGAATTCTTTTTAGTCCTCAAAAATAGTAATGAGTTCTTTTTATAGCAACCCCATTGCTAAAAATAGAAACCCCTCTGGAAACCCCCAAACTAAACTGTTAAAAATAACACTTACTATAAATAGCACATTGCTAAAAATAGTGACTCCAAATGCATTTTGAGCACAAATCGGGCAGTTGTCGCAACTTACTAAAAATAGTAAGTCCAAAAAAGGTTGTCAGATGCAGATGCATGTCATACCACTGCGAAACTTTCTGAAAACCCAAAAAGAATCCATAAACCAAACTGCAAAACTCCAACATGCAAACCCCTGAATCCACCATAAAGACCTCCAAACAGCTGGAAACCCTAATTTTGCCTTTGACCTGCCTATGAGTGTCCGAAAATAGGCCAATAGTCACTGGAAAGTGTAGTGCTAAAAAATGAGGACATTACAGCATGGTAGTTTTTTCATTTTTAGCTGAAAAAATGTGGGACTTATTGGGACCCTCACTTTTCAAAATCTCCCTATGGGCTAGTGAGTCTAGACATGCAAAAAAATCACTACAAAATTTCACCTATATTCTATATACTAATAGCCTTCATTACAAATCTTTTGAACTAGCCTTTTTGGATTGCTTTACCTAAAGGCTAAAACTAATTGTACTATGCAATTTAAACTAGATTAAACAAAAGATTAACTATAGTTTGATAGGCCAAGTACTATCATCTAACTAACATCTACGGAATGTTTGATAGTAAAATTATTATTTTTTGTTTCTTCGATTTTGTTGGCATTGAACTACATATCCATCCAGCACAAACCAAACTCTTAACATAGTACCTACACAAAACACAACACAAATAGGGGGTTTATCTCGAAGGATTTTCATCACCTTTTGGGATGTACCAATTTGAATTTGAATCTGACTTATTAGACAATCTCAATGCTGCCTCCATTGTGGTTGCAAAAGAGCCAACAAATAAATTTGATTGTAGTGGCTCCCAATATGCATTCATCAAAAACCTTGTGGGTGATCCACAACATTCACCATGTTTGATTGGGCAGCCATTGACTTTTGGCATCACTTCCTTGCCATCTAGTACCTTGTCCATGTTCTTCGCTTCAAAAGATAGTAGAGGGATTTTATGTTGAGCAATCGATTATGATTCCTTGAGTATAATTTTGGTATGCTAAGTTGGCCTCATTGAGGCTAGAGTGGTAGTTAAGCATCATATTGTGAATCTTGTTCTTATTGAAGAATTTTGGAGGTTTTCCCCATCAAATTGGCCTATTATTATCAAGTATTTACAGCATATTTCCTATTATATTCTTCTCTTGTGCAAATAATTTCATGACAAATGCTATTTGAGCATGATCTTGGCATTTGAAAGGCAAGAAACAAGGCATTTTTTAAATTAGGAGGTCAAATTGTGAAGCACATTTATTTTTCAATTTGGTGATTATTTTTGTCAAATTTGGAGGGTTAATTAGGGACATATTGAAGCTGCTGCAGTCCAAATTTGAGATCATTTGAAGCATTTTTGGAGTTATTGCAAAATTAGGGTGTTCATAAAATTTGCTTCCAAGGCTACAAATTAGTGAATTCTTCGAGATTTTTAAGAAAAGTGAAATTTAGGCCCAAGTAAGTTTTGTAATTTTTTTTAGCTTATTTGGATTTGTTTTGTGTAAAGCAGTGCACAATTATTTTGGCCATACCATGGTGGGGGCTTCAACAAGAGGCAAGGGAAGGAATTTGGTCACTCTTGGAAAGACTTCAAACAAAGATGATGCAATAATCAAAGAGATGGACTTCTTACGCATTAAAGGACTGTAAAGGAAGGAACCATCAAGATGGAGGAGTAAATCTTATTAGATGTTGTAGAGTAGATGAAAGGGGTAGCTAAGAAAGTAGATTTCGAGGAAATGTACAAATGAGTAACTTTTCTTCAAGGTTCTAGAGATTTCTAGTAGCTTGATTAACACCACAAGACTAAGGAAGAAAATGTGTCTTCTAAGGGACATGATGCTTTTGAGTTTGACTTAGATCTAAAACAAGACTATCACTCGAATATTGTTATGACTAACTTAAGCACTTCATGCCAAAGATGGAAATGTGCAAGTTTGATGGCAAGAATCCAACCAACTAGCTATTCCAAATGGAGTAGTTCTTTGATATTCATCATATTCTATGTCAAAAGGTGGTGGCTATGACATCGTTATATTTAGAATTAGATCAATTCATATTTTTTGTTGGCTATGTGATTAGAAGAAAAAGAAAGGATGTCACAAAGTCTGATTTCCAAGAGGAACCCATGACACACTATGACAATAGTCTTATGGATAGCCACTTCAGCCAAATCACCAAATTAAAGAAAATAGGTATAGTCAAGGAATATACTCAACTATCCAAACCTTTTCTTTGAGAATGGAGCATGTTATGGAAAAGAAACTAAATGAACTTAAACTGGGGCTTCTAAAGGATCACTTCAATTATGAGGTATGCATGTTCAATCCAACTTTTGTCTCCCAATCCATGATTATGGCAAGGTAAGTAGAGGAATTTTTTTGGCCAATAGAAGGCAGGAGCTCATAAGAGAGAGGAACTCTCTAGCACAATCATTCCCTCAACCTACTAGATTGACTCCTTGTAATGTCCCTTACCCAGTTTTCCCTAAAATTCACTTGTAGATTAGCTTTAAGGTTTCTTCTTTTCCAAATGAATGTTCTCCTAATGCAATAACCCTAGAATGTAATCCTGTATTCACCATATTAACAACATATCTGTAGCATTATATCTAAATATCCAAAATATAAGCATAATCACAAAAGTAATAATGAAGACAAAAAAGGAGTGGCATGGGTAGATCCTCCCGAAGCTATCCATCTAAGCCCAAAGGCACAAGCATCCCCCTCAGGACAACCCACCCCTTGGCTCCGAGATGAACATCCAACTAAGACCATTCCATACTCGGAGTGGCATACTTAGTGGAAACACTGGTACCTGCTTTCTCTACCCATGTCAACACCTTAGAAGACACTTGACTTATTGGGGATAGTCGGGGGAACGGATAAGTGGTCCGGGCCTACCACCCCTCCATGGCCACAGCGGACTATGAGTGGAACCCCCACCCCTCCATGGCCCACCCAGGCCTTGGGATTGGGCAGACTATGAGTGGAATTTCCACCCCTCCAGGGCCCATCCCTGCCTTGGGTTTTGGGGGCAGACTTAAGTGGGGTTTTTAGGCACCACTTCCCTCACACCCTTCCTCCCAATAAGCTTGCAAACACAAGGAAGACAATCTTTTAGCAATC
Organism: Sequoiadendron giganteum; assembly: GCA_007115665.2. Lineage (NCBI taxonomy): Eukaryota > Viridiplantae > Streptophyta > Pinopsida > Cupressales > Cupressaceae > Sequoiadendron > Sequoiadendron giganteum. The sequence continues at coordinate 94,029,331 of VCHN02000014.1, forward strand.
AAATACATTTTTTTTTATTATTGATTCTTGAAGTCAATATCAACATCATTATCATCATGATAATATTAAAGAAAGCATTACGCCAATAATCAGACTAGCAATATTTGTTTCTTATATTCAAAATATGCTAAATATTATTGCTAAGTACATCACCTGAGTTGCTATATCTCTCCATGTTTCCTTACTCGCCTCCTTCCACTTTATATTGAATTGATCATAGGATGAGGACAATTTATAAATATACATAATCTACTTATGTTTATATTAAAGAGTCATCATTACTTATAAGTATCATTATTGCATAATCCTGTATGTGTGTGTGTGTGTATATATATATAATTATTCTTTTACTTATATCCATTAGTATTCATATATATGTTTATATAATTATTCTTTCCTTATTCATATATATTTTTTATTGATTGAATATTATTCCTTATAAAATTTATCTATATCTATGCATATATACTTGTATGCCTATTAAATAATATATATATATATTAAATGACTCTATATTCCAATGCATAACAATCATTGTTGCTGCTACTCTGAATTGCAGATCGTATTTCTCAATGTTTTTCCCTCTTTCCTTCCTTCTATTTGTACCATTCAAGGTAGGTGACTCATGGGGGGAATGTATTGTTTGGTGAAAGAGGTGACTTTTCATAAAAAGTATATCCCTTTGTTAGATTTAATTGCTGCCTTTAAAGGTTTATTATCACAATAATATCTATTTTTGAAAATAATATATTATTACTAATAATTATGATATTTCAGATTATATACTTATTTTATTATTTTATTTTGATGTTTTATTGAACATATTTTAACATTAAAGTTAATAATAAAACCAATTTTCTAATATCTTATTATTATTTTATTCTAATGTATTACAATCTTTGATGTGTAATGATTATAATATTTATTTATTATTATTATTTTTGATATTAAGTTATTTAATACTAGAATGTAATAACAATAATTTGCCTATATATTATTATTATATTTGTTATTTTATATTTAATATTAATATTGATATTTATTTTATTTATTAATTTATTTGTATTTTAACACTTGGTCTATATGGTATTGCTATTTTGGGGACATGACACTCCTTAATAGATTGAAGAAAAAAGGGCCAAAAGGTTATGCTTTAATTGTGATAGTAAATAAAGTTGGACATAAGTGTGTAGAAAAGACATTTTACATTGACAATGTTAGTGAGGAAGAAGTGGATCAAGAAGAGGTAATAGTAGTTGATGATGAACAAGATGAGTTAGATGATCTACCAGTAACTATCTCCAACCATGCACTATAGAGGATTAGCACACCACAAAGCCTCTAGGTAATGGGTACCTATAAAAGTAGAAGATGATAGTATTGATTGGCTTAGAAAGTACTCATAACTTCACAAACAAAATGTTGGCAACATGATTTAACTGTTTTGTTTACCCAACCCTAGAATTTTAAGTCATGGTTGCTCATGGCGTATAGTTAGTTGCTCAGGGAAGTGCCATAGTATCAAACTCACTATGGGAGACTATCATTTAGAGCTCCCTATGTTTGCTATTCCTATAGGTGGAATAGATATTGTTTTATGTCCAATGGCTTACTACCTTGGGAACAGTAGAGATGATTTTCCAGAAATTAATCTTGCTTTTTTGTTTAGAAGGTAGGGCTTTTGAATTGTGTGTGTTGCATGCAAAGTCTACACAAATGGTAAGCTATCACCAAATGTTAAAAATGCTAAGAATGACTGTAGATGGAATCATGGCACACATATTTTCATTAGATTCCGAATAGGAAAAGAGTCTTACATTACTAGATCTACAAAAAATTCTAAATAAGCACTTAGTAGTTCTTGGAGATATGCCAAAGGGATTGCCTCCTTAAAGAGATTATGATCACACCATTTAGCTACTACTAGGGAGACAACCACCCAACATTAGACCTTATAGGTACTCATATATGCAAAAAAATGAAACTGAGAAAATTGTACATGAGATGTTGGAAGCAGGTATCATTCATCATAGTTAGAGTGCTTATGCCATGATGTATTGATTTACAGAAAAACATGGGAGGAACATTTGCACCGTGTTGATCAGGCATTACAAATTCTCCAACAACATTAGCTTTGTGCTAAACTTTCTAAGTGTGCTTTTGGACTCAAAGAGGTAGAGGATTTGGCTCACATTGTATCTCATGGAGTCAAGGTTGATCCCAACAAAATCAAGGCTAAGATGTAGTGGCTGGTTCCTAAATCCATTAAGAGCTTGAGGGGTTTTCTATGACTCATTGGATGCTATAGAAGATTTGTAAAGAATTATGGCCACATAGTAACACTCATGACAAACACTTTTGAAAATGGATGCTTTCAAGTGGAATGAGGCAATTAATACTACATTTGAGAGTCTAAAGGAAGCTATGTGTACCACTCTAGTTCCCACCACTCCAAATTTCACCAAAACTTACTATGGTAGAGTGTGATGCTTCAGGATGTAGAATAGGAGTGCTCATGCAAGAAGGTAGGCCCATTGCTTTTGAATCTTAAGAATCAACTCAAATTTATTTGTGAGAAGGAAATGCTAGCTATTCATCATGTAGTTAAACAATTGAGGCCATATTTGATGGATAGACACTTAAGTAAAAACACATCATGATAGCCTCAAATATATTTTATAGTAATGATTATCCTCAAAAGAACAACAAAAACGGGTTGCTAAGATGTTGGGATATGACTTTGAGATCATTTGTAAGAAATAAAAAGAGAATGTTGTGGGTGATGCACCATCTAGAAATGATGGTAAGGATAAGGTATTGTTGTATGTCATTTGAATGTTATGAATAGATTGGGTTAAATAAGCGAGATTAGAATGATTTGAGTAGCTCAGATAAGTTTTGTTGGAAGGGAGACACCCTATGGTGTAAAGAGAAACTATATCTATGCAAGAATTCCACTTGCAAAGAAAAGATTCTATAGGAGCTACATGGTTCTCAAGTTGGGGTTCACTTAGGATTTTTGAAGACATTAGCTCGAATGAAGCAAGACTTCTTTTGGGATGGGCTTAAAGGGGATGCTTAAAAATTTGTGGTAGAATGTCTAGTATGTCAGAGAAATAAAGGTGAGACAATTAAGACACTTGGTCTTTTACAACCCTTGGTTATTCCTAGCTAGCGATAGGCAGAGGTTTCCATGGATTCCATCATAAGCCTACCAAAGCCTAAAGGGAAAAATGTCATCATGGTAGTGGTGGATAGAATCGCCAAATATGTGCATTTGTTTACACTATACCATTCTTTTACAACAAGTAGACTGGCCAAAGCATTTATAGAGAATATATAGAAATTACATGGTGCCCTAAAGGTTATTGTAAGTGATTGTGATCCTATATCCATGAGTAATTTTTGAATAGATCTATTCTCTTGTTTGGGTACTCAACTAGCTTGTAGCTCTTTATATCATTCTTAGTCAAATGAGCAAACTGACGTAGTCAACAAATGCATGGAGGGATATCTACATTGTTTCACTCAGATAAGTAGTCTCAATAGGTGGCTTGGCTATCACTAGCAGAATGGCTGTCTAACACTTCATAGTGCTTAAAAATGTCCCCATTTGCTGCATTATATACATACCATCACATCATGTTGAAGGCTACACCAAAATTTCAACCTATGGAAGATCACATGAATCATCAACATTTACTTTTTGGTCTCAAGGAGAATTTGGCCATGGCAAAATAAAAATAAAACAATAGGCTGACCAACACCGTAATGGAAGGAATTTTGAAGTAGGAGATTGGATATTTTTGAGGTTGCAACCATATAAGCAAATGTCCTAGAAGTACCACAAGAACAATAACAAGCTATCACCTAAAGGCTAAATGTTGTGGTCCATATTAGATTTTGCAAAAGATTGGCAGTGTAGCTAATAAGCTTGTGCTACTTCCAACAACTAAAAGGCATCTAGTTTTTCATGTCTTTTGTTTAAAGAAGGTTATTGGACAACAGATTTCAACATGGACAATGTTAGTTGACCTTGATGAAGAGGGAAGAATCATTTTGGATCTAGAATTAATTCTCCAAGCACACACAAAGATAGTGAGAACCAAGACAATCATAGAGTACCTCATTAAGTGGAAGAATATGCAGGCCAAAGATAGTGTATGGGAGAGTGAATATTTTGGATAGAAGCATCCACAATTTGACTAGCATTGGTGACAACACTTGTGTGAAGGAAGTGGAGAGGGAGGGGGACAGGGGCATTCTACACCAATAACCTATTTATTGTATTGGGCTATGTGATATCCTACTATGGGCCACATAATCTTTAAGTAAGTCTATTGTGAGTCCTTAAGTATAATTTTGGTATGCTAAGTCAGCCTCATTGAGATTAGAGTACTAATGTTACCTAAAGTAGTAAGTACTTGTTAAGCATCACATTGTGAATTCTGTTTTTATTGAAGACATTTGGAGGTTTGACCCCTCAAAGTGGCTTATTATTATCAAGTATTTGCAGCATATTTTCTATTATATTCTTCTCATGTACCAATAATTTCATTACACATTGCAAGGGTTTTGTTTTATATTGAAGATGATCTGTTTGTTGGTGTAGCTCATGATAGAATTTGGTATGCAATGTCCTAATGCTGATGCTCACATCTTAGCTATGAGATGTTATAGGATCGATGTTGAGAAAGCTATGGGACATTATAGCTAAGCTGTTTTGCCTATGAAGATCATGCAGGTGCAAATCTGCATAAACTAGTATGATAATGTAAATTGAAGATGTAAAGATTCTTGTTCCCAAGAGATAACAACAGTCTGATTGTATTTCAAAATTATCTGTGTATCTGTGTTATCACTTAGCTATTTATAGAATTGGACTTTCAAATTTTGTGTATTTATTAGCAGGGGAATTATTGTTTACTTGTACAGTCTGAAGTTATCTCTTAGTGAGATTTTGGTTTAATTTCTCTCATTTGCATTCTGGAAAGTTCAAAACAAAATATTTGATACCTCATACTCCTTTGCCTTGATATTCGAAGCTAAATGTTTCTACTTGACTCACCGAAATGCAGAAGCAGGGATGCAAGCAATCATATCACCTTGGTCCTGGTGCAAATACAAGCATTTATCACATTCTCACAATAATTTGGTATTGTAATGCAATATTTTAAGAGTTTCTGAACTTTGATTATGTCAATCTATGTTCAAACCCTTCTAGAATTCTATGTTTCATTCCTGTGCAATTTAGTTTGTCAATTTTTAGATGCTAGGAACATAATTTTTACTGGACCTTTGTTTCAGGTAGAGTCGGGAACAAATTTTGTATCATCAGATTTGTACACAGCTCATGGAAAATGCAGGGTGGTATCTTGTAACAATATGCAGAAAAAAGCAATAAGGCATGGCAATTACTTTTTGTCAAAACAATTTTTAGAAAATAAGAAAATATCAGTCCAATGCAGTGTTGGCAGTGCACAAAATGACTCGAGTACACTTCAGCAAGCTTTTAAAGAAGAAGAGCAGAAGGAATGGGAGGAATCCCGAGAACCTTTGTCACCTCTAAATTTCAGCATTGAAGAGGTAGATGCAATTCTAGGGAAGGCTTTTGGTTGGGTTCATTCTCCGTACTGGGGGGAAGAGAGAAGTAAAACTGTGCCTAAAAAAATTCTAGTTTCTGCATCCTTGAGCTATTTAAGGAACCTAGGCCTCTTGGATGATGATCTCCATAAACTGTTAAAAAAATTCCCAGAAGTACTTGGATGCAGTCTTGAGGATGACCTAAAGAATAATATTGCTATTCTAGAGAGGGATTGGGGCATCAAAGGAAACACACTTCGGAACCTTCTCCTTCGCAATCCTAAGGTGTTAGGTTACAATGTTGACTGTAAAGGGGACTGTATGGCTCAGTGTACACGCTGTTGGGTTCGATTCTAGTTTGCATGGTTTCATATGAAACCTTTGTAGAGGGAGTGTCTGTTTCAACTCCCGTTAGAAAGTCATATTGAAAAGCATCAATAGCAAGGCAGCAACCTAGATTATGAAGTTTTATATTTGTTTCAGTGAGACCTTCAGGTGTCCATTTGATTGTATGCTTGTTGCAATGCATAGGTGTATTAAACTTCACAAATTCTGATATCATGACAGATTCAACATGAATTATTCTTATCTCTATAAAGATGCAATATTTCTTGCTGAATTTTGAAGCAGGAATATGGTGGAAAGGGGGAATTTGTTTTAGGTAATGGTTTGGCAAGGTGTAGATTCTTACATCTATTCTCTACAAGATGCTTCAATTATGGTGAAGATTTAATCTCAAATAAAATTTTCAATAAAGAGTATTTCAACTATCAAAGATTCAAATAACTTGTCACTCAACCAAGTAGGTTTCTTATAAAAATATTTTCTTGCACTAATAAGATCTGGTTAATGACAAGGTGTTGCCTGCAAAAGGCTTGGGTTCAAGCACTGATGGGCTTAGAGCCCTAATGTGTGTGAATGGAGGCAGATGCATGTTCTCCAAATCTCACACAGGTGACCCAACCAAGGTCTCAATTGCGCTCATTGTAGTAACCAAGAGTGTTTATTTAAACTGAAAAATAATAACTGGCTAAAATACGAAGGCAGCAATCCAAAACAGCTTAAACAATTGGACACTTCCAAAATATAGGAAGAGATAGAATGAAACATCCTTCACATGATGCAAATCCAGAAGAAGAGTTGTCAATCAGTTAAAGATTATATTTTATAAGAATATGGCTAAATTGCAACCTTCAGAGGATGGAAGTAGAACATTTTAAAGCAATTTGAAATTCCCTTCCTCAGAACAGTTAATTCTTGTTGCTGATGCACAGCACACCTATAATATCAACTACTATTTCAAGACTATGAAGAGGCCCAAAGTCAGAGCTTACTGGATAGCAAGAACCTACAAAATAACGAAAAGTTGATACCATGCTCAATTAAGGAAATTAGAAAGCAGAAATTAATGTTGATAAACAAGAAACTACAAAGCAGAAATCCTCCCTTGGGTGTAAATAAACTAGTGGTGAAAAAAGCAAATCAGACATATTACAAGCTGGAGAAGTTATTGGAGAAGGAGCAACATTCACAATTAATAAAGGTAACAACATGCAGGGTGAGAATGTGAACTCTATAATTCATGTTTCATCATGAAGATTCCACACGGAATACAATGGATTTAGGCAGCGAGCCCTAAATGCTATCAGGACAATTCATAACAATGACTCAGATATAGTAAATTCTTCAAGAAACAAAACTGGAAATAGAGGAAATGGTCAATAGATCCTGGAAGGGCTGTGAAGTAGCCAATCTGGTTACCACAGGTAATTCTGGGGCGGTTGTAATGTTATGAAATCCTAAATCAATCTGTGCGATCAATATAATAGGGGCACTTTGGGTCCTTTATGCATAGAATGTTTTGGGAAAGAAAATGGTTCCTTTTCTTTTTTCACAGGAGTCAATGCAGCCAATGAAATTAGAGGATAATGGCACAATGGGAAACCTTGATATCCCTTAGAAATGAAATGCAGAATATTCCATGACAATGAATTGCCATCCTGTCTTTGACTGATAAAGGGATGATAAAGAACTTAAATCAACCCAGACATTTATTTCATCAGTTTTAACTTCTTAGATGATAAAGCTTTGGTGGATGTCCCCTTTATAAATGGATCTAATACATGGATTAACAGGATACTGGGGATGCATTTATTGCAGAACGTTAGACAGTTTCATACCCAGTGAGAATTGGATTGTTGAAGCGAGTATCCTCTTTTCTTCTCTTCTTCCTTGGGCTGGTTCAGATCATTAGCTAGTGACATTTGAATCTCTCACAATGCACAAACCTTTAAATGGTCCCTTCTTATTTGAGTTAATGTGGATAAGAGATCCTTCCTTCAGGGAACTTGTTGAGAAGAGCTGGACTGGAGTCACCCCCTCACATGGTACAACTATGCTTATTCATGTGCTGAAGCCTGAAATACTTGAAGTTGAAACAACAGTTGAAGGTTTGAAAACAATTCCATTTTGGTAATCCTAACACCAAAAAGAAGGAATTAGAGATGTAGCTGCAAGAGATAGAGCAGACAATCACTCAACCTATATCTTCCACCTTTAATAAATTGAAGAAATGGAATATAGATAACTTATTTGGAAGCAGCCATGAAGGGATCGATGGCCTAAAGAGGAGCACCTTAAAACCTCTTTTTTTCACACAACTGCTTCAGTATGAAGGCAATCGAATCTTATTAAAAGTATTAAGTATTGAGGCGAACTAAGTGTAAATACTAAAGAATGATACTCGAAGGGCAGCAGTGGAATACTAGTAGTCTTTCAAAGTGCAGCATGAAGCTCCTTCTCAAACTCATCTCTCGAGATTGTAGGGGCAGACATAATGAATTAAGTTTTTATTATTACTTAATGCAGAAATATAAGAAATCCATGATGATCACAAAGCTTGATGTGGGCAGTGGTTTCTCATAAATGGATCGCCTTCAATACAATTCAATTCTCAGCCAGGTTTATGCCAGGGTAGATACTAAACTGGAGAAAAGACGATTGGAATTCTCAAAGGAGTGACATAGAGATGACGAAAGAAGCTATACTTACAGAAGCTTTCAACCTTAAGCAATGTCTGATTACTTATTTGCCTGCTTCAGGCCAGTTAACAATGATAAATCCATGATTGTATTCTTTCATACCAACAATCATATGCAAGGAGGAATAGCTGAAATTTTATCTTTAAGAGAGTATATCTTACACTCAAATACTTGGGCATCCCCCTTGTCAGTCAAACCTTTAAGAAGAGAACAATGGAAAGATCTCATGAACAAATTTAGAACCAAAATGAACAAATGGACAAAGAGGTGTTTGACTTTAGTTGGGAGAATTATGCTTGTAAAATCAGTCTAGCAAGCTCTCCATGTCTACATTTTTCAGTTCTACTTCTAACTACCCTGCAATCTATTTTAAAGCAGATTGGCAATTTTCGAAAGGAACTTGCGGTTAATGCCGAATAATAAAGCCAGGTGGCACTTCGTCAATTGAGATATTGGGCTTTTCCCAAAACCAAAGACGTGTAGGAACTCATAAAAGAATGCTCAATGATATGCTGCTGGCGTAAAACTCTATTTAAGGCTTCGTACAGAGCAAAATGTGCATTAAGCTCAGATTTTGAGGAAAAATAACTTTCAAGAAGCCTCTTTACATGGTATCTGTCAACATCAATTAGATAAAAAGTGCCCCCAACGTGGGAGTCTCTTTAGAGGGGATGCTCTTTAATCTGTGGTCTTTTATGGATGCTTGGAATCAATAAGCACCTCTAACTGCTTAGTTTCTTCCGATAAACAAATTATAAATTTTTTTCATGAGGGGCTGGATAATGATGATCAAGGATTTCGTAGGAAGAGATGGTGAAGAGTTTAAAATCGAGGAAATGAGATGACCCTTCTACTTGGTTAGAGCTAGAGTTGAATTCATCAAAAAGCTCTTAAATGGGGGATGTATATGACAATCGAAACATGCAAATAGTCTCAAATGAACAAGACAAATTAGCATGGCGGCATAATGGATTATGGAAATATATAGTGAGTGTAGGATACTGTAATGTCCCCTTTCTAGCACATATTGTATGAGGTTTTTCATTAGCCTATTTTCTCATGGTCTTGTAGGCTAACCAAGACACAAAAGGTATCTTGGAGGATATTTGCCTAGGCAATTTCAGTCGTAGGTCATTCCAAGATGTTTTGATATAGTTTTGGCACACTTACTATTTATAGTAAGTCACTTTGGGATGATTCAGATCTTCAGCGACATCATTGACTTCATGGTTGATGTTCAAATGGATGGCAATAATTCATAGTCATTTAATATTTACTTATTCAGGCGAGATATAAAGCTAAATTTAAAATATTTAACTTTGTTTAATAAATGACTATAGTGGGACTATAAAGTAATATGTTATAAATATTAAATGTCCCCTTTCACTTAAAAGTACATGGTACACTTAAAAGAGGGATAAAATATTAAAGTGTTTATTTATCCCACATTGACAAGACAAGTGAGTAAGCTCTTATGAAGAAGTTATAAAATGGATTGGAGAGCTCACTTTTAGCATGCTGAGATGAGATGAAAGTTATGCTATTGGATTTCTCAAGAATTTGATTATTGGGCATTGGAGGACGAAATCCCTCTTTGTCAACATTCTTCTCGCTGTTGCAAGATACAGTTAGGAGAATTTATGGTGTTTTCATTTAGGAAACACATTGGGCTTATTAGAATTTCAAAGGGAAGATTTGGAGAAGATATTAGGAGCAGATTTGAAGGCGATAGTGCAGATTTGTGAGTTGCTACAGTGCTGTGAACAGTGCCATGAATAGTACGTGAACAGTGCTGCTACAGTGCGTGAACAGTGTTTGGGCAGATTTCAGACTTGTGGAGTTCACATTTGAATTTGTTTCATTATCATATGGTCTTTCACATAAGTTGGAAACATATCTGAGTGTCATTACGAGATTGAAGCCATTTCCAGGTCTGTAATATTGTTTGAATCTTATTTGTATGCTCGGAGTGGAATTAAATAGTATTATCAACATTAATCTCCTTGTTATTAGTATTTCTTATGTATGATTTTCTATATTGAATGAAATCTGAAAGCCACTCAACAAATATCAATTTATCCGATTTATGTTATTGCAAATTAAGAACAAATTTAGGAAACCAGTAATCAGCTTGCAAGCCAACTGTTTGACAAAATTACACTGAGTGAAAAAGCACAAAAATCAATCTAGAACAGGGGGTGTTATTTCAGTGGTATCAGAGCCGAAGTTCCTGCCAACCTGTTGGAAAAAATAAAAATAAAAAATTCAGATCTACACATGGGGTCAAAGGAGAGACATTGGTTGGTGGAAGTTCTACAAGAGGCAAGTAGAAAGCTCAATACTCATCAATCAAAAGATGTGGTTTTCAGCACTTTGAGTGAATTAGATGGATGCTTGAGCATAATGGAGCAGTCACCTTTAGATTTGTTACGACTAGCTCTTGTCCTTGTTATGACTTCCTTAAGGCAACACAGTTTGATGAGGCATTCAGATAATGGGATTAGATTGATGGTTACTTCATGCTTAAGTGAGATTATGAGGATTTTGGCACCTCAAGTTCCTTATGATGAGGATACAATGAAGGAGGTTTTGTATTTAATTGTGGATAGTTTTCAAGGTCTTGATGACATCAACAATATTTATTATTCACAAAGGGCTGCTATACTAAATTTTTTTGTAAAAATCAGATTGGGTAACTTTTTGATAGAATTGGGATTGCATGACCTGATCTACAATATGTTTCATCATTTCTTGGTCACTGTCAACAACAAACATGACAAGAAGATTATCACAACTTTGGAGACTATTATGGTCAAGTGTATAAATGGAAGTGATGTTTTACCCCAACCTATCTTATCTATGATATTGGCTGTTTGCAAACAAGAATGGGTTCCTTCTACTATTGCGTGTGGGTTGGTCAATAGTGTGTTCAAACAATGTGAGGGAAAATTGAAACTTCTCTGGAATAAAGAAGTACAGGTGGAAAAGGAGAGAATCAATTTAGGAGTTAAAGAGAATGGCTTGCCTCATGATAAAGATGTGACTGACTTCCAGGATGTTTCCATAGATGTACATACATCTATACATACTGAAAATGAATGCAATGAAATTGTCAAAACAACAACTTTGAATACACATGTCGAGCTATCTAATGAAGTTGATACGACTGTGGGAATAGTAGGATACAATAATGCTGATTCTTCCTTTCATTTCAATGGCACAATGTCTTGTAAAGAAAAAAAATCACATGTTGCTACAGGTATGGGTTGCACAAGCCTCTATGTTGGAGACTTAGCGATCACTATTGATAATCATGATGAAGAGATGAATTCCCTTGATGATATTGTGTTTGATCATAATGTTGTCATATTTTTCTCACTTGAAGATTGCATGGTTTCAACTAGTGAATCAGCTAATGTAGATGGTGAGATTGTTCCTAGTCCTACAAATGGAGACAAATCAGAAAATTTAATAAGCAACAACCTAAGGCCCCTAGAGGAATACAAACAAAGGCCTCTAGCATTGCAACCAAGTTGTCTTGAAGACATGGGAACAGTTGAAGCTAAAGATGGTACGTGAGATGGGGAGTAATCTATTCATAGGGAGAACCAATCATGAGGAGTATGGTGAGCATTTTTTAACTAAACAAAGCAATCAGCCGTTTAGTACTTGGGATCCGGGTGTGTTGGCAACCAAGTATGATGAAGACCCGACACGGGAAGAATTTCTTTTCAATCCTGATAATGCTTGGGTCTTAGAGCACAATGTTTGCATGGAGGATGGCATTGATGGTGTCATTAATAAAACTGATTTATCTTTGCATGGGGCTGACTTGGAGCGAAAGTTTAGAGACTTTGAAGATTTGGATCCATGGTATACTACTAAGAATGATAATGAGGATGCACAAAAGATTTGGGACAGCTATGAAGTCATTAAAGACATAATTGCACATGGTGAAAATAGCAAGGTATGGTATCCAAGAGAAGATTCAAAATCTGAGTTGGAGTATAGTATTCAGCCCACTGTTGATCTCAGTTCACATTATGAGTTGATTGGTTACCCTCCCGGGAGACCACCGAATAGGACATATGCAAATAGGGAGTCAGATGAAGATTGTATTTGGAGTTTCATGACACTAGGAGGCATCATCATACCTAGCTACATAAGGTTTGGAAAGTGTGGTCTTGAGTTTTGGAGTTGGCTAAGAAGTGGATCATTTAATACCTTGTTTGTGTTGGTGAATAGCCATGCATACCTTACATATGTAATCGGAGATGCAACATCTTTGTTGGATGAATTGATTTATGGAGACTTCTACATTTCCTATTTTGAAAGGATTCCAAATATTTTTTGTGAGTTGACTAGAATTTTCAGAACAACAGCGAGGAAAGGAGGATTCAAGCTTGATACTTATGAAGCTTTGGAGGAAGAAGGCCCTAAACACAATATCTACATGTTTTCTGATCAATCTTTTGGATTGAGTGATGTTATATATCATACTAATCCATCTTTAGGGTTACTTATGAAAACAACAATCACTCCTTGCATCCTAGTTGTTGATGATATTATGAAGGGGTTACATAAGATTACCAATAAGATCACCAACTTTCATGTTAAGTTTGATGTTTTTGTTTTTGATGGCACTTGGAATTATGATGTTTTTGTTTTTAACGATACATGGAGATTTGATATGTACCTCTCTATATATGTTGGAGATCATTCTTGGTTGGGTATTTATGGATGGGATCTTCAACAGAATTCGATGGAACTTATTGGGAAGGGTAGGCATGATCTTTGGTGGTATATGGATGAAAATTTCAGACTTAAAGGAGCTGTTCATTTTCTTACCAGTCACTATGTGATTTCTATGCTTCTTCTACCAGTGGATTGGAGAAAGATTCTAAGTAAGGGTTGGAGCATTGATCAAAAGGATACTTTTGGGAGTGTTCCTTGGTAAAGAATGGATCAACATTTCAGTTTAAAGTTTGTGGTTTGGTTGCAAGTCGTCCAGTTCACTCCTTGGTTTGCTCCCATTCAGAGGAGTTGGCACTTTATTCTTGGTCGAGGAAGTGAAGATTATCAATTGAAGATTGCTTGGGAGTGTTTCTTAGCCACTAAGTTGTTTGGGTGCAACATAATGCTCGTCTTACATGCTCATACTTGGAATTTCTAGGCGTACTGCTATGGTCCTTGGTGTAGAGTTCTAAAATCAGATTGCACTTTACTGATTTCAGTCTTGAACAATAGTGATTTTGATTTACTTCAGACCTTCCTAGGTCAGGGGGTGCATCATATGAAGGTTTTTGTTGTAAACTTGGATAGTCTAATTTTAGTGTTAGCTCAACACTACAAGTTTCCACACGCTTTGGTTCATCATTCACTTCTTGACCGGCAGATGGGTTTGATGGCTTCTTCTGATCAGCAGTTGAGTGTTTTATGGTTGGGAATGGTTGGAAGAACATACGAGCAGATGAATTTTGAGCCAATGCAGACTTTATGGCAATGGGTTGTAGGAGAACTTTCATGTACAACTTAGTTAAAATATGCTTCCACCTTGGTGAACGTTGGTCACTACAGACATTTCCTGGTTTTGATATCCATATCTTCAGATGATGCTTCGTTGTTTGTAGTTGATTGGGTTGATTGGAGTGTTCAAGATCTTCCTTGGGACTCTTCAGGAGTAAGCACCAATGACATATTTTTAGTTGGTGACTACAGTGGTACTCCTTGGTTAGCTGATTTCAAACTTGGTTGCGTTGACATTTTCTATACCAGTCCCTTGGTGGCAATTGATCAATTTCATTTTAGGGACAACTTGAGGGGGTATGTTAGGATTTATGCTTTGTGGTTGAGCAGTGTTTCTTGTCCATTACCTTGGATCAAGTTTGGCAATGGGATTGTTGAGTTGGACTTCACTAAGATGCATTGGCAATATATGCTTAATGGAATAGATTATAGTCTTTTCAAGTATTCCAGTTTGGACTATGATGATGGTTACTTTTTGGGATCACAAAAAAGGAGAGTGCAGTTTTGGCATAGTGGATGTACAGTTATGATTAGAGTGGCGTAGCATCAGCATGGTGGTTTTGCTTTGAGATTAACATGGGACCCTGGGATATTATATGATTTCAATCTAGTCTTTCTAGTGTTGTGCAGGCATTGCTTGAGGACAAGCAATTTTTGGGGAGGGCGGACTGTAATGTCCCCTTTCTAGCACATATTGTATGAGGTTTTTCATTAGCCTATTTTCTCATGGTCTTGTAGGCTAACCAAGACACAAAAGGGATCTTGGAGGATATTTGCCTAGGCATTTTCAGTCGCAGGTCATTCCGAGATGTTTTGATATAGTTTTGGCGCACTTACTATTTATAGTAAGTCACTTTGGGATGATTCAGATCTTCAGCGACATCATTGACTTCATGGTTGATGTTCAGATGGATGGCAATAATTCATAGTCATTTAATATTTATTTATTCAGGCGAGATATAAAGCTAAATTTAAAATATTTAACTTTGTTTAATAAATGACTATAGTGGGACTATAAAGTAATATGTTATAAATATTAAATGTCCCCTTTCACTTAAAAGTACATGGTACACTTAAAAGAGGGATAAAATATTAAAGTGTTTATTTATCCCACATTGACAAGACAAGTGAGTAAGCTCTTATGAAGAAGTTATAAAATGGATTGGAGAGCTCACTTTCAACATGCTGAGATGAGATGAAAGTTATGCTATTGGCTTTCTCAAGAATCTGATTATTGGGCATTGGAGGACGAAATCCCTCTTTGTCAACATTCTTCTCGCTGTTGCAAGATACAGTCAGGAGAATTTATGGTGTTTTCATTCAGGAAACACATTGGGCTTATTAGAATTTCAAAGGGAAGATTTGGAGAAGATATTAGGAGCAGATTTGAAGGTGATAGTGCAGATTTGTGAGTTGCTACAGTGCTGTGAACAGTGCCATGAATAGTACGTGAACAGTGCCGCTACAATGCGTGAACAGTAACGTGAACAGTGCCGCTACAGTGCCGTGAACAGTGCTGCTACAGTGCGTGAACAGTGTTTGGGTAGATTTCAGACTTGTGGAGTTCACATTTGAATTTGTTTCATTATCATATGGTCTTTCACATAAGTTGGAAACATATCTGAGTGTCATTACGAGATTGAAGCCATTCCCAGGTCTATAATATTGTTTGAATCTGATTTGTATGCTCGGAGTGGAATTAAATAGTGTTATCAACATTAATCTCCTTGTTATTAGTATTTCTTATGTATGATTTTCTATATTGAATGAAATTTGAAAGCCACTCAACAAATATCAATTTATCCGATTTATGTTATTGCAAATTAAGAACAAATTTAGGAAACCAGTAATCAACTTGCAAGCCAACTGTTTGACAAAATTACACTGAGTGAAAAAGCACAAAAATCAGTCTAGAACAGGGGGTGTTATTACAGATACAAATAGTTGCTAGTAGAAGACCTACCAAGAATATGAAACCCTAGGGGCTGGCTCAAGATCAATACATCTTGTTGTTCACTTTTCATAACCTTCAAAAATTTAACTAAAAGAGGCTCCTATGGTGTCGAGGATGATTTGACACTTTGATCAACTCATTGTACAATAATAGTACCTTCCCAAGAACAAGTGGTCTTACCACACACTTTTAATTCATCTTTATGTATTTAGAACTTTGATTTGTAATGCCCAAAGCTTATGACCAATACATTAACAATTAAAAACAAGATGAACACGTTTTTCATGGTATATGGGTAACATGCAACAAATAACAATGCACTCTTTCACGCACAAGGTGTCATAAAACCATGCAATGACACCCTTGGCACACAACAATGCACAATGCAATTTGACGAGCAGGAGACTTAAAACACCATAGGAGAAAACATTGTGATAAGCTCAAACATCAAGACATGGAGGAGAGTTAGGTTCTCAAGCCAATTATAGATCCTAACAACTTTCTTACCATTATGACACCCTTGGCACACAACAATGCACAATGCAATTTGATGAGCAGGAGACTTAAAACACCATAGGAGAAAACATTGTGATAAGCTCAAACATCAAGACATGGAGGAGAGTTAGGTTCTCAAGCCAATTATAGATCCTAACAACTTTCTTACCAAGCCACTCTCTTGGCATCTCAAAAAACAAAACCAATAGGAGAATCCAACATTATCTTAGGCTTTAGGGTCTGAATTGCGAGAAGTTTAGATTGTTAAGCCTAACTAACATGGCTTGGGCTTTGGGGTTTAGGGAGCATGTTGCAATATGCAACACCTTAAACTTTGGAGTCTGAGTTGCATAATGCAAATTGTAAAACATCTCCACAAATTTGAGCCCTAGAACATCAACAATTTAGGCCTCAAGCCTCAAATAACAAACTACAATCTAACAAGTCTTTATGTTGAGCACCAAACTCTAGGAAATGTACCTTGGACTTTGTAGTTCGATAGAAAATCAACAATTCTAACCTCAAAGTCAATCTTACACTTAGCAACTCTTGCAAACCCTCTTACCGACCTCAAGCCTAGTTAGTTTAGCACTTCATACCTTATAGTCTGATTTGCATTGTGCATTTTGGACTATAGAGTTCAATTTATATTATGCAACAACAAAAATTCTCAAGGCCAAGTCCAAGTTTGTCATAAACTCACCTTAGACTTTGGATACCGAAAACCAATACGCATATTAGACTTTAGAGTCTAAATTACATTACACACCATGCAAAATGCCTAGACTTTGGACTTTGTGCTCCTTGTAATTTAAATTGTAGACTCCAATCTACATTGACAAATTGTAAAAATTTAACAAGTCTCAAAACTAGCAAGCTCCGCTTTTGTGATCAACAAGGCATAACTTCTTAAATTTTGGTGTTGAATGAAAATGACTTGGACCATATGTTTGGGCACCTATCAACTTTCTATTGGTTGAGCAAGAACCCCCAAAATGGGCATGGTTCCCTAGAAACAAGGTGAAACATAACTCATATCTCTTATTATAAACATCTCAATGCACAACATGATAACAACATCATGGAAGCATGGAAACTAAACAATGCCTACATAACATATCAAGATGAGCATAACACAAGATTCCATTTCAATGTAATATCTTATATAACATTAGTAACAACTTGAAATAAAACAAATGCAACTTCGAGCCCAAGGGTTGATGATTTAGTCTAGATTACAAGTTCAATTATGACTCCAATACAAATTGAGTCAATGAATGACAAAAGTCCTTATTAAAAATTTCATAATAAATAGTACAAGGAGTTCTACCATGCCGCCAACAATAATGGACTCAATGTTTAGTCCAAGCAAATCCATGGATTTTGCTAGCTCCAATAGTGGAACAATGCCACTCAACCATGTGGAACCTTTCAAGCCCAGCCTTTTGAAGTAAGAGATGATTCATCGAGCAATCATACACATACTATAGAGGAGGAGATTTGCTATTCTCGAGTCTCTAGGACAAAGAAGAGTCTACAGGGAGCAAAATAGTCCTAAACTACCTCAAAGGAAAAGATTAGATGATGAAGACGATGGAGAAAGGGAGAGAAATATAGTTTTGATTGTAACTTATGTTTTAGGATAGATTTTGGGAAACAAACTTCAGAAGTGAAAAGAGCAAGTCTCAGAGTTCTCAAGAGCAAGTTGCTTAGCTCTCAACAAGAGGACGACAACACAACGTGCAAACATCACTACGACGCGTTGTGGTCTCATATGGACTGAAAACAAAACAAGCCTATCGAAACACATAGAGCCTACTGACAACTCGAGAATTAAAATCTGACTGTTTAACTAATCTAATATAATGCTTGAAATAACATAAATAACAATAACAAGAAGACAACTAACATGCAAAGACTAAATTAGATGAATTGAAATAATGATGTAGAAAGGAGAGAAATAAACTCACAGAAGGTCCAACACTACAAATCCTTCCACAACACTCCACACAAACAACCTGCACACATAGAAACAATGAAAAATGTTGGGGCTGTATTGAGGCTTGCCTTAGTCAAACCCCACTTTTGGTGTTTCCAAAGAAGACAAATAAATAAAGAAATAGATGATAGACAAGAAAGATTGATGAGATAAAGACAATAGACATGTTAGAATGTGAATATGCTACTAAAAGAATGATAATGCAACTAAATAAGAGTGTTTAGCCTCCCTTTAACAAGCCTGCAAATCCAAAAGTGAGCGCAACACTTGAGAGAGCCAAGACGTCGATGTAGGAGCCAAGAACATGCAAGAAATCTTGAGGAAAATGGTGTAGTTGTGCATAAGTGATGTAGAATGAGAGCTTGAGAAGCAAGAGTGCAAGAATGAGAGATAGAATGAAATATCAAATGAGAGAGTGAAATAATGTTTGAATAGCATGCAAAAGGGCCGTTTTTGAGTGCATCTGCGTCCACAAAGCATTACACTTTGTAGGCAGGTGGATGGAAGTGTAACATCCCAACAACCATAGAGCTAGGAATCTTGTTAGGAAGTTCGTACAACATGTAGATGTCTGCTCGTTGCGGAAGTGTCCCCAATAAGAATTTACTTAACTATCGAAAACAAAGGGTTTAAGGATGAATTTGAAGGCGAGGAAAAGGGGAATTTGCATTATCATCTTTATTAGGCTAAAGAGAGGGTTATGTAGTGTTAGTTTATGGGGGTGCAATTTTATGACACTATATTTTTCCCCCACTTTAGCGAGCATATGTATTCTAAACATGTGTGAGCTGAAGTAGAAAGAGGTTGAAGAGAATATACCTAGGACGAAGAGGACACATGTCCTCGATCTTGTATATGCGACATAGGAGCTAAGCCAAAATGCGAAAAGGATGCGGGTCTTCCATCGTGCAAATCTTACTGCAATCTCACCATGAACATGTTAGTTGTAGACAAACATGTTAGGCGAAAAAACAAAAAATAGATATGATAAAATCCATAGACATGACATGACATAATTTGATTAGATAAAAGACAATGCTGATAAGTATGACTAGCAAGGCTAGAGACCATACGACAAACAAATAGGCTTGTGGTTGCTTCAAACTGCGATGTTAGACAGTCATAGAAAAGACACGACAAGTCTAGTTAGGTTGCCCCCAAGCTAGATGACAAGATTATAAGACATCAAGAAATAGACATTTTTAAATATTTTTTTTTTTGAAAAATAAGCAAATACAATAGCCCCCCTTAGAATCATGTGTGCTACATAAAGGAGCACATATCATTCTAAGAAGAGAAAGGCAAAGATATGTTGTTGCATGAAAACATAGTGAGATGTATTCGTGGAATGTTGTTAGGTGAGGGACGACACATAGAAACCACAACATCATGAAATAGAATAGTAGAGATGAAGAAATCAAGATCACAGGGGGATCCAAATATTTGGGGTTTGAATTGATCATAGACAGATAAATATAGTATAATATGTATGAACTATCATCACCCCCCAAATAGATCAGAACGGGAAAGAGAGCACATGAAGGAAAAATAAAAAGTTGGGTCAAAATGGAACAGGCCCAAGTGCTCCAATGCTTTGCATCATTCCCAATGTGGAAAAACAAAGTGCACGACATATAAGAGAATGATGATACAAATAGAATAAGTGTACAATAGATTTTCTCTTCTGTATCCAAGCACCTGCAAGGGTAGAAAGGGTCCTCGAGGCGAGAGCACAAACATTAACAAACAAGTATGGGGGAACACAAAAACACACAAATCTAATCTAAATATGTAGAAGAGGTATTGCTCTAGTCCGACACCTCCAACAAGTCATCCTGCTCCTACTCTAGATCATCGTAAGGGGAGGGAAGACAAGCCTGTAGGGCGGGATAGCGAGAGCGGTGCCAACTGACTCACCTATGGCAAGAGCCAAGGAAGAATCCCCCTCGAGGTCTTCCTCACCAAGCTGTGCAAGACTAAAGTTATTGATCTAGCAAAGATAGATGATAGAGTTGAAATATCCTCCAATGAGTTGAACACACACTTCTTTGGAGTGAAGTGCATTAAATGAGTAGGAGGAGGACAGGAAATCATAGAGTTAGTGCCAACCTCCAAAAAAGGGGCAGTGAAAAACTCAGGTGAAGGGGGTGCCTTCTCCATCACAAGGATGGTTCAATCCAAAGTGGAACAAGACAGAGGAGGCATGAAATAATTTATGCGACCTTTGCTCGAAACAAGGTCATTCTCCAACTTATGCTTTAGCGAAGGATGTGAGGTCCTCTTAGTGGAAGCAGAAGAGCGAGAAGGAGAAGGAGCCACAAAAGACACAACCTTGGTGTGAGGCATGTCGATGGGTTGAGGAAAATGAGGAAGGTCTAGAAGAGAAATGATCAAAGGTAGCTTTGTAGAAGGAGTAATGAACACTTGCGCCCTCTTAGGGTTAGGATCATTGGAGTCCACTGAGGCAACTAGAATTAGAATGAAGGTGATGGGAATGGAAGCAAAAAGAGAAATAAGAATAAGAGCAGGAGAAAAAATAGAAGTAGCATGAGAAGTAGAAGTAGAAAGAAGAGGCTCATCCTCGGTCTTTTGCAGAGCTTCACACTCCCTATTCAAGGCTTGTTGGCAACGCTTATGCTCATGCACAAGCTGGTTACAATAGCTATGGGCACTAAGAGGTGCAACTTGAGAAGGCTTTGGGGGATCCTGGTCCATCTAAGGAGTAGCCTCCATAGCCATTGCTAGTGGAAGAGCATACTCTTGAAGAGGAATAGGAGGAGGAGGTAAAAAGACAAGAAGAGAGATGAGCATCTCAATGATGATCCTCTTTCCTTTGTCTGCCTTAAAGGTAGGTGGAGGAATAGGGGGAGGCCTAAGAGGTTGAGATGCAGGAACAACTCCACGAGGATGCTTCCCCTTACCATATAGGGTGGGTCGGGGGACTGTGGGTAGAACCAAGAGTTGAAAAACTTGTAGTTTCAACTTCCACAACACAAGCGTCTTTCCCTTTCCTGTGCCAAGCATAATAGAAGGAATAAAGGACATTACTAGGGGTTAGGAAGCTCTAGAAAAAAATGAAGGGGAAGGAGAAGGCTTAGGGGCAAGAGCTTTCTTTTCCTTAGCCTTCAAAGGGGCATAGGATAAAGCATGCAACTATGCACACATAGAAGCCTTCAGAGAGATAGCATGAGTAGAAGGTGGGAAAGAACCATCATAAACCGACTCTCTAGTTTTATACCAAAAATAGGCCTTGTATAAAACGTCCCCTCTAGGCGACAAAGGTCTAATTGGAGCGAGCCAAAAATGATAAAGGGAGAATCCCCAATGTGACACCAATGGTTTGTATCCAGTGTTCTGCATAGTGTAAACTGTGCCTTAATGAGGAAACTTCAGGAATTTATGGATAATAGAGGAAACTGTGTTCATAGAGACTAACCACGGGATGCCTAGTCTAACTCTGAAGAGGTTGGACTTTGGTATCACAACAAATGGAACTTCCAGAGTTTTAGGTCCAACCAAGATTGATAGAGAAATAAAACCAATGGGCGAAACATAAAGACTGTTGTGGGTACAGAGCGTGGTTTGCGACTCCTCGTATTTGTCCTTGTGAAAATTATTTATGAAAAGAGCCTCCGTGATAATATTGACTCGACTTGTGGGGTCAACCATAACACCTATTACGATATTATCATTGACGTGAGTCGGGATATACAACAAAGAGGGCTCCTTGTTTAGAGGTAGGTCACGTGGTGTGAATATTATATTAGGAGTTTTATCCACATGACCCAAAGGAGGACCATATGTAAATGAAACCATGTTCACATACTTAAATGAAATGGGGTTGGTAGATGAAGAAGTGGATGTTATGAGATTAGCATAATGGGATGGAAAGGGATTTGTGTAAATCTGCAGCTAACTATTAGGTTTAGTTATAGATTTATTAGAGTTTTTCTTTTTACCATAAGTCAGATAGTACCATTGTCGATGTGGTCTTGTATAACATGAAGAAGATGCACACATTGCTCGATATCATGATCTGATACTCGATGGTATTGGAAAAAAATCTATGTGTCATATCATTGAGGATAGGGCTCAGAAAGCAATTCGATTTCTAGAAGAGAAATCACACCATGTTTTAACAACTTTTGTAGGACATTGGTATAAGATTCAAACAATTTTGTAATAATTCTATTTCTTCCTGCAAAACTCTTATCAGTAGGAACATACACCATGTTTTCTACCACTTTATTTTTTCTTGACTCTCTAGAGACAGACATGGCCAATTGACCATCTAGACGAGAGGATGAGGAAGAATGCACATATTGAGCAACTATTTGCTAATACTCATGCAATGCAACACATGAATGAGCGAAAGGGGCATTTCATTAGAATAAATTTATCTCGAAACATTGGCAACAAGTTCCCAACGAACACATGTTGTACATCAGAATTTGGCAGGGTGTAGGAGATTTGAGAAAAGAGGGCTTAATTATGGGCAATAAAATCATGTGCACCCTACTTGCATCGAATGAGATTGGTAAAGGTGACATTCAGTTTGATGTTAGCCATGAATTGTTGTAAGAACAAATTTACTAATTGGTCAAAAGAGAAAATAGAATTATCAGGGAGAGAGCAATACCATTCCAAAGCAACATCCTTGAGAGAGCGCAAAAATAATTTTTCCAACAAAGCATCATGGTGGAAGAAATTGGTACACATCACATTAAAAGACAAGACATGTGTCTGCAAATATCCTTTGCCAATGTACTTTTCAAATTTAGGAATCTCCATCCCTTGAGGGATGGGGGTGTTTAGGATAGAAAAAGACAAACGACTACAATGGCAATAAGGATGGAACATTGGCTAAGAAGCAGAACTAGTCAAATTCGCCAATTGAGATTGCATCCACCCCATGTTCTATAATAGAGCATTAAGGACGAGATTTGTAGATGAAGTATGACTAGTTGCAACACTAGAGGTAGAGGTGTTTTGAGCTCCAGATGTATTAACTTCAAAATTCAAGGGAACTTGGTTCACCCTAATTGTAGGAATTTCCTTAGATACGGTGGTAGCATTAGTAGCAGTAGTATTGATAGAAGGACCTGTGTCAACCATATGGAAAAACACTCCAGGCATCAAAACATTCAGCTGGTGACCAACGATTTCTGAATGAACATTTTGGGGGTTTCCCAAGATGAAAGTGTATGACAAGACATGGGTATCCACAATATTTGTAATTCCTTGAAGTAACTCCAACCCTCTATTGTCGAAAATAAGTAAATTTTGCATACCTTTAAGGAGAGAAGTTGCTTGGGAATATGTGTTTTCTTTAGCTAAACACTCTTCAAATTTTCCAAGTCTAACTTCCATAGAGTGAATCTGATCGATAGGAACCCTAAGAGAAACTTCCTTAGCTAAGGAAGAGGAAGAGTTCGAAGGAGAGGCTGGTGGGGTATGAGTTTCAATTTCAAAATGAGAAGGGGAGAATTCAACATTGAGTCCCATAGAGAACTCCTCAATATCTAGACCTTGACAGGGAGGATTGAACCTTCTAGACCCCATATTGAAAAGCCATAACTCCTTATGACTACATTCCCAAAGGTAGTGGATTAGGTTGTAAAGCTAATAAAAGCATCACAATGCTCTATCCAATATGCATCCTGACAAGAGAGAATATGCTTTTTGACAAAAAGACAAAAGGAAGCAAAAGGTTCACATCGGGTTCACCAAAATGTAGAGGAGATTTGCTACTCCTAAGTCTCTAGGACAAAGAAGAGTCTACAGGGAGCAAATGGTCCTCAACTACCTCAAAGGTAAAGCTCAAGTGATGACGATAGAAGGAGAAAGGGAGAGAAATATAGTTTTGACTGTAACTTATGTTTTAGGACAAATTTTGGGAAGCAAACTTTAGAAGCTAAAAGAGCAGGCCTTAGAGGTCTCATGAGAAAGTTGGCTAGCTCTTGGCCAGAGGATGATGCACGTGGATGTCCTCACGACACACTATGGTTTCGTATGAACCAAAAATAGAAAAAGCCTACCGAAACACACAAAGCCTACTGACAAATCAAGAATTGAAATCTGACTATTTAACTAAACTAATAGAAAGCTTGGAATAACAAAAATAACAATAACAAGAAGAAAACTAACATGCAAAGACTAAACTAGATGCATTGAAGTAACAAAGTAGAAAGGAGAGAAATAAACTCACGGAAGGTCCAACACTATGAAGCCTCCTGCAATGCTCCACACGAACAACCTGCACACATAGAAATAATGAAAATACTGTGGTTGTATTTAGGCTTACCTCAGTCAAACCACCGTTTGGTGTTTCCACCTCCACAGACACCCAAGAAGACAAATAAAGAAATAAATAGATGATAGATAAGAAAGATTCATGAGATAAAGAAAGTCGACACGTTAAATGTGAATATGTTACTAAAAGAACGATAATGCAAATAAATAAGAGTGTTTACCCTCCCTTCAACAAGCTTGTATAGCCAAAAGAGATTGAAACACTTGAGAGATCCAAGATGTCGATGTAGGAGCCAAGAACGTGCAAGAGAGCTTGAGGAAAATGGTGTAGAAGTGTAGAAGTGATGTAGAAAGATAGCTTGATAAGAATGAGTGCAAGAATGAGAGTGATAGAATGAAAGATCAAATCAAAGAGTGAATGAGAGAGTGAAAGAATGTTTGAATAGCATGCAAAAGACTGTTTTTGGGCGTGTTTGCAACCATAGAGGCGTTACACTTCACGTGCAAGTGGAAGTGTAACGTCCCAATGACCACAAAGCCATGGATCTTGTCAGAACATTTGTGCAATGCACATACATTTACACGTCACGAAAGTGTCCTTGGTAAGAATTCACTTAACTATCAAAAATAAAGGGTTTAAGGATAAATTTGAAGGCGAGGAAAATGGGAATTTGCATTATCATCTTTATTAGGCTAAAGAGAGTGTTATGTAGTGTGAAATTGCATGGGGGTGCAATTTTACGACAATACACATACACATAATACAAGTACAAGGTAGATACAAATCATGGAATCACACACACCAAGAACATACACATTGCAAGTTAAGTACACAATGCAAAACACAGGTTATGGCCTCCAACCAATAACACACAAGATGTGGTGAAAACCACCGAGATCAAACAATGAGCTAGCACAACATTGCACTCAAGCAAGAAATTTCAAGGACACATTGGGTAACAATGGCCCAATGAAAATGGGAAAGGCATTAATAAGCCTTAGATGTAGAGTGCCATCATTATCTTCCACAAATCCCTTAGGGCCTTTGATGTAAGTGATGATCATAGTACTCTCTTATGCAATTCCCTCAGGGTCTTTGACATAGGGATGTCTAGAACCATCTAATGCGATTCCCTTAGGGCCTTCAATGTAATAAATGTTTCAAGTTCTTTAGTTTAGTTCATTTTAGATGATTCAATCCTCAATACATTTTAATCTTGTTGTATTACCCGCACAATACTTCATATTTGGAGATCCTTAATTTGGCAAGTATAATATGGTTCCACTCTACTCGTGACCTTAATATTCAATCCTAGGTCCAAAAATTGACTTTCACCCATAAGGTTAGGGCATGGGAAAAAAGGTCAAAGTTTGTGATTCTTGCATCTTTCACTTTCCAATTTCAGGCATGGAGAACAAGGTCCAAGTTTGAGGTCCCTGCATCTAAAGGTTGGAAAATACATCAAAAATCAACCTTAGCCCAAAGAATCAAGGCATAAAAAATGATGCAAAACTCCATAACAAATTGCCTAATGATGCATAATCCAAAACAAAAAGGGAGACTCTTAGGGTTAGAAGGAAAATATCTAACAAGTTAAATGCAAATTTGAACAATAAAATAGAGAAATAAAACACACAAAAAATTATAGGAGAAACAAGACAACACAGAGAATTTAACGTGGTTCACCCAATATGGGCTACATCCACCAAACCACAACCATCCAATGATTTGATTATCTAGTGCAAAACATATTACAATATCACGAATAATACCATGCTACAACTCCCCCATCCCAACCACTTATAACAAGCTCTTAGAAGCTTCCAAAAATTAGGGTTTACAAAGTCAACTTTTTTCTTTTCTGATGACAAAGCGAAAAAAGGTGATTTTTTTTTCTTAGGGGTTGCCACTCTCGAACCCCCGCTTTTCAGGGGCTGCCATCCCCAAACCCCCGCCTGGGGCCCAGCCTGGTCCCGAATCTCGACAAGGATACATGAAGAGTGTACAATACTAAAGAGTGTACAGTATAGCATGATCAATCGCCACATACCAACATAGACTACTTAGCACAAAATAAAACAAGCAATCATAGTTTGAAATCTATTTTTTTTCTCTTTTGAAAAAGTTCAAATGCCATCCAAAACTTTCAAAATTAATTTTTTTAAATACACAATTTCTAATTTTGAACACACCCTAATGATCCATATATGAAAATCATCACTTTTTTTAATCACATAGGAAATTAGGGAAATTTTTCCAACATAGTGGCTATAAAATATTTTTTTCCCAAAAATGAAATGCATAATTCAAAATTAAATAAAACAAACCTATTTTAAGATATAATTTAGCATTGAAATTTTGAGAATAAAATATCGTATTCTATCCACCTAATGTGGACATGGTAGAGATCACAAACAATAAACACAATTTCAAATTTAAATATATGAATACCTTAATATTTGAATGCAATTCACACCCAAGGGTTTGAACTCAATTGAGTGAGATAAAGGATTTACACAATATATTTTCTCAAATCAAACTGTTTCCAATCAACCACCATTGGATCTAAAATTTGTACATGCACACTCAATGAAATTTTAGGCATACCTATCCATATAAGATAACCAAAGCATATCATAAAATCCTAATGTAATATAACATAGATGAAATATTATCAAAAATTTGCATTGATTGAAAAATTATCCTAAAGCTATGTGATCTAGATACACAAGTGCAAAAATTGATAATCATTGACAACATAATCTCGAACTAGATAATCATAATTAAATCACATATAATAATCATAGTGAAAATAGTGACACTAAAACAATCAAATACTCTATTATATACGAATCCATGTACGTGAATCCAAGCATATAACATCATGACATATACATCTCATAATACATAGGAAAACATGTAGACACCCAAAACTCGCCATCGTCTCCTAATTCATTATCTTCCCATTAATTAATTATTTACTCAATTCAACACTATTCCATTTTCCTATAATTAATTAAGTAATTTATTATTTATTTGATTACCCTTCTTACAATTAATTCTCATCATCTACCTAAGATTAATTAAATCAATAACTTTAACCCTTAATTCCTCTAACTTGAATAATTAATTAACCCTCAATTAATTAAGGCTAATTAAATCCGTATTTTTTTTTTTTCAATTTTTAATACTATCTCACCCAATCTTCCAACTATCAATGCTGGCCATCCAATATCCTAACATGAAAATCTAAACTTTTCATCACTTGAGATGTGTCCCTACCCCCCTCATGCTCCTACATGTGTGATCATGCTTACTCATCCCACTTCTTTCTCACACATGTGTGAGCATGCTCTTGACACGTGTGTAGTCTCCATATCTCTTACACATTCCTTGCTCATGCCTTCTCTTACACCTCATGGGACACTTGTCTTCTTCTCCCCTTTGCTACGTCTTCAATCCATGTCTCCACAATCCTCTAATCCCAACTCTCCACCAACTTGCAGCTTGGCCCTTGATTTTCCTCGTGGAAAATATATAAATTGAGGCTTCTCTTTCATTTTAACAATCTATTTTCATGCTAAACTTATTTTGCTATTTTTTATACCAAATCTTGAGTTATTGTTTTGCTAGAGCAATTGAGAGCAATCCACATTCACACAATTATATCCATTATATAATTTGAGCACATTAAGTGGAGTTTAAATAGTGCACTTCACTTCAACTCAATCAAAGGAACAAGGCAAACAAGGTAAAAAGGTTACTTGTTTTTGAATCTTTTATGTTTGATCATCTTGTTTAGTTTGCATGTTTTCATTTTGGCACACTCAATGGGACCTATGTCTTTGTTACTAATTTTTGTTTGGTTTTTTTGAGTTTTTATGTGTAGGTTTCCAATTTTGTGTTTGTGCTCTTCGTTTCGACACTTGTGCTTCAGTATCAATAATTTGGCATCCCATGATGCTTGTACATTTTTTGCTTTTCAATTTTTGTTCTCATTTTTAGCATTTTCTTTGATTTTTCTAACTTGTTATCTATTGTGAAGTGTTTCTTTGTCATTTTATTGTTTTTGTCACTTTAACCCTCTATGTGTAGGATTTCCACTTTTTTTGTAGGTATTTTTTATCCAATGCAAATAAAAAATTGCACCCTACCAATCAATGCTTACGAGGATCAATGCCATTGGCAACAATTCAACACTTCCGCATATAATCACTTTCCTCTATTTTCTTTGTTTTTATGTTCAGTGTTTGTAGTTTCTTTATTTTTTGTTTGTTTGCTAACCTATTTTCTATTGTTTTCATCATTTTCAATTTTCTTTTTTGTGAATCAACGGGGGTTATTTTTATTCCCAACCTACTATAGATAGCTATTATCACAAAAGCATCATTTTGTTTTTGCACTTCCAAAGGAGGTAACTCACTTTGGTGGAAAATAATGTTAGCATTTGTTCCTTGAATTATGGCTGCTATGTCATTCGGTTGCGCATTAGAAGGGATAGGAACTTGTTGTAAGGCACTTTGAATCATGTTATGGTAATGAGGGGAGGCTTGAATAAGGTCCCATAATGATATCTTAGCAAGAGTATTCTTTATTTGCTCAACAAGATTGTACTCCTTTTCACTTTGTAAAGGTAAACGAGGAGGACTAGGCAAGATAGGGTTAGGCAATGGGAGGGATGTTGAAGGTGTTTGTCTTGGTTGTGGATTGTTTCTAGTGTTATATGTATGAGCAATGGTATTATAACTCGGCTGCTACAAAACATTATTCTTAGGTGGGTAAAGGATAAGTTCGGGTTTGTTTTGAGTTTGTGGTCGTTGTGAGGGTGGGTAAAGAATTAGAGGATTCTTAGGATATCCCACAGGGTATGTAGGAGGTCCATTAATCAAGGGGGATATAATGGACACTTGCACATTCAACACCTTAGTAGTTTTGATTTGATGTCTTTCTAATGAAGGGGAATCTAGTGTCATCTTTTCACCATCATCTAAGGAAGACAAAATGTTGTCATTTTCTTCCACCATGATATCCTACCTAGGAGGGGAGTTTTTAGGAGAACTAAAAACTAGATGTTCATGATATTCAAAGATTGGTTCTTCTAAAATTACTTCATCGTAGGTAAGGGAGTCATCAATGGTTGGATTATCTTGCGTACCAGTGATGGCATTGTCTTGTTTAATAATGTCTTCCCTAGGGGAAGAGAGACACATGCGATTTTCATGACTTTCATTGATCGAATTTTCTAACATCAAAGTATCTTCTTCACAACTAGGAGAGGTACTAGGAGAAGAAAAAATGTGATTGTCCATAATTTCATTCCTTTTTCCCATAATGTATTCTAAAATAGGATAGGTAGGGGAAGAAACATAAAGAGGGTTGTCATAGATCCTAAATATTTGATCATATAACACCAGCATATCCTCCTCAGTTACAATTTCATCCTCTAAAAAATTATCAAAAGAAGGGAAGATGTTGGGAGATGAATGTAGATTAGTTGAAGTTGTATGTAGGTAGGTTTCAATGGTCTCTTGTTTTGTTATGTTCACCAAAATAGGGGGCACTCAATCTTTTTAGGAGATGGAGCACAAGGGTAGGGTTCTTCCTATTTCTCTCTTGTTTCACTCAAGGAAACCCTAGAGATATCAATCCAAGGATGGAATGAGGAAAGATATCTGCTAATAATGACTAAAGAAGGGTTCACCACGAAGCTAGGGATTGGAAAGACAAGGAATGTAAATGACATGCAAAGTACCATGTAAAACCTAACTAAATGACCTAGGAAATAAAACTGAAAAGTAGAATAAAAGACCGAGAAAGTACAAAGGTGCACTTAAGAGAGTGATGAGGTCAAAAAAAGCTCCAAAACCTTGAAATCTTATTGTTTAATGCCCACTAGGACTCATATGCCAGTTTGGGTGATTTAGTCCCAGACTAGGGTTTCTATGGCAAAACTGGAATCTCACAATGGTTGATATGAATTCACTAAAATCTAGAAAATGTGCTATATTGGGACTCATACGCCACAATTGATGTACTAGTCCCACTCTACATTTTTGGAGGGTCAAGACTTGACTCTACTCTCCTATCTTTGCTCTTCCTTCCACACTTTGTTTCTGAATCTAAAAATCTGATTTGTAACATGTAGGAGACTTTTCGTGAAGATGACAACCTTGTGAAAACTTGATAACCTTCTTCAACCTTGCAACCTAATATCCAAAGGATCTGCAAGTCTCAAGACACCTAGATCTATAATAAAACATGTAAAGAGAGAAAAACTTGTTGATTGTTAAGAAATAGGGGTTTGCCTTGGTCAAACCCCGTTTAGGTAATTATACCTTGTGATGAAACAATGAAACATGAACAAGAAACATGAAATATGAAACATGAACAATGAAACATGAAACATGAAAATTGATGCCTTGAATGATTTCTTGAAGTATAAATCAACAATCTAACATTAAGTGGCCATGTAGAATGTAGATCTTGATCTTGAATAGGAATGTGAAACAATTCTTGCAAATGGATATTCAATGCTACATCACAATAGTAGCTCAACAACATGCTTGATGCCTTATGATCTTGACATGATGATGGATCTTGTCAAGATTTCAGTTGAAATAAGTCTCAGGATGCATAATATAGGGTCTTAGGGGCCTATTAATAATGATATGAAGGTCATAAATGCAAGAGGGCCCAAAACTTAATGTGAAAGTGTAAATAGATATACTTTACATCATTAAATTAAGGAAAAAATAAAAGGGCCCTAAATCCCATGTGAATGTGTAAAACACATTACAACACTATATCAAGGAAACATTAGGTCCAATTTAATGTTAATCATTCCCAAATTAAGTGAGGAAAAGGGATACTTTTTCTGTTGCCACAATTACAAACTCACCATAAGAGCACAAAGTTAGTTGATGAGGAAAACTAACCATAAGAGCACATAGTTAGTTGATGAGGTTGTCAAGGTGTTGCAAGAAAGCCTTCCTAAAGTATCCATTGATACTTGTTTACCAGGTGTACAACAATTGAAGTTACTGCTAGATTCTTGTAAGTACTTTGTAGGTAGGGAAGAGAGGACATAGAAGGAAGTAGAAAATAATTTGAATGATAAGAGGCTAACTGGTGCCTTAGATAAATGTGCTACTACTCACACCAAGTTGCAAGGTAACTTGAAGGATGTTCAAAAGAGTTTGGAGGAAGCCAAACTATTGTTCTAATTTTGTTTGAAATGTCATGTGCCTACAAAAAGTATAAAGGATTAGATGGACTCAATTGAGAATCAAATTTCTTAGGCCTCAAGTGTGTATGATCCAGTGAATGATGGGGATGGAGCAACTAGAGTGGTCATTGAAAATATACATGGTCAATTATTTTTACTACAGAAAAAGAAGAGAAAACTATAATGCAGTACAATCAGCTCTGAGATATGGTAAGTGCAAGGCTTACATATTTAACTTAAATTTTGGCCAATGCCAAAAAATTTGTGCAAACGAAAATAGTGCCTAGTTCTCCGAATGAAGGAGAAGATCTCTATGTACAGTTTGAAAACCATATCTACATGCTTGCTTTCACCAAGAAGGATTGGGAGGCACACCTTGTAAAATTAAAGGCATCGTATCAAGGTATATTACCCTCATCTAGTTAAGGTGTATATTCATTTTGAACTATATAGACAATTTTTGATCTTAAGTACATTTTGGATTTAGTAGATAGTGTTGTGGTATAGTTTTGTCCTTTTGGTGATGGATAACATAGTCAAGGGGAGCTATTATCATGTAAAAATATTAGCAAGGGGATGTAATACAAATTTACTACCCTTTGCCCTTGATGTCAAAGGGGGAGTGAAGCAAAGAAGTCTGTTGCCATCAACGACAAAAGGATAGATTGTTGGAAACATGAGAATGTTTGTGTATGGTGTTGTCATTGATGTCAACCCATTGTAGTATTTATGGTGTATCAATATGAAGAAGACCAAGTTTTTTTGGGAAATTGGCTAAGTCCCAAACTGAGATAGTGTATCTTCAATATAACAAAGGAATAATTTTGTGGTCTGCATTATTCCACATTGTATTATCTTGTCATGCAATTTTGAGGTAATAATGGTACGTATTGGAGGATTTCATATCCAAAGTTTTAGGTTTGTATGTCTTTCAAAATAGAATATATTAGTGATAGAGTATTAGACTAAGTAGAGGCAAAGTTATAGGTGTAGAGTTCATGTTGGAATGCTCTGCGTTCCACCAAAAATGATCATTGTATCTTGCGGATTTTAGGAAGTGCTTGAATATGTGAGATGTGTGTGCATTCTAAGTTTCAAGTGGTTTGGTGGTCTACGTGTCAAGTTTTGGATGAACAGTTAGTTCATTCAGTTGTTGCTTCACCAATTTTGTTGTGTGGTGTTGACCTAAGGGTTTTGGGGTTGTGCGAGACTAAATTGTGTATAGAATAGATTTATAGGAGTATCTATAGGTCATGTTGACCCATCTTGGTGAAGACCATTCTTCAGTTACTTCTACAAGGTATGCATGATGGATTTTTAAGCCAACAGGTTATGGTGTCACATGTTTTATCCAATTAGGTTGACCTAATTGATGGTATGATTGTGAAATATATATGTATATATAGAAGGACAATTCAATGTGTGTATGAGGAGATAGAGAAGTGTGAAATGTGGTAGTGGTAATCTTGTGATAGTGAAGAATGAAGTGTACAAAGTCAATTTTCTAAGCCGAATTTGGAACTGTGTCTACATCATATGACATATGCATTGTAAGTAGTTTAAATTCTGCAAGTGATCCATCCTTTTGTATATCTTTTATAATTCTAGAAGAAGTGATCTTCCTTGGGCAATGAGCCCTCCTATTTTCTGGACAGTAAGTCCTTTGAGAAGTGATCCCTTCAGGAAGTGAGCCTCTTGTAATCTATTGTAACTAGTTATGATATAATGTGAGCTAATCCTCACCGTGGTTTTTCTATTTCAAGGGTTTTCCATGTAAATCTGTTGTTCTTGTGTTGATTTTTGTGGTGCATGCGTTAATTGTTTCTTTTAAATTTTTTAAGTTCAATGAGATGCTTTGTAATGCACTTTAAAGTTAATGAATTTTAGGGAATATTGATTCACCCCCTTCTCAATATTCTAGGTGTTCAATAAGTCTCCTATAAATCCTAAGGCACTTTTTTGGAACTATGACCAAACCTAGTCACTTTCGAAAGGAGTACAATGAGGAGAAGAAAAAAAAACTTCTTAGTTTTAGACTCAAATAAATCCTCTTAGGATGATGTATAAGAATTTGTTTGTGCCTTATCAATGCATGCATCAAAAGATGTGTGGTTGATAGAATTTTGTGTATGTTTTCACATAAACTTACATCAAGGTTGGTTCACTATGTATGAAGAGTTTTATAGTGGGAAGGTGTACTTGGGTGATGACTCTCATTTGAAAATTGTTGGCCATGAAAGAGTCTTGATTCAATTATGTGATGAACAAGTGAAGGGGATCAATGGTGTTCTACATATCCTTGATTTGGAATGAAACCTTTTATCTATAAGTAATGTGAATGATGTGGATATAAAAAATTTCTGTGAGTGGAGGATGCAAGATGACTAGAGGAAATATGGTGCATGGTAATGGTGTTTGGATTGATAGTTTGTTTAAGTTGGATGCATGCACAATTCTGTGCATAGTTCTTATATTACTTCAAAGTCATCATATTAGCCATTGGTTGCACATCTACTTTTGATGGTCATACTTTATGGGTACCTCAGGGTGCCCATTCTTTGGAAATGAAACTTTTTATTGAGAAAATAATGTTATTGAAACAAATACTTAGTCATATTGGTGAGAAGGGTCTTAGAGCCCTGAAAAATATAAACCTCATTAAGGGGATGAATAAATATAATCTTTTGATTTTTGTGAAAAATACATGTATGCAAAGTAAAACCATATTTTAGTTTTATTCTAGTTGTCACAAATCTTCTAGGGTATTGAACTTGATACATTTTGATGTTTTTGGTCTTGTGAATGTTCCTTCAATTTCTAAATCTATTTATTTTGTATCATTCACTGATGATTATAGTAAAAGGACATGGGTTTATTTCCTTAGAAGAAAATCCAAATTCTTTAGTCAATTCAAAGAGTTTAAAGTTTTTGTTGAGAATGAAAGTTTCTAAAAGATTAAGTGTTTGAGGACTAATAATGGTGGTGAGTTTTGTTCAATATATTTTGACAAGTCATATAAATAAAATGAGATTGAGAAGCACACAAAAAATCCATTACCCCTCAACAAAATGGAGTTGTAGAGAGGATGAATGTGATGTTGATGGAGAGGGCTAGGAGTATTCTTAGTGGAGCCAGACTTTGAACAATTTTTTTGGGTTGAAGTTGTTGTTGTTGCCCACTATCTAGTCAATATATCTCCTACATTATCACTTCTTGATAAGACACCTATGGAGGTGTGGTCGGGAAAAAATACCTTATTGAGACATCTTTGAGTATTCGGTTGAAGGCATATGCACATGTGTCTAGAGAGGAGAGGTCAACGTTGGAGAACAAGGTGGTGAAGTGTACCTTCATTAACTATGGTATCAATGAGAAAGGGTACACGTTTTTGGATCTAGTGATTGAAAGAGTTTTGAATATTAGAATTATTATTTTTAGAGAGACAAATCCTTCTTTTTTTGTTCTATAGCTAGAAAAAGAAGAGAAGAATGATGATGTGGTTTAGATTCCTCTTGCCCTTGAGAAATATGAAATGGAAACACTTGTTGGACTTGATGATGAGATCTCTAGTAGCTATGGAATTTCAAAAGGAGATGAAGAACCTCAATCTCAAATTTTGAGGAGGTCCACTCAAATAAAGCGACAACCTGATAGATTTGGATATTCATTACACGATTCTAGTTGTATTCTTGCTTAGGACCACAAGGGAGGTTATGGGTATGAGTGATGCAAATTCCTAAAAAGAGGCCATGGACGAAGAGATGTTTGCATTGAAGAAAAATAATACCTAGGATCTTGTACCCTTGCTTGATGGACATAAGCCTATTGGATGGAAATGGGTGTTCAAAAATAAATTTGGTTCAGATGGTATTATTGAGAAGTATAAGGCAAGGTTGGTTGTGAAGGGGAATTCCTAGGCTAAGAGAATAGATTATGGTGAGATTTTCTCTCCTATTGCAAAGTTGACATCCATTAGATTCTTGATATCAATTGTTGTAACATAATTTTCAAGTTGAGCACATGGATATGAAGACAAATTTCTTTCATGGTGACTTGGAGGAGGATATTTATCTGTCACAACCTAAGCACTGCATTAAAAAAGGTAAATACAATTTTCCTTACAAGTTGAAAAAGTTTTAGTATGATTGGAAATAGTCTCCTAGGATGTGGTACCAAAATTTTGATTCCTTTGTGATGAGTTCGAGATTTTTGAGATTGAAATCAAATCATCATGTTTATTACAATATGGATAATGATCACATTCTCATTATTGTATTGTATGTTTCAATGATATGTTATTTTTGGAATGGTAAAAATTTGACTTCTAATTCGAAGTCTCAATTGTCAACACAATTTGAAATGAAATATTTAGGGGCGATCATGTAGATATTTGGGATGTGAATCAAAAGAGAGAAAAATAAAAATAAAAATGGGTGAACTAGAGTAATTATGTGAATATTGTGTTGGAGAGATATAGCATGATGACTTGTAAAACATTGTGCATTCCTATTATGTAGAGGATAATTTTATATGTTGAGAGTTATCCAAAATATCCTATTGAGATGGATGACATGAATGGAGTTATTTATGCTAGTATTGTTGGTAGCTTGATGTATGTTATGGTTTGTACAATATTAGACATTACCCAAGTAGTGAGAGTCCTTAGTTGATTTATGGCTAATCTTGGATGAGTACATTGGGATGCAGTGAAGAGAGTATTAAGATATTTTCAGTTTGCTTCCAATTTTTCCATACAATATCATGGTTATCCTATAGGACCTTGGAGTTCTATTTGTATGCATGGATATGTGGATTTTGATTGGCCTAGTGATATTGATAGAAAAAAATCCACCAGTGGTTATGTTTTTACTCTGTTTAGTGGTGCTATTAGGTGGATGAGTAATTGACAATATGTAGTCACTTTGTCCACTACAAAAGAAGAGTACATGATAGAAAATATTTCTTGTAAAGAATCCATTTGGATTAAAATATTGTGTTCAAAT
Source organism: Sequoiadendron giganteum (assembly GCA_007115665.2). Taxonomy (NCBI): domain Eukaryota; kingdom Viridiplantae; phylum Streptophyta; class Pinopsida; order Cupressales; family Cupressaceae; genus Sequoiadendron; species Sequoiadendron giganteum. The sequence goes on from VCHN02000014.1 coordinate 94,066,410, forward strand.
GTTGGGCTTGATGCAAGGATGATTACTATTTGTTGTGACACTCAAAGTGTTGTTTATTTAGAAAATAATCTAGCCTTCCATGATAGAAGGAAGCATATTGATGTTAAGTTCCATTTTGTCCATGACTTTGTGGAAGATGGAAGGGTGAAACTTGATTTTTATTTTATTTTGATGAATGTTGTAGATTCACTGATAAAGCCTGTGAGCACAAAGAAATTTAGATGTTTTTCAAAGTCTATGAGTCTCTTATCCCCTAGTATTCATCATGTTGGTAGGTGACATGAATGAATTTATCCTTGCATAGGAAAGTAGGTGTCCCATTTTGTGGTAGATTTCCATGTGTCGATATCTTGAAATATATGTAAGTTATTGTATGATAGATTTTATGATTATTGTAACATGTGTAAGAGAATTTTTCATACCTATTTTTGGAAAAAATGGAGGTCCCAAGTTTGGAGGGTCATGAGAGGTGAAATAGAATCTTGTATAAGTTTCAGCTACATGCAAAGAGGTGTTGAAAATTGTGTCATGTGGATTTGGACACCCACTTCTTGTGTCTTATTCTAGAAGCTTCCTTCATCTTTGTAACTCTCTATATATTGGATGCTTGGAGAGTAGTTTGTATGATTCATTTTGATTATATTGTTATGTTGTAATTATGTCAAAATTACTCCAAGAATAAGCACTATAAGCTCCAAGAAGAAACTTTCTCTGCAAGTGTTTAAAATCATCCTTTCATTTTAATACATTGAGTAGGCTTTTGGAATGTGGGTTTTTTTCTCCAAAAATGATTTTCCCCATGTATATCTTGTGTTGTGTGGTTTTATACTTGCATGTGATTTTATTTGATCTTCTTTGTATTGTGTATCTTCATCACTATAATTGTTAAAAGATAAAAAATTGTAAAACTCTACTAATTATACTAGTGTAGGAAGTATGTTATCTGTACCTTTCTTTATTTCATGGAGCTCCTTTGGTTTGTTTCTTTTGTTTTCCATATTTCCTATTGTGTTGGTGGGTTCAAATTTGGTGAAAACTTTCAAATTTTTTTAACGTCACCATGAGATTGTGACAACACATAAGAAGGATGATAGTGTATCACAATTATTTCTTGGATATTGAGCTCAATTCTCTAGTGATAGGTTCCTTTATTTTTGTCATTTAGAGCTTTGAATTTAATTTGTTGATTTTTTATTTTAGTTTCTTAGAAATTAGTATTTTACAATCCAACTAACATTTAATGTTAGGTAAAAGTCAATTGTAGCTTAATTTTACCTTTACATTTATACACTATTTGGGATCTTGCTAAGGAAGGGTCTTGTACTCATTAGTCAAGTCTCCAAGTTTACTAATTCAATAACTTTGGAATAACGAATGAAGAAAATATATAAGAATGCAACATGCCTAGGATGACGATGCAACTATATGACACAATTATGATGTTATGATGCTCTCATGATAATTTTAGCTTTATCCTAGATGCTTTAAATGAATTAAGGTTATAGTACTTAAATAAAACACTCTAGTGTGCAATTTAAAATAAGTTGTGCTTTAATAAACTCACTACAACTAGCAATGGAGGGAAATATGGGTTCATAATAAGAAATTTAAATTTAAAATTTCTAGGTTTAGATTTGTGCACAAAAAAATTATTCAATTCAATTTCATATTAGGAAAGGTGTCATGACATTTCTTTTAACATTGATTATATGAAGAATTTACTTTTCAAACTATGAAAGATAAAAGTCTATTTCTAGGCTATAAACTTTACTTTTAGGAAAAATGAAAATTTTGGATTGTTCAACATCACTTTTGGGGTTTTTTGTGCATATATATTCTTGATCTCTATATATTTAATAAATGGGCCCCAATAGCCTCCCAAATCAAATGTCGTGATCTCTAAAATTTGGCTCTTGCATTGAAAATATAAAAAAATCTCTGGATATAGAAAAGAGTTGCAAGAGGGAGTTACATTTGTTGACCAACTTATGATGCATGGTATAACACATAATAATAAATGTTTGAATAGAAATAATGAATCCAAAATAGAAATACCGAGTTAGTGAGGGGATTATTGAAAGGAAGAAAGCTACACAACAACACTTCCTACATTAATATTCTAAGGAGAATGTTTTGATTTTTTATTATCTTTTCGCAATTACATAAAGCATAAACATAGTTAAACATAATATAAATAATGTATACCATAACATAGGTGTATGTGAGGAAAAACCTTTTAGAAGAAAAACCTCACACTTAAAAGTAGTTCAATGAATTATTCTATAAACCATAGTTACACTACACATGTAGAGAAAATATTGACAGGAGTATCACCACCTAGATATCTTGAAGAATTCTTAAAGCTTAACATTATTTACAAAAAATTACACTCAACCTCCATATCAAACACCTAATATATAGGAGATACACAATTTGAAACCATCAAATAGTAATTAGAAACCCATGAGATAAAACCACCCAAAAAATTGTGCCCAAATTATATCCCAACAATAGGTGTAACTTCTCTTTACAACTCTTTTATGTGTCTAACAACTTTTTATATTTCATATGCAAACTTTTGGAGGCTATAACTTTTGATCTGATGGGTCGATTGGGCCCATATTTTTAAAATTTAAGAGCTCTACGTAGAAGTCACCTCGTAGGCCATGTTGGATAATTGAAAATATTTATCTTGACCAAAAACTAACTCTATAGCCCATAAATTAATTTTTTTCCATTTTTATTTGAAAATCACACTTTTATAATCTTTACATTAAGACAAAAGTTGAGACACATTTCTCAACATTATCAATTGTCAAACACTTTGCAATAGTAAAAGGAATATTAAACCATTACCTAATTGCTAGAGGTTGAGAATCCCATAAAATCGTAGCATTACTTGAATTTTTCTATGCTTGTTGGCTTTGTTAATGCATCTACAATATTCTTCAAAGTGTCATTTTTTATAGAAGCATCCTCCCATCCTCTACTATATATTGAACGGAATGGTATCAAACATCAATAGAATTTTCCCTCACATGAAGGTTGGTTTCTTTGTAAGACATATGGCATTCTGGCTATCACAATGAACCATGATGGCTCAAGTGCCTCTAGCCCAACATTTGAACATGATCTCTTAAGCTAGATGGATTTATTAAAAGCATGAGTTGTTGCCATGTACTCTAATTTTTTAGTGGAAAAAGAAACCATATAATTTCTTTTATTCATCTAATTGATTGCACCACCGAACATAGTAAAAATATATCCAATGGTGGATCTTCTATTGTTTATATCTCCAGCCCAATCTGAATCCATAAATCTATGAATATAAATTAAAATTTTGTCCCTTGTAGGATAACCATGATAAATAAATGATACTTAGAGATACCTCACAAATACCTACATACCCTCTTCATTACATTCCAATGTACTCATCTAGGATTAGACATAAATCGACAAGTAAAACCACAAAGATGAGTCCACAAAACATGGAAGTTTTTGCCTTAGAAAATAAAATAAAATCGGCTTGCAAAAAATAGGATCTTGCTTTTTCATAAAGGAGATCCCGCTTTTAAAAAATAGGATCTTGTTTAGCTTCAGGATCCCGATCCTAAATTCTTAACAGGATCCCTTTTTAAAAAAATGAGATCCCCTTTATTAATGGGTCCCGAATTCATGGACGGGAAACGGGATCCCGATTTGTAAAAATCAGGATCCCGTTTTAAAGTGGTATCTATTTTTAAAAACAAACGAAACTCAGTTATTCACATAGCACGTGATCCTGATTTGGCAGAGACGACAATGACAACTGCGACATCCAGGTGTGCCTCCACCCCTAATCTTTTTTCCTTTTTCGTGTTCTTTATAATTTTTAATACAATAATAGATTTTAGCATGTTTTTTTTCATTTTATTTAGAGTTTTATGTATTTTATTTACCTGTAATAATAGAAATGATGATTTGTAGAAGTAGAAGAAAAAATGAAATGAAACCCTCAAGATATTGAATAAAAATGAAAAAATCAACCTTAAATTGTATCTTAAGAACAAAATTTATCTTTTGAAACCTAAATTGTTCAATCAAACCAAAAAAATTGCATTTGAAAACCCTAAATCAAAAGGAAACAAAAAAAATTGCATTTGAAAACCCTAATTCATTTGAAAAAATTGCTTTTGAAACCCTAAACTCAAATCAAAAACAAAAAAAAGGATTTGAAAACCCTAGTTTGAAATGAAACAAAAAAAATTGGATTGAAAACCCTAATTGCTTCTTGAAACCCTAAATTGAATTCAAACAAAAAAATAAAATAAAACCCTAAATTGAAATCAAACAAATCATTTTGCATTTGAAAACCCTAATTTCAAGCTCAAGAATATTTGATAATGGCAAAAATTCATTTTCATTTTGCTTAATTTTTTAAAATTTCATTTGCATTGTATGGAGACAAGTATGTATGCATGCCTATGGAATAAATTATTTGATAGATTTAGGTTGTTACATAGTAAATTAGGGTCCTTGATATTGTGATATTGCTATCAAGTTTCAATCGTGTAGTTTTTCAAGTCAAACTCATTGACACATGTTTCATGAGTAGTGGTTCACAAGAACCCATCTCTCATGATACTGAATGGTCCACTTAGTACTCATTGCATCTAGGTGATGCTCACAGAGGTGAAGCACTAGGATTTCTTGGGAGGTCAACCATCATAGTACTACTCTAGCTCAAGAGTGCTTAACCACAGAGTTTCCCCCAAGGTTAAGCCCACTTAGCTTGAAACCCCATTTGCAAAACCATCAACAAGTGTTGTGCCTTATGAAACATTCATTATAGAGCCCCTTTGGCTCATCAATTGATAAGTAGGAGGTATTTTTCCACAGCGTGTCAAATTGTGATATTGCTATTAAGATTCAACCATGTAGTTTTTCAAGTCAAACTCATTGAGCCATGTTCCATGAGTAGTGGTTCAAAAGAACCCATCTCTCATGATAATGAATGGTCCAATTAGCCCTCATTCCATCTAGGTGATGATCACAGAGGTGAAGAACTAGGCTTTCCTAGGAGGTCACCCATCCCAACACTACTCCAGCTCAAGTGCACTTAACCACAAAGTTTCCCCCAAGGTTAAGCCCACTTAGCTTGCAACCCCATTTTAAAATACTTTAACAAGTGTTGTGCCTTATGAACCATTCATTATAGATCCCCTTTAGCTCATCAATTGATAAGTAGGAGGTATTTTTCCACAGTGTGTCAAGTTGTGATATTGCTATCAGAATTCAATCGTGTAGTTTTTCGAGTAAAACTCATTGAACCATGTTTCATGAGTAGTGGTTCAAAAGAACCCATATCTCATGATAATTAATGGCCCAATTAACACTCATTGCATCTAGGTGATGCTCATAAAGGTGAAGCACTAGGCTTTCTCGGGAGGTCACCCATCCCAGTACTACTCCAGCTCAAGTGCGCTTAACCATAGAGTTTCCCCCAAGGTTAATCCCACTTAGCTTGCAACCCCATTTGAAAAAAACTTTAGCAAGTGTTGTGCCTTATTAACCATTCATTATATACCCCCTTTAGCTCATCAATTGATAAGTAGGAGGTATTTTTCACAGCGTGTCAAATTGTGATATTGCTATCATAATTCAACTGTGTAGTTTTTTGAGTAAAACTCATTGACCCAGGTTTCATGAGTAGTGGTTGAAAATAACCCATCTCTCATGATAATGAATGGTCCACAACACTCATTGCATCTAGGTGATGCTCACAAAGGTGAAGCACTAGGCTTTCTCGAGAGGTCACCCATCCCAGTACTACTCTAGCTCAAGCATGCTCAACCACAAAGTTTCCCCCAAGGTTAATCCCACTTAGATTGCAACCCAATTTTCAATACCTTCAGCAAGTGTTGTTCCTTATGAACCATTAATTATAGAGCCTCTTTAGCTCATCAATTGATGAGTAGGAGGTATTTTTCCACAACGTCTCAAATTGTGATAATGCTATCAAGATTCAACTATGTAGTTTTTTGAGTCAAACTCATTGATCCATGTTTCATGAGTAGTGGTTCACAAGAAACCATCTTTCATGATAATGAATGGTACAGTTAGCACTCATTGCATCTAGGTGATTCTCACAAAGGTGAAGCACTAGGCTTTCCCGGGAGGTCACCCATCTTAGTGCTACTCCAACTCAAGCACTCTTAACCACATAGTTCCCCCCAAGGTTTAGCCCAATTAACTTGCAACCCCATTTGCAAAACCTTCATCAAGTGTTGTGCCTTATGAACCATTCATTATAGAGCCCCTTTAGCTCATCAATTGATAAGTAGGAAGTATTTTTCCACAATGTGTCAAATTGTGATATTTCCATCAGGATTCAACCGTGTAGTTTTTCCAGTCAAACTCATTGACCCATGTTTCATGAGTAGTGGTTCACAAGAACCCATCTCTCATGATAATGAATGGTCCACTTAGCACTCATTGCATCTAGGTGATGCTTACAAAGGTGAAGCACCCATACCAATTCTACTCCAAGTCAAGCGCGCTTAACCACAAAGTTTCCCCCAAGGTTAAACCCACTTAGCTTGTAACCCCATTTGAAAAACCTTCATAAGGCACAACACTTGCTAAAGGTTTTGGAAATGGGGTTGCAAGCTAAGTGGGCTTAACCTTGGGGGAAACTCCGTGGTTAGGCATGCTTGAGCTGGAGTAGTATTGGGATGGGTGCTTCACCTCTATGAGCATCGCCTAGATGCAATGAGTGATAAGTGGACTATTCATTATCATGACAGCTGGGTTCCTGTGAACCACTACTCATGAAACATGGGTCAAGAGTTTGAATAATAAAACTACATGATTGAATCCTGATAGTAATATCACAATTTGACATGATGTGGAAAAATACCTCCTACTTATCAATTGATGAGCTAAAGAGGCTCTATAATGAATGGTTCATAAGGTACAACACTTGCTGAAGGTTTTGAAAATGGGGTTGAAAGCTAAGTGGGCTTAACCTTGGGGGAAACTCTATGGTTAAGCGCGCTTGATCTAAAGTAGTACTGCGATGGGTGACCTCCCAAGAAATGCTAGTGCTTCACCTTTGTGAGAATCACCTAGATGTAATGCATTCTAAGTGGACCATTCATTATCATGAGAGATGGGTTATTGTGAACCACTACTCATGAAACATGGTTCAATGAGTTTGAATTGAAAAACTACATGGTTGAATCTTGATAGCAATATCATAATTTGACACGCAGTGGAAAAATATCTCCTACTTATCAATTGATGAGCTAGAGGGGCTTTATAATGAATGGTTCATAAGGAAAAAAACTTGTTGAAGGTTTTGCAAATGGGGTTGCAAGATAAGTGGGATTAACCTTGGTGGAAGCTCTGTGGTTAAGCGTGCTTGAGCTGGAGTAGTACTGGAATGAGTGGCCTCCCAAGAAAGCCTAGTGCTTCACCTTTGTGAACATCACCTAGATGCAATGAGTGTTAATTGGACCATTCATTATCATGAGAGATGGGTTCTTGTGAACCAATACTCATGAAACATGGGTCAATGAGTTTGAGTCGAAAAACTACACAGTTGAATCCTGATAGCAATATTGCAATTTGACACGCTATGGAAAAATACCTCCTACTTATCAATTGATGAGATAAAGGGGTTCTATAATGAATGGTTCATAAGTCACAACAATTGCTAAAGGTTTTGAAAATGGGGTTGCGAGTTAAGTGGGCTTAAACTTGGGGAAAACTCTGTGGTCAAGCACGCTTGAGCTGGAGTAGTATTGGGATGGGTGACCTCTCGAGAAAGCCTAGTGCTTCACCTATGTGAGCATCACCTAGATGCAATGAGTGCTAAGTGGACCATTCATTATCACTAGAGATGGGTTCTTATGAACCACTACTCATGAAACATGGGTCAATGAGTTTGACTCGAAAAACTACAGGGTTGAATCTTGATAGCAATATCACAATTTGACACGCTGTGGAAAATGACCTCCTACTTGTCCTTGATATTGAAAATGAAATAGGATTTGATAAATATTATACATTTATTAAATGTGTATTCATCAAGAGACAATCAATTATACATTATGAACATAGATATAATTAGAATAGAAAACAATATGTAAAGAATAGTTACAATTGATAAATTTTCAATGTTTGTTTCTAAATTTAGTTAGCAAATTCTTAAATCCTCGTACAATCCATTTCCAATTGTCACTTAATTAGATAATATTTTCATTCATTTCTATTTTATGTGTTGATCTCTCTTAGTCATGCCTTGTTTCCATTTATTGTTTGCATGTGTTGTCTCTTGTCTTTCGACAATCTTAACTTTCATTCTAGTGAATTAGTTGTTAATTAGGCTTCTAGTTTAGTCTAAAATCTCAATTTTCACTAGTTACCTAGACACTAAAATAATCTAAATATTTTTCATTTCTTTCTTTTAGGTTCTTTCAATTCCAGACAATCCAAAATAAAATAAGATTCAACATTAACTAATTTTGTTATACATTTTATATCATAAAATTCATTCAAGTGGGAAATATTAAACTTTATCATAGTATATTAAACAAACTATATATATACAATAAATATTAATGAAAAAAATGTTAAATAAAATAATCTTATATTCAATTAAAAAATATCAAGTTAAAGTATACATCAAACTCAATCTTAATAATACATAATTATGTGTTTCTATTACAGAAATAGTCAGTCTATTCATAAAATAAAAAATATTCATAAACTAATGTTCTTGCATATGTGATGAATCAAAAAATTAACCCCTTTACTTGTCATCCTATTACCCTAAATCGATGTCTTAAGGGGTCCTAATTTATGACATTTCTTAAGGGGATAAAAGTTCTCAAAATTTGATGAAGTTGCCCAAGGCAACCAAATTTAACAATAATTTAAGATCTTGTAAGATTATAATATGAATGGGATTTCATGAGAGGTTGGTCAATCAAAACAAAATCTATCTCAATCAACTGTTCTACAAGAAAATTTTCTTCACTAGATTGCAAGTCCATTATTCCAAGGGCCACCCAAAGTTCACCCTAAACCCTAAACCCTAAACCCTAAAGCATTCATTTTGTCCTAGGACCTTAAAATGAAATTTGGTTGCCTTGGGAAACTCCACCAAATTTTATTCCCTTAAGTGATGTCATTTTGTCCTAGGACCTTACTATATAGATCCCCTTAAGCCATCCTCTTACCCTAAACCCTAAAATCTAAACTCTAAACCTTAATCCCTAAAGCCATCATTTTTTCCTAGGACCTTAATGAAATTTGGTTGCCTTGGGCAACTTCACCAAATTTTATTCACTTAAGCCATGTCGTTTTGTCCTAGGACCTTACTACATAGATCCCCTTAAGGCATCCTATCACCCTAAACTGATGTATTAAGGGGTCCTAATATGACATTTCTTAAGGGGAATCAAAGAAGTTCTCAAAATTTGGTGAAGTTGCCCAAGGAAACCAAATTTAACAATAATAAGATCTTGCAAGATTATAATATGAATGAGATTTCATGAGAGGTTGGTCAGTCAAAACAAGAGCTATCTCAATCAACTGTTTCACAAGAAAATGTTGTTTACTAACTCGCAAGTCCATTATTCCAAGGGCCACCCAAACTTCACCCTAGACCCTAGACCCTAAACTCTAAAACCTAAAGCCTAAAACATTCATTTTGTCCTAAGACCTTAAAATGAAATTTGGTTGCCTTGGGAAACTCCACCAAATTTTATTCCCTTAAGCAATGTCATTTTGTCTTAGGACCTTACTACATATATCCCCTTAAGCTATCCTATTACCCTAAACCCTAAACTCTAAAATGTAAACCCTAAACCCTAAAGTCATCACTTTGTCCTAGGACCTTAATGAAATTTGATTTCCTTGGGAAACTTCACCAAATTTTATTCACTTAAGCCATGCCATTTTGTCCCAAGACCTTACTACATAGATCCCCTTAAGACATCGTATTACCCTAAACCCTAAACCCTAAACCTTATGTTACCCTAAAGAATTCATTTTGTCCTAGGACCTTAATGAAATTTGGTTGCCTTGGGAAACTTCACCAAATTTTATTCCCTTAAGCCATGTCATTTTGTATACATAGATCCCCTTAAGCCATCATATATTAATACATAGATCCCCTTAAGCCTTCCTATATTAATAGTTAATTATTTTTTCATTCAAGTAACATGCCTTAGACATAATTGAGGCTTACACATTTTATCATTTGTATTCAATTAGGCCATTTATATTGAATGGTTTAAGGGTATTTCCTAAACATGTATCTTACATTTTGAAATTACAAATCTAATGCAGGTTCACTTATATCTTAGAGATCACATGGATCAATTCAATAATATTCACAATCCACTTCCACGCCTTCCATCTCCACCTCATAACCCCCCACCTCCACCACTTGAAGCCGTTGGTGCTCGCTTACAAGAACATATCAATGCTGATGTTAGAACCATTTAGGATCAAATCAACATTGTTCAAAATGAAGAATGCATTGCACCCTTTGAGGCTTCTTGCATCTAAGATGCAAAATATTGTTGATGATGTTAGGGCTATGGATGGGATGTTAGATGAGCATCAACGCTGGCTAGAGGAGAGGAGAAATTCCTATTTTGAAAAGGAAAACACAAAGAAATGAGGAGATGCAGTAGAGAGCTGCAACACTTTATAAATTAAGACAATGGTCTTATAGTTATGAATTTATGAATTTCGTTCGATGGATATTTTGTGTGATGTGATGGATATTTTGTGTGATGGATGGATATTTTTAGTGATGAATTTATGAATTTGGCTGGATGGATATTTTTAGTAATGAATTTATGAATTTGGTTGGATGGATATTTTTAGTGATGAATTTATGAATTTGGTTGGATGGATATTTTTAGTGATAAATTTATAAATTTGGTTGGATGGATATTTTCTTGTGATGAATTTATGAATATAATAACTTATAATGATGAATTTATAATAGTATATATTTTATGACTATCTACTACATCATGATTTCTCCTATTGGAAAAATGTAATTTATATATGCGTTAGACATAAATGAGATTTTTTTGAATGTTTCAAGTTTTTTTTTTAGTATGTGCATGTATTAAAATTACATAGTTCTAGATCTTAAATTTTGAAATTTGTATGTACACATAGTTTAGTTGAATGATGTATGCATGCATTATGTATCACATTTTTTATTTTGAATGTATGTATATCTTAAATTTTGAAATTTGTATGCAATGTGCTCAAGTTCAATCAATGTATGTATGTGTATGTATATGTATGCACATCCTATTTAAACAAATTTGCATGTACATTTAAAATTTTATTATTTCTTGTAATTTTGTAAGTTTGTATGTTAATTTTGTATAATTCATGCAGGTGAACACTTATATAGATATCATGGATCAATTTGACATAGATGATATCATCAATCCACTACCTCAACAAATTCCACCTCCACCACCTCCACCTCCACCATCTCTACCCCGTCCACCTCATATCCCACCTCCACCACCCACTGGATCAGATGAGGCTCGCTTGCAAGCACGTATGAATGAACATGTGGAATCCATTCAAAACCAAATCAATGCTATACAAATTGAAGCATCGATTGCACCACATGTGAGACATTTTGCATTTGCGATGTAAAAAGTTGTCAATGCGATTAGGACTATCGATTCTGACTTAGATAGGCATCAATGAGATAGAGAGGAGATGGGACAATTTTATGTAGATGGTCTCTCACATAAACACATTTTAGATCTAAAAATAACAAAAGCCCATCTAGCCCCTTATTTTATCGACCCTAATACTCAATAGCCCATTCTTGCCACTAAATCTAACATATCCATGAGGTGGTGTATACATCCACAGATGATTGCACATTTTTGGGATCGATGGTATATAGTATTTGACAGTCCACCGCACACTAATCTAGAGGTCCCATTATATTTTTTGTGGAAACTATATGTAGAGTTTGTTTTGGGGCAAAAGCCCAATTATTTTGATTTTAAATCATTTTAGTGTGTTGCTAGTGGCATGCCACAACAAAGGTTAGGGGCAAGGGTTGATCCCCAACATCTTGTACATGCACAACCCCTTGTTGCTCCTCTTGGTCTTGCCATTCCCACACCTATGCATCAATGTGTGGTTGTATTGACATTAGGATCCTTGAGTACACTTGCAGTAGACCTTGATCAACATGATTTTGCAATAGTGGCTAGGGAGCATAGAGACTGTAATGATGGAGGAGCGAACGTCTATGGAGTTGGTCCTAGTACCGCTCCATGAGTGTCAACACCACATGTTTGTAGTAGTTACCATCATTTATGCTATGGACCTGATTGGGCCACACCCAGTTCAGGTAGACGTGGAGATTCTGGTGGATCATTTGATCCCTTAGTTCATTTGTAGAATTTCTTACTACAGACCATCACCCCGAGGACAATGCGACATAGGTATAAATATGCATCTACATGTTGAATTTATTAGAATTTTAATGAACATATATATATATATATATAATTGAAATACATTTTAACAATCAAGCTATTTGGTGTATAGATGACACTAACAATGGGGCAATCATCTACACCGTGAGTACATATGTCGACACCAGTCCTAGTCAATAACCCTTATGGGGTATTTTGATTTCAAAATTTCAAATTATATATGAAATACTTTTTAACTCATCTTGTAAATTTATAATTCAATCATGAACATATGTTTTAAATATTTATGTTGGTTCAGGGGAGTCAATCGACTTCCACGTCGATTCCACCTAAGGGGTTGTTGAGTGCTCCTCCATTGTTGAGCATCACAGATCAGGGGCAGGTACATTACATTTATATTGTAAATTATTTAACTTACATTACTATAGTTACAATTATGAATTTTGGATTCACTATATATCAAATGTGCATGTACACTTGTAAATATTATAAGCATTAAATGTCTATATGTATGTTTTGGTTGATACGACAATGAGACAAACATTAGATGCTGCAACTACTTGTGAGGCCTCTGAATATATATATTTTAACCTAATTCAAGTATACATGCTTTAAATTTTATCTTGTAGGACTTTGTTAGTGCGAATTTCTGCCATGACTTAGTCATTGTTAAACCTCTAGGAGGACTTGGAGAGCAGGCTCCAGATATCATGATAATTTAAATTTTTTATTATATTTAAAGTTAATTACAAATTATACATTGTGAATAAATTTAATTAAATTTAAAATTGAATAACATTCTTTTTCTTTTATAGCATGAGACACATCCTGTAGTTGAGCATGTACAAACATGTCTTCGAATAGAGGGTGCACAACCTCATTTGGTACAATTTAAATATGATAAATTATAAATTAAATTGAATTAAATCATTTTTAATTGTAGACTTTCATCTAATTTCAAATTTATTTCTCTTGTATATGTAGATTGATTCAGAGCATTTAGAGGTTGGTCTAGGTTCACCAGAGCATCCAGACCTAGATACCATGGTAAATTTAATTTTATGATGTATTATAAATTAAATTGTCATTAAATAATTTTTAATTGTCTTACATTTGATTTCATCTTTCTCTTGTATAGAGTGGTCTAGGTCATCTTCGTAGTCTGCATGGTGTGAAGAGGTCTCTTGATTATAGAGACAATATGAGTTAGACATGATTTCATGGGTTGTATTTGATTATTTCATGGACTACATATTTGGATTCTCATGGAATTAATATTTTGTTTCATGGGTTGTACTCTTATGGACTTAATATATATTGGTTTCATGGACTTTATTTCATGGGTTGTACTCTTATGGACTTAATACATATTAGTTTCATGGAATTAATAATTAGTGATAATTAGTCAATATTTGAACTTATTTAATTCATGTCCTAATAGGATGTCTTAAGGGATCCTAACACATAGATTATCTAATAAAATAAGAAAATAAATCATAATCTACAAACTTGAAAGCAATCCATTTATATACCACAAAGGGTGAAATTTTAAGAAATAAACAATACCATATAATATTAGAGAACAAAAAGCATTAATAAATTCTATAAACTAAACATAAATACCAATCAAAATGCAACAAGTTTTTCCAATTTTTTTTTACTACAAGTATACACCATATTTCCTAGTTCTTTTACAACATAAAATTAAAGAACAACCATACAACTTAATTATCCAAAAATAGGTTAAAGTTTTGAAATTAAATCATGTACTCCCGTATTTACAAATCATACAAAGTGCTAGAGAAAACTTAAGAACATAAAATTCCTCTTGACCTCATGTTCCACAAAAAACATTAATTTATAAGCTGTCAAAATAAATAATAGCATCCAACAAAAATACTACAACCTTATTCCTCTACGTCCACCCTTTCTTTTGGTACTGTTTGTTGGAATGGGAGTCACATCCTCTTCCAAAAGAGACAACCAAGTTAATCTACAAGTTTTTATGTAATTGGCAACATCCTAAACCAAATAATTTCAAAATACAAATCGAATAATAGCAAAAATCTTCACCTATGGATGTCTTAAGGGGTCCTAAAATAATGTCTTAAGGGGTCCTAATACGACGTCTTAAGGGGATCAAAGAAGAGTATAATTAAGTACAAATATTAAGTGATATAAAAATTATTAGACTTTAGGGCGACTCATCCTAACAAATGATATATTAAGTATAATATTTAGGATATGTCCTAATACAACGTCTTAAGGGGTCCTAATACGACGTCTTAAGGGGATCAAATAAGAGAATAATTAAGTATAAATATTAAGTGATATAAACAAGTATTATACTTTAGGGCGACTCATCATAACAAATGATATAATTAAGTATAATATTTAGGATATGTCCTAATACAACGTCTTAAGGGGATGCCTTAAGGGGTCCTAATACGACGTCTTAAGGGGATCAAATAAGAGTATAATTAAGTATAAATATTAAGTGATATAAACAAGTATTATACTTTAGGGTGACTCATCATAACAAATGATATAATAAGTATAATATTTAGAATACATCCTAATACGACATCTTAAGGGGGTGTCTGAAGGGGTCCTAATATGACATCTTAAGGGTATCATAAGTAATCACAATTGATATACTTTACTTAACAATAATTTATACATGATATTTAGTGATTATACAATCAAATATAAAGTCTCAAAGTAGGGAAACATGCACATTTAACAAACAAAATATACAGAATATTGATTTTGATGCATAAAAGTACATAGAGTATAATTGTGTATGTACATGTATTTGGAATTTGTAGAAAATGTTTAATTGTGTAAGTATGTATATACATATATGTCAACTCAAAACAATGTTTACAAAATTTGGCTATGTCATCTCAAGAACATCTAAAATTTGTGCTCAGAATGTAGTAGGTCTTCATGCCACCTGATGTCAAAAAGGTACAAGCAATATCAATGAAATCATCAAAACATACATATTTTAATTTATATAAAACTATCTATATGTACACAACTCAAGTACCTATATTTCCACACATGTGTGTAGGTTGAATATGCATCCTATCCTTTTTGTTTCAAAGTTTGAGATCAATGCTATGATGGGTTAAGGATACCAAAAAGGATAATAAATCAATTTTAACTATTAATGTACAATCAATATCAATATATAATCAAAACATGTATTTAAATATAATTTAACTAATAATTACCTTTTTTTACCAAGTATTCCATCTTGTCTAGGTTGAATCTGCATGGACTCTCCTTTTTGTGATGGTGGATTAAGGATCTATAAAAGGACAATTTAAATCAATTTCAACTAATAACACACTTGAGTAATATGAAAACATGTATTTAATCTATTTAAAAGGACAATATAAAACTAAAACTATATTTACTTGTATTTACTTATTTCGTTGTACCATCTACATCCTCTCTTTTTTGCAACACATATATGATTGTCTCATGCTCTTCCATAGAAATTGTCCATAGCACTTTATTTGTAGGACTTCCATGATACTGGTCTAGTTTTATATTTTTTGCCACCAACAAATGTGAATAGTGTATAATATTTTTATCTGTTTCATAATCTTCGAATGCAGGAAAACCATTCTTCTATATCAGGTATTTTCGTAGCCAAGTGCCAAAAACCACAATCGATCCTATTGGAAAACATGAAAACCATCATCAAATAAGTTCTCAAAATTTTCTTAAGGGGATCAAAGACTTGTTCTAAAAATTTGATTAAGGGGATAAAAAACTTGTTATCAAAATTTGTTTTAAGGGGATCACTGTACCTATTGGATAATGATAGCCATCATCATCATCTTGAGGTGCTATTAACTTATGTTTAGTCTCCACATAATGAACCAACCAATATTATGTTTCCTCTTCATTCCCCTTAGGTGCAACAACATCATACACATGTCCTGCAAACAAAATTTGATTTAATAACTTGCGCGTATCCATATAAATAATTTAGTATTACAAAATAACTTAATAAAGTGAAATAAAATGAATTAAATTACCTTCTTGTACAAGGTATGAAACATGGTCATAGTCTTCAGATGCAAACACTTAATCATTGTCTTCAATAGTTGTTTCATATTGATCATGTACTTGTGCAGGTGTCAACGATATTTGCTCCCACTCTTCAACCCATTCTGTATTTTCACATGCTTCCCAATCTCCTAAGATATAAAACTGATAAAAAAATGCAAGCTCCCTTGTCTAGAGAGTCCATGTGCTTGTTGTCAAACTCTTAAATGAATGTCATTTAGTAGATCCACTGATTGTCTCACAGTCAAGTCTAGGTAGAATGTTCTCTTCTTCAACCAACCAAAAGAATCAACGAACTATAGAGTACTCACTCAAACCAGGTGTAGATAATCTTGTATTGCACCAATCCACAATCCCACATGTATCTTTAAATTTTATTGCATCCTCAAATTTTAATTGTTCTCTAGCAATAATTGTTTTGCCACACACACTAGCTCCATCATGTTCTCCTTTACCATGCCCAACTTCAAAAAAACTCCATATATGTTGGACATTTGAGTTCCTTGTGAACCCTACTTAACCAATAAAACATTTGAGTATTCTTGAGTTGTCTTGTATAATTATATGATCATATGAGGTGTTTTGTCATCTGGATTCCTCTTTCTCTTAAATTTCTATAAAATATATTGAAACGGTATTGAACAAACTCTGACAAGTGTAACCGGTTGTCACTCAAATAGAAATGATACTCCCTCAAAAAAATTCTATCATTGTCTGTGCTATCATCCGCATGTCTATAAACAATATGGAAAAACATAGCTACTTGCACTGAATTATAATACCGTGATTGAATTTCCTCTTGCAGAGCTAGAGTATAATTTTATGCAAAATCAAACACTGATAGTATAGTACCAATTGGAAATGTGTTTCTACATGTACGAAATTGGCCATCAAACCATTGAGCATGTTGAGAGTGCATGACATATTTTGGTACAATCTTATTCTTAAATTCACTTATGAATGCATGTACACTAACTTTTTTGTAACTAAATCACAACGCTTTCCTATTTTTCCATCTTTTGAATAATAGTCAACATTCTTAAATCTTTTAACATCTACTAATTGTTGTCCAAAATCATTATCAACACTTTCATGCATACAAATTCTTAAGAATGAAATATTTCCACAACTAGTGCATTGTCCAAAATACAAGAACTTAAATAAAATGATTTACCATTAGATCTTTCACAAAACAAACTTGATATAAACCCCCTTATTGTTTCAGATGGCATATTAATACCATATTCCTACATGATCATGTTAGTATGCAAAGTACAACGTATATATCGAAAAACATCATAAAAATAATGAAATCGAACATGCGTTTTACAACAAAAATATATTCATTGCTTATTAATTTTTACATACCAGGGTTTACATTTTTCAAAAGACCTTTGACTTATTTTAATATTACCAAGTAACACTAAATCACCATAATTTTTTTTATAAAATTCAGTTTGTGTTGTATCTAATAGGTGTTTTGGACGAGGATCATGAACTTTGGACCCAACTCTTAGTTCTAAAACATCTCTAGCATTAGATGATACCCTAGTATTATCATTCCATTATTTTTCAATTAAAGATTTAATTTGAACATTCAATTTAATGTCAGACTTCGGGAGTCGACCACTAAAACTCCAACATTGGTTAATTGGAGCATTTTCTATACTTTCTCTTCTTTTTTCCACTCTTAGCAATGTTTTAGGATGTATTTGTAGAACTTCACTAATATTGCTTACCATTCTTTTATTCAAAGTTGCTTTATTAACTATAGCAGTTTTTATAGCTCTTCTTGCTGCATTTTTATCTTTAGATCGACTATTTTTTCCAATAGATTGAATGACACTAGCAACAATAGACATAGCATGCTTTAATGATTGATCTTTTCTTCTTAGTTTAACAAAACTTTTTCATTACTTTTCTCATTTTTTGCATTCTTATCAATTGCATCATTAGTTGACATTGAAATGCAATTTTTTTACAATAAACATTTTTTTTGTATATTCCAGTCGCATGTGTTCTTATTTGCCTCCAAGAAATCTTACTAGGAATATTATCCAAAACATCACTTTTAATTTTTTTAAAAATATTTTGATTAAATTCAACATCACATCCTAGATTTTCATTTTCATTTTCAACTTAAAATGATTTTCATTTTCATCAACAAAATGGTTTTCATTTTCATTTTCATCAACAAAATGGTTTTCATTTTCGTTTTCAACAAAATGACCATTTTCATTTTCAACAAAAGGACCATTTTCATTTTCATTTTCAGCAAAATGATCATTTTCATTTTCATTTTCAACAAAATGATCATTTTCATTTTCATTTTTAACAAAAGATTTTTTATTTTCATTTTCAACAACATTTAAACGATTTTTATTTTCATTTTCTAATTTATTTTCAACAAATTCTATACAATTTTCATCTCTTCGAATATTATCAATGTCAACATCGTTAAGTCCAACATCTTGTAAAACTTCTACAAACAAATTTTCCATTTCACTAGTATGTGGATTTGAAGACGTACTTGGATTTGTGCCTATTGAAACATTCTCCATAGCATTGAAAGAGGGATTTGAAGACATACTAGGACTTGTTTGTATAATCATATTATTTTCCAAATTGACTTCTTGCAAAATTAGCTTTTTCTACAATCATGTTTTATGTTTTTATCTTCAATAGTTGTGGAATTGGATGCTTCAACATTATTCATTGATCGAATCCTCATTCTTGTATCTCTTTGAATTTTTGCTTCTTTATCTTTCCTTGAATTTATTCAGGAGTCAATGTCTTCCTATATTTCCTCTTATTACGAGCTTGTGAACCCATGATTATAAAATTCTCAAGCACAAATAAATCTCAATAGTGAAAGTCTTCCAAAAATTCAATCCAAATTGCAAGTTGAAGACCTATAAGATAAAAGTATTCCTCTTTTGTTCCTCTAAACGAGTAGAAAAATAACATAATTCCACTTTAAAAAGTGTTTATATGATGCCTCCCTTCAAAAATTCAATCCAAATAGCAAGTTGAAGACCTATAAAGACAAAAAAATTCCTCTTTTGTTCCTCCAAATAAGTAGAAAACTAACACAATTCCACTTAAAAATCTGTTGACATGATGCCTCCTTTGAAAAATACAATCCAAAAATGCAAGTTGAAGACCTGTAAAGACAAAAGTTGATAGAAAATAGCCCAATATGTCGCAGTCGGCCGTATGTGTGAAGTTGCAGACTTCACAGTAAAAGTTTGCCAATAAATTTAAAAAAAAACGGTAAAAAGAGAAATGAGATCCGGTCTATAGAATGAGGTCCTGTTTATAAAATGGGATCCCGTTTTATAATCGGGATCCCGTAGTAAACAAGATCTCATTTCCCTGTCAACGGTCCAAACATTTAATATTGGGAAAATGAGATCCCGATTTACAAAATGGGATCCTGTTTCTAAAAAAATGATCTTTCCCTTGCTTTGTGGTTGAGTTTTTGGCTTGTATTCTGGTTTGAGAAAATCATTTGGGATTCGAATCTAGGCCTTCAACATGATTTGACCTGCAAGTTGAAGGTCCTGACAATGTCACAGAAAAATAGTGGCTTTGGACATATGGCTGGCGACTTTTTTTGCATAATTTTTCAACGAAATTAAAACCCATTATAGATGAGACAATGCAAATTCCAAATATGTAATTTTTTTTACAATTGGATTATTTTCTATTTTTCAATTAATTTATGATGAAACTGGTCCATAAACTTGAAATATCAAGGTTTTTTTACTATTTTAATAACTTTTTATTTAAATATTTTTTGTAAAACGAATTGCACAAAAAAGTAATTCAAACAATTCTTTTCAATTTAAAATAAAAAATAAAAAATAATAAGTTTAGGTCATCTTATGCGTGACGTACACGACGATTTTTCAAAACAAAAAATATGGCTAATACAAATTTAACAAAAAAAATTCAATAAAAAATTACAAAAAAATATCGAAAACATGGTTTAGTGAGTTACAAATATTTTCCCAAAAGGATTTAGAAAAATATGATAGTTTAGGTCAAAATATAGATGACGTACACGTGCATGGTATGGTAAAAAAAGTGACTTTTAAACAGTGGTTTTTAGAAATGCCTATTGAAAATTAATTTGTAGCATCTGGGTATTGAAATAAATTACATATTTGGAAACTAGACTCTGAGTACTATATTTCATGATTAGTGACTTTTTTGAAGATTCCATCTCTAAGTGCTTCAAATGTTAAGGTCAAATGTGTTAAATTCTGAAAATTAGGGAAAGCACTTCCACTTTTCGGCACGACAAAAACGTGGACTCAACTTCTTGCCAGCACCCCAACTAAGGACTTCAATTTCTTGGGAAATGATTAGTCTTATACATACCATAACATACACTAAACTCATAACTATAGTATTATAAGTTACTCTACTCATATCCTCCATCTCATTAAGATAGATTACACATTGCTTAATAGATAACTTTATCTCCATAACAAGAATGCATAATGGTCAGCAATCTAACATGTTGAACTTCTCCAACACTAAGTCCACATACTTACTCTAGCCTAATCAAAGTTTATTTTCACTCTATCTATTTTGATCTCCAACCCCAAGATGTACTTGGTTGCCCCTAAGTCCATATCAAATTGCATTGAAAGATGAGACTTTAAATAAAAAATAAAACCTTTTCCATTACCGAAAATAACATATCATTAACATATAACATAATAATGAGAATATAACTGCTTTGTATTTTATAATAGATGCAATTATCCAATTCAAATGTTAAAATTCTCAAAATTAATACTGCATCCTAGGAGATTTCTTAAGACCATACAAATATTTATTAAACTTATAAACCAAATGTTATTTATAATTTTTACTGTAGTGCTCAAACTATGGGGTAAAAGCACAATAGTGTGTCACACTTTTGGCCTAACAAATAATTCCAACCGAATAGATTTCAGGCAAATACGTTTCAATCGAATATGTTTCGGCCGAAACCAAGTGCCGGTGATGTGGCGCATACGTGGCACCCCCCTTTCGGGTGAATGGGTTTCAATCGAAACATATTCCCCTGAAAAGCTTACGACCGGAACCAGAAAAAAAAAAAAGAAGGCCCACATTCATTTGGGCACATTCGGTCGAATGTTGTTCTATTGAAACAGGGTCGGCCGAATGCACGTGTGTACAAATCTTGGACAACGACCCACTTCAGCTCCATTGAGTTGGCGATGCCTCCCAGGTTCTCCTCTATAACTACTTTACAAAACAGTTTCAAATGGCAAACGTTTTGAATGGCAATTTGGAAAATGTTTTGAATGACAATTTGGGGATTTCCAAAGCATAGTGAAGGGTTTCAATTTTAGCAAGTTCTGTTATTGAAGTGAATTTGGAATTTGGGGATATTAATTTTGTTCAATAAAGAAATGAGAAATTTGTTGTTTTCGGTTAGGGTTTGAAGAAAAATGGTGAAAATAGAGGGTTTTATCAAGTATGTAGTTTACATACTTGAGTACAGTCCATGTTGTTTTCATATTGTTATATTAAGAAAGAATAGATTTTAGCAAGTTCTGTTATAGAAAATAAGGATGGCACAGTCCATTTTATGCAATGATCCTGCAAATGCATTGACTGTGCCATCCTTATTTTCTATTGCATCTTCATTTAATTCCACCCTAACAACAACCACGCCTATACAATATCCCATTGCAGCAATACTACCCAACTACTAGACATACCAGTGGTCATATAGGTCATTCATAGGATTTCAACAATTGCACAAGTCAGATTTTCATCATCACATAATCAAATTTGCAGACCTTGACATCTTGAGAGTAGATTTGACATAGTTGTAAATCTGAAAACATTGTTTCCAACTGTTGCAATGAAATAAAATCAGTTTCAAAGAATTTTAAATTGGTGTTTGATGTGGAATCTGAAAACAATGACAAAGAAACAAGAGAGACCCCTTCAAGACTATAACCTAATAAGGTGATTGAAACAAGAAATCTCTCTCACAAATAAATGCGTTGAAACTTACTTGACTATCATATATCATATATATGCCTTTTAAAATTCAAAGGTAAATGCATAGTATGAAGCAGAAGATGGGTCAAGTGAAACCAGACTCCCTTAGATTCCATTATGTTGTAACACCCTTTATAATTATCCATTTAAGCCCACATTTTTTAATGTTAAGTATAAAGAGATCACATAGGGAATTTTGTTTTCATGTAAAATTATTAGGAAATGCACCTGATTTTTGAGTATGGTACAATTTGGTATTTTTCAGAGTAAAGATTCTCTTGGAAGATTTTGCTTTTGATCATCATGATTAAAATTTCCTGCAAAGTGCATGCTGATTTTTTGTATAGATAAGTGCCCTCAACTGATAATACTGCATACATAGATTGTAATTCAGAGAACTTGTTGCTTGTTTCTCCTGATCTAAAACTCTAAAGTATAACTAATTATGTTTTGAGTTGGCTATAAGAGAAACCCAATAAGCACACAATTGAGCATTGTTAAATATAACATAAGTAGACAAGATGAGAATTTATTGCTTGGATTCTAGTACGAGAAGATGTTTGCACTTGATTTAGTTCTTGGGATCAGGTTGGGGCTGATGTCCATTTCTAGCATTGGAATACTTGATTCAAGTACAATAAATCTAGAAGCATCTAACCTAAATGGAACTATCCATCTTCACCTTGAATAGTTCCTACAATTGGAATATCTTACAACTTACTGATATGGAGATAATCAATATTTTTAACTCTATGTATATTTATGTCCTCAAAGCCTGGTAAAGATTCCATTCCATATCATCTACGCATAGCCATGCCACCTAGAGTTCAGAGAGTCATTTCTGAGGCCTTATTGCATATGACTATTTCTGCATGTCAACATCCAACATTTCAGTGCATGTATAGTATGGTAAACATGCCACATTATTTTGCATCTATTCAGTGGTGGTTTGACTCTTTTATTTTATTTTTTTGATAATTTTTCTTTTGTGAAAAAAATATTTTGCACTGCTAACATATTGTTTTCATATTTTATATATGAAAATTCAAACCTAATTCTCTCAAGGGATCTTAGAGCCTACTAGAGGCTTAATCTTGAGAGTGATTTTTTTAGCACCATAAATGTGGTTATAGTTAAATATTTTTGTGCATAAAAACAAAAAAATAGTTTGACCATGATATTTTTTGACTTTTCTTTATAAACTTTGGTCAGAACATTTTCTATATTCTATATATCCATATTCATTTTTTTGGTTTTGTGCAAGGTTTGCCAGAGGAAATTTTCTCATTCAACAATCTGATCTGATTTACACACTTCACTGTTAGTGATAAGTTACCTATCTAGTTTAAGGATTTGGAGATCTTCCTATACAAATGAAATTAAAACTTTTGTTCAAAACTTGAATTGAATATTAGAGGGATAAATTTACATTGGAGAGAAAGAACCCAAATTAGATTATAGGCTAACCTTTATAGGTCCAAATTTCATGCATAGATGGGAAAGTAATGCCACAAATATATCAAATCTATTCTTGTTGGCTTAATCCCAAAAAGCATCGTGCTTTGGTCTCTACCATTTTTTCTCATTGGTGCTTTGGCATGTTATAAGCAAGGGAAAAGTAATTTGATTTAGGTCATCTTCATTTTGCTTGATCTTCTACTTCATATGATCAAATTCTCCCTTCTTACCTCAACTGTAACAGGCATTTACCTAAAACCCTAATGTTTCTCCCTGCTACATGGGTCAAGTGAAACCAGATTGAAAACTTCCTCTTTTCATTACTTGGCACCTAAACTAGCCAAAAATTTCTATCACTGCTTAAATTTTTCCATTACAAGAATTTTCACTTTTTTCTTTTATTTAAACTTTATGATATTTTAACATAGCTTTAATAAATGACCCCTTTTAAAACAAAAAATGTCAACAATATCAAAATGAAATAATGATAGATCATACTACATGCTAAAATTTATCACAAATTAAATGATAAAATTAATCTCCCCCATTCACGTGAAGATCACCTCCCTCTATAAACACATAATGATAATATTCATTAACCATAGAGAGATTATGATTGATAAATTACCATCATACTAAATAATTAGTTCTAGATAATTATAGGTCTAAATTCAAAATCTAGGAAACAATAAACCTAAAGCATCATTAAAATAATACATTTATGCAATTATTAATATGAGAGAGAAATAGAGTCATGACAAAAGACAAGATAACCAACAAGATCAAGTAAGGGGTGGGAAAGGAATCATACCAAACAAATAAATTATAAGGACACATCAATTTTAATAACAATCCAACAAAAATAGGATGTGGTCTACTAAGCATCAAAAGTAAAGTATCATCATTAAAACTCAAGCATGATTCCCTTAGGGATTTCATGCACAAGTAGATCATAGAACTAGTTTTGCATGATTCCATTCGGGTCTTCAATCTAATTTATGTTTATAGTACTCACTTGTGTGATTCCTTTACTTGGTCTTCGTGAACATATATGTTTAGCACTACCTTATGTGTATGTGTGTATGCATATATATATATATACATGTGCATGTGTGTATGTATGTATGCACATATGTGTGCATGTGTGTATGTATATATGTATATATGTATGTATATGTGTATATGTGCATGTACACATGTGTGTATATGTGTATATGTATGTGTGTATGTATATGTACATATATGTGTATAATTTGCATATATATACATGTATGTATGTATATATATGTGCATGTGTGTATGTATGTATGTACATATATGTGCATGTGTGTATGTATATATGTATGTATATGTGTATATGTGCATGTACGCATGTGTGTATATGTGTATAATTTGCATAGATATGTGTATGTGTGTATGTATGTAGATGTGTACATACATATGTATGTATATGTACTTATACATACATATGTATGTATATGTACCTGTACATACATATGTATGTACACATATGTACATACATACACACATACACATGTATATATGCAAATTATACGTGCATATATGTATACATACACACATACACATATACATGTGTATATACACACATGCATACATGCACATATACACATATACATGTACGTATATATACATACACACATGCACACATACACATACATACATACATACACACAAGCACATGTATGCATGTATATATACACGTGCATAAACATGTACACACATGTACATGTACACACACACACACACATATATATATATATATACATTTACTTGATTGCTATTGTGAGATTCTTGAATATAATTAATGGTTAATTTTATGTTTTTTATCTCTAGAATGAATTGATGGTAGAAATTTATAATTTTCTTTCCCTATCTATCTTTTATGTATTATTCATGTATATTTTATTTTAATGATATGCAGATCTCTAGATTTAAACATTTACATAGATACATATATCATGGCTGATGAGGGATCTCACCATTCCCCTCGTTCTAGTGAAGAGGCTCAAAATAGATCAAATTTATATTAGGATAGTATTGTTAGATTAAACAATGCTCTAAAATGTTTAGAGCAAACAATTCACAACTCCCCCAATTTGGCTAATCGAGATAGATTAGTCACTATTAGAGATGAGATTCATCGAATGATTGGGATGATTCAATCATTCAACCCTTATGATGAGATCAACATTGAGCAATTTTATTTGTCTCTTGCTAGGAGTGTTACTGGCACAATGAATTATAGAGAAGTTGCCAAATTAATTTCAGCTGAAAATGTGTTAACCATGTTCCCTCATTATAGAGGACAAAATAGAATTAGAGGATATGTGGTTATGAGGTGTGTAGATCCTCTTGTTGCACCATTAATAAACCCTAGATGATTGGCAGCGTATCATAGATGGCCTCACAATGATGAGCTGCCAGGATATTTTGTGAAACAGTTATATGTAGAATTTCATTTACAGATAGATGTGGACTACACATCTCATCCTGAGCATGCTGGCCAAGGTAAAGGCCATTTTTATGACAAACCACAATTTAGACGTCCAAATTTTCCACTGCCTATGGATAAGAGGGCATTAGTTGGTGCAAACCTTTTGGTTTTACCAAAACGTGTGGAATTGGCAGCAACAGGGGAGTCAACAACATGCTCTACTTGATCCCATATTATTGATAACATTGCCTCTATTACAACACAGATTGATCAGATTTCATCTGATCGAGTTGGTAGATACTTATTATGCCTGCGGATCAGCCTTCCTCCCATAGAGGCTACATCAGCATCTTATGATCCATTTATTTGTGCCGATCTACCTACTCCTTTAGATATCGAGCATATGAACCACACGACTTTGCGTAATGTGTGTAGAGTCACAGTTTCAGATTTACTAGCAGCATATCGGGTCATCAACGAGGACCATGGGATCTCTCTCAATCGTGTACAAGAATTTATTAGAGAGCGATATCTTGACTGTACACGTTTGAGCCACGAGGTGGCAACTCCAAGGGATATTCCAGAGCAGCCTATCGATCCTTTAGCTTGTCCAGGTCATCAAGATGTTACAGATAATGTTGCTCAAGTTACTACGACAACTGATGTTGTCCATGGTGCATATACTCAGCTTATTTTTGGCATTGATACTGTGCATGCTACAAATCCCCCTACGATTTCCTTGCATTCTAATGAGCTTAGTGACATTGGTAGAGCCCTCAATCAGGCATCTCAGGTACTTGAATAATTTACAGTATATACATTTAATTGTGTTCTAAAAAAATACATACGATACATGTTTAACTCTTGACTGAAATTGACACGTACAAGTGAAAATTTTTAAGCAGTATGGTGATTTGTCAGACTTTGGAAATTTGGCACATGATGGCGATCCCATACAACACACAAATGAGGTACATTTATATAAATTTTTTTACACATATATATATATATATAAGTTGTACATGTACACACACTTAAATTAAATTAAATTTTAAAAGTTCATACATGTGTGCACGTACTTGAACACATGCAGGGCTCAGGACACGCATCCAGAGAGCTTGGATTGGGACATGGATCCACACATGATCGTGGGCCCATGCAGCACATACCTGAGGTACATTTAAATTATTTTATATATAATTTAAAATTTAATGGTACTCGATTTGTAAGTTTGAACACATTGAAAGTTTATACATGTACATACAAGTTTAGATAGTTTCATGTGCACTAACTCGAACACATGCAATTTTTGGGATGAGGCTCAGGACACGCATCCAGAGAGCTTGGATCGGGACATGGATCCACACATGATCGTGGTCCCATGCAGCACATACCTGAGGTACATTTAAATAATTTTAAATATAATTTTTAAAATTTAATTGTACTTGATTTGTAAGTTTGAACATGTTGAAAGTTTGTACACATGTATATACAAGTTTAGATAATTTCATGTGCACGTACTTGAACACATGCAGGTTTTGGGATGAGGCTTAGGACACGCATCCAAAGAGCTTGGATCGAGACATGGACCCACACATCTTGGATCAGGAGAGGGATTAGTCCATGGATTGAGGGAGAGATCGGGCCATAGATATGATGATTCTATTCACAGTAGATTTCCCTCTCTTTGAGATCAGATTATTATGTTGTCTAGACACTTTTTATGATTTATGTACATACATCACATTATGTATACATGTTTATGTTTTATGATAAATATTTGTACACCTGTTATGATTTACAGATCACATTCACACATGTTTGTACATGTTTTATGGTTTGTTCATAGATTTTTTATCGTGCATTATTATGGTTTTCAAACACTTGTTAAACATCTATTTACATCGTGCAAATTATTACATAGTTTTATTTATTTAGCAAGTTTGTACAGGTTTAAATTTAAATTTAAATTATGGTTTGTTCACACAAGTGTTACACACATCTATATTGACAAGTTACCTACTTAAACTTGACTAAGTTAGATCATGTATAACTATGAAGTACACAATTTGTATTCAATTATCATGTGATATATACAGTTGTATGGTACAATATCTAGATAATCATATCAAATATTTAGATCAAAATGATCTTATAGCTATATAAATACCATATTACAAACTTTAGGCACTTTGCTAAAAATGGAATCTAGGTCTCTATTTACTTTTTATTGATTTTGAATGTTCTCTAGCTTACATCATAATAGTCTGGAATGAGCAACTATTTTATAGAGATTCAAAACTAAATAAAATAAATCATAAAAAATAAATTGTAAGTTATACACATGTATCACTAATATACTTCATCTAAAAATAGCAGTGTAACCTTTACACAAATAATACTAGATCTTCTACAAATCATGTTGTTAGGATAAAATAATTCCTAGACATGTTGCACTCCAAATCCTTCCTACACAAGCATTGAACTTGTAATTTAAGAGAGGGGTAAAAAATAGGTAAATCAATCAAATGAATACTTGATTAACTATCAAATGGTAATATCTAGTGAAATATATAGTGAATAAGAGTAACAATTAACAAAGGAAAAATCCATAAGGCTCACACAATAGTGCCAAGTGTCTTAATCCTATGAATTGAGACAAAAAAACCCTAAGATTAAGAATAAGGTGTGAACAGGTCCTAAAGCCTAAGTGGCTAGATAAAATACCATTTTGTGCCAACAATAAGATCTCTAGATGATATTAAAATCCTCTATTAAATTTTTTTTGGATTATTCTTTTTATATAAAAATTTAAAGGGTGTAAATAAAGTTTTTCATGCTTCAATTTAGCACAAAATGATCACTTAGGAAGGGTTCTATTATTGTTGGAAATGTTTATTGTGATTCTAGATAAAATATTAAAAACTTGTCCTAGGGTTATGATTCTTATTTAGATTATGTGTGCCTAATAATGAAACATGTTATTTGGGCCAATTAACAAGAGTAACTTTAAATATCCTTTACACTTCAATCTCTACAAAGCTTAGGATGAACCGATCCTTAAAGGATTTAAAGGACAATCATACATAAATTTTATAATAATTTATCAAAATAATTCTAAACCTTAAGATAGATTGAATTCATTCTTTACTTTGTCACTGAATCTTTTCTATGTGAACTTTTGTGATCTCATTTGTTAGTGTAGGTTTATATTTTCCTTTATTGGGGTTATTTCATTTTTCATATATATATATATTTAGGATTTTTTATGTTTTTAGGATAGGATCCTTTACGAGGGTGGATGACATCTTCCATTAGTGTAATTAACACCTATTTTTGGTGGTTAGAGTTATTTTTATTAGTTCTCTTTTTCTCCTCTCTTATGTATATATACTCATGACCTTTTCTCTATGGATGCATGCATAATTTCCTATTAGAATGGTGATTATTCATATTAGGATTAGAATGAGTTCATGATTATAATGAGTTCACATGTGATTCAGATTAGAATGGTGATTATTAGATAGAACATGTGATCTTTAATGAATGATTAGGATGAAGGGGGATGCTTAGGATGAAAATAATAATTTTCTAGGATGTGACATGCATACTAGGATATGAAAATGGATGATCTTGAAAATTTGAAGGTGAACAAGTAAGGTCATATTAACTTTCAAAAATTTATGACCAAGCCTTTGAAAAAACCCATTCTAAATCATGCCACATGTTCCAATCAATTTATAAATTATATATATAGATCTAGCTCGATCTATAAAAAGTTTGAGTATGTACACACGTGCGTATCCAAAAAACAACTTAAAGCTCCTGGTACATAAAATTTGGATCCTCTCTATCTTTAATTATCTCTTAAAGTTTTTCATGATCTTCAATAGGCAACCTCCACTTTTGTTTGGCACGTCCTTTTTTAGGTAAAGTTTCTAAATTTATTTTTGTTGCTATAACTAGGTGACTGTAATGTAGAACCTTTTGTCTTGGTATATAATCAACAAAATAAATACCATTTTTATCTCTTTATTTGTTGATAATATGTGCCTTCAATAACAATTGATCCAATGGGATACTCTTGTCCATCACCATCTGTCATCAATTCCACCAATTTGCTTTTTGGTTGCGTACATCTTAGTAGATAGTAATCTACACCTTCCGCATTGTCAGGATCTACAACAGCAACGAAAATATCTCTTGTACACACCATATATTTTTAATCAATTTTAACTAAATTAAACACATGCACTTAAAACTTACTTAAACATGGAATATATTTAAATCAAATTTAACTAAATTAAGATCAATTTCCATACTTGTAACAACTAAATCAGATACACATTCATAATCAGTTGAATAGAGAGGATCGTAGACATCGACATTGTCATCTTCAAAAAAAGGAGGCATTGATATTAATTGTTTCATTTCCCATTGTGAAACATACCCATCTCTAATATTCTCACATTGAACAATATTTGCATTGTTCTCAATGCAATCATCACAAAAACATGATTTTTCTCTCACATTAAATACATAAGGCTTACTACTTCCCGTTGTCATGATTTGATGTAGACTTCTAATACCATGAATTACTTGACAATTATAAGGATTTGATCGATCAATATCTGTAAATTCAATTAAAAATCATGTACACTTGAACTTTGAAATTCTTGATTTTTTAACAAATTTTGACTAGATCTATCTGTAACTTCCCAAAAATAACATGTGTTGTATGTTGAGTTAGTTCCCGTTGTCATGATTTGATGTACTTCTAATACCATGAATTACTTGACAATTATAAGGATTTGATCGATCAATATCTGTAAATTCAATTAAAAATCATGTACACTTGAACTTTGAAATTCTTGATTTTTAAATTTTTTTTGACTAGATGTACCTATAACTTCCCAAAAATAACGTGTGTTGTATGTTGAGTTGCGAGCGGAAAAATGACTTTTACACCATTCACCAATTTCATTTGCATTCTGTATGGTTTTACCTACAAGTACACATGTGTTGGCACAATTTGTCACCTATTACTTTCAAGGAACTTAAAATAATTTTTCATTTAATTTAAATATATATAGATAATATTTTCTAAAATATATCTACATGTTCCATATATATATATATGGTGAAAGTTACCAGCAAGTTCATGTTGATGAAGTGCACGCTTCACACATGCTCTTGCTCCATCGTGCTCTCCTTTTCCATGTCCACTCTCATAAAAATTCCATAAAAAATTGGTGTTGCGTCTAGCATGTTGATGGCTTAACCAAGCAAAAGCTTTTGAAGACTTAAATTGTCCTGCACGAAGTTACAAATAATTGTACACTAAAACCAAATTAGCTCAAGTCAAAAAAGTAATTTTATATATATATATATAACTTGCAACTAGACTTGATTTAAGTCTCAAAATTAAAAGTGAATATAAATAAATAATTTTAAAAAAAAATAACATGTACACTTACCAGTACATCCATCAGACCATATCCAGTGTTGTTCTTGATTTATGCCACGTCGTCTCAGGTCTTCAAAAAACATTTTGAAACAATGAGCTACATAGCTTCTATCATGATTTGTATCATCATTGATATAAAAGTGAACCTCTTTGATGATAATTCGACCATCTTTGGTACTTTGTATTCCATCGACCTCTAATTCGACATGCCTATAGAAAACTTGCACAAAGATTGCAACTTGCTCTGAATGATAATATTGACTTTGAATCTCAATTTGAGGACTAAATGTATAGTTCTCAGAGAAATCTACAATAGAGAGAATACAACGTGGTGGAAAGCAATTCTTTGAATCATGAAATTGTTTAGCTTGCCATCTTGCACCATGACAATGTTGGATATGTGGATATATGATATTGAGAAATTTACTCATGAATTCATTGTTAGGCAATCCTTTGAGAACAATTTTTTTGGCCTCAACTCTTGACTTCGTTAAGTATGTCTCATATTCGTATCTCTTCCAAACAACTTGCATTTCATTATTGTCAACATGTGAAAGATTCTTCAAATCTCCACAATCATTACATACATTTTTTATACACTGAACATTGAATTCTTCTGAATCTTCTAATTTTTTGCATACAAGAGACTTCACAAATTGTGTTGTACTTCCAGGGATGGCTAAATTTTGATCAATTGTTGTCATAGATTTTCTATATGATTGTAGATGTAAATAAAATTCAACATGATTTCAACAACAACAAGTTTCACATAATTTATTTATACGTACAAATGATGGTCGTAGTGTCTCAAACATCCTTTGACAAATCTTCACATTTGAAAAATCTTGCTTGAATTCTTCAAAAAGTTCACTTTGTGTTGTATCTATAAAATGTTTTGGATGAGAAATTTTTGTACCATCTTCACTTATTATTTGTATAGTATCCCTTCTATTGGATGAAACACGAGAGTGAGTAGTCCAATATTCAACCACTTGTTTCTTTACATCTTCTAAAATTCTGTCTTTTCGAGGAACCCTACAAATATTTACCCAATTTTTCTCAAATTTTTCATCTATTTGATTTCTCTTTTCAATATACCTTTGAACAGTTCTCCTAGAAACATTTAGTAATTCAGAAATTGCTTGAACTTGTCTTCTATGTGATAATTTCTTACTAGAAATTACAGTCATCAACACTCTACGTGCAACACTTAAATCACTAGATCGATTCTTTTTTTCAATACATTCTAATGCTTCTTGCAAGTTTTCAACAATTGTGTGTTTTAAATCTAATGAATTTGTCCTATTATCAACCCTTAACAACTCCAAAACAGGGGTCATTTCTTTTCATCTAAATAACTTTGCAACTAATTGTACTCTTCCAATTAGAGAATTTTCTTCAAAAAAATCATCCCATATTCTTTTTGAGTGTAATTTTAATGTGCTTTCAGATAACATATCTTCAAATGAAAAATTATTGAAAAGAGAATCTTCATCCATCTCCATTAGATTTTCCATATCATTGTCCAAAAAAACACTATTATTAGGTTCATTTTGTTCTTGTACCTGTACGCCACCTTCATCATTGATATTTTCTATGGGTTTTTCTTCATGAGATGTTCCTTCACCTGCTCCTCTTCCTCTGTCTTGTTCGTGTTCGATCATACTTCCGTGATCTATTCCTTTTACACGCCATCACAAATTGCACTCAAATTTGAATTCACCTACATACAAATTTGTACACATATGATCTTTCAATGAAACATGTACTTGATTAATATTGCATTTAAATATCTAAGGCTTAAAAAAACAATGGAATAACATATATCTAATTGGTGATCAATAATAATGAAATCTAAGAATATAAATAGTGAAAACAAAATTCAAATGCATTAATGAAAATAAAAAACATAATCAATTAAATAAGTTCAAGATCAATGTACTTTCGAATATAGCTCTCTTATTGTTTAAATACATTTTCTTTTGTCAAAATAAACCTTCTAACTTGTTGAAATAAACATTATTTTATCGAAATAAGCTTTCTTTAGTCGATAGTTTTCGGACAATAGTATATCGATCGAGTGGGTTTTGGTCGAGTCAATAAGCTTTCCTTAGTCGAGATTAGTCTTCTTTCTCTTTGGTCGAAATATATTTTATTGAATTACTTGAGTTGAAAAATCTAAACAAAAATAGAATATATTTTATACCGCCAGATGTCGGTCGAATCACTTTTGACCGAAATGTTTTCGGCCGATAGGATATCAGTCGAGATAGTTTCGGCTAAAACCATTTCAACCAAAACACACTCGACCGAACATGTCTAGTTGGCATCCTACATGGCAACCAACTCACCCTTTTTCACAATTTTCTGAAACATTCAACTTTGGCAGATTGTTTCTCCTCTCATAATTATTATTTTGCAAAAAAAAAAAAAAACCCTTTTGTAGAGCTCGGAGTGGTGAATCCAAATATATAATTTTTTTAAAATTTTGATTAGTTTTAATATATGTTATTTTAAAATAATGAAAGTAGGTTGTTAAAATGAAAACAAAGTTGCTTAGAGATTAAAAAAAATATAGTAAAACATATTAATTTTTTTATAAACTTATATGGTGCAGTAGAGGAGAGAGTCTTCTTCAAAAAGGTATAATCTTTTTTTCAAAAATGATTAAAAAAATTGAAAATAGTTGACGGCCCATGAAAACTGTCAAATTCTGACATGTTTAACTTTAAAATGTTATTACGAGCAAAATATACATCAAAATTTGAAAAAATAAAATTCATGCAATAGATATTGAAGTTACCTATTTAGGGAAAATTTTCTTAGAGAAAAATAATGTTTTTTTCAGTTTGTTTCTTGATGGCCCGTGAAGTCATTGTTTTTTGAATTTTTTAGCATTCCAAAATTTTTCCTTAAATTGAAAAAAAAATAATGAAAATGATTTTTTTTAAAATTTATAAAATTGCAAGTTTAATTTTCATCAAAAGTTCTACATTTCATTAGTTTACACCATTTTGAAATTCAAAACATAAAGACTACTTTTATGTGGCCGAAGTTCAGAATTTTTTTTGTTGTTGGCCAATTCCTTTATAAAGTGTGACACAGGTTTGTGCTTTTACCCTATGTCATATAAATATCTTCCTCCAAATCACCATGAAGGAATGTTGTCCTCACATCCATCTGTTCAATCTTGAGATCATACATTACAACAAGAAATAATAAAAGTTTAATGGATGTTAGTTCCACTAGTAGGAAAACATTCTCACTATATTATAGTCCTTCTTAGGAATAACCCCTCACAACCAATCTCACCTTGTACTTTTCAATACTACTATCAGACCCTATTTTTCTTTTGAACACCCATTTGCATCCAACATGATTTCATCTATTAGGAAAAGGTATTAGGTCTCATGTGTTATTTTTGATCAAATCTATTATCTCCTCATCTATGTCCACCTTCTAGTACTCTGTCTCAATCATAATCAACCTTCTTTACAGTCATAGGCTCATTAATGTTAGCAATCAAAGAAAAAATAAATCTTCAATCAAAGGGAGTATATATTTTTGGTTTTTTTCCTTGTTGAATGGAACCTCCCCAATGACTAAGTGGAGTCTCTATCTCTTTTTCAAAACTCTTTGAAATGTATTAGCCCTCTTTCTCTTTAGGTCCATGGAATTATGGTTCAATATTCTCAATCTTTAGGGTTATTTGAACATCTTTTCTATCCTTCTCTAGTTGCAATACTATAGAAGAAGACTCAACTTATTTGAAGATCACACTTCTACTATACAAAAATCTCTCAGTCATAGGGTCCCAAAGCTTATATCCTTTAACATCAACACCATAGCCAATGAAAATATATTTTATAGCTTTGTTCTCCAACTTCAATTTCTTCTCGTTAGGAATCAATACATGTGCCTTTCAACCAAAGACTTGAAGGTGTAAGAATGATGGATTTATTTTTGACCACACCTCCATAGGTATCTTGTGAATAAGAGCTAATGTAGGAGACCTACTAACAAAGTAAAAATTTACTCTGCCCAAATTTTTTATTCCAAGATCACTCTACTAAGCATACTTAATCCCTTTCCATTAACATCCTATTCATTATTTCTAAAACTTTATTCTTATGAGGCATGTGCAAAGTTGTCTTATGTCTTTCCATTATGTGATTTTTACATAATTTATTAAAATTTGTTGAATAAAACTCATCACTATCATTCATGAAAATCTTAACCTTCCTACCAATTTGATTCTTTACAAAAGTCTTAAACTCTTTAAAATGACTAAAGGATTCATATTTACTTCTAAGGAAATATATACCCATGTTGTACCATAGTCATTAGTGAAAAAAACATAATATGCATATTTGAAAATTGAAGGAAAATTAGCATGACCAAATACATCAAAATGAATAAAATTCAACACCCCAAAATCTTAAGCAAACTAAAATAAAATTGAATGCAATTTTGTTTTCCAATATACATAATGTTCATAGAAATCAAATTCAATATTATAATTATTTAACCCCTCAACAAGGTTTTATTTTTAGACTCATTAAACCTGTCTCACCCAATGTGAGCCATCCTTTGGTCCAATACCATTTTTCTCTACTTGTAGCTTAGTTTCTAAAGCATGAGCATACTTATGTATGTAGAAAGCATGACCATCATAAGTAGATACAATTCACCTCTTTTGACTATTTTTAATGGTGAAGGTGATTTTTTTAGATCTATTCATTGCAAGAATTTAAGATTCGTTACATTGAATTGTGCTTGCATCTAACTAAAATAAAGTTCGAATTTGAACACCCTTACTAAAAATCATAGTTTCTCCGACAATTGTGCACTCTCCACTCAAGAAAACAACCTACACATTTGCATCATTTGAATCTTACTTATGGAAAGTAGGTTCCAACGAAAATTAGGGATACACAATACACCATTGGTCCCCCTCATTCATCCATCGGGGAATCGAATTAGGAATCTACTATGGACAACAATTTTTAAATGATAATAATCTCCAATGTATACCTTCCCACCATCAAATTCTTCATATTTTGTTAAATTTGATGTGGAGTCATGTGGAAAGAGGTGCTAGAGTTTATCAACTATACACCTTATGCATGAGTAATGAAGGTAGCGACAAAATAATCACCTTATCCTAGGAGGATCTCTCAAACTCATAATCAGAACATATTTTTTCTTCTTATTCTTCTCCTCCTTACTATCTCTTCTAGATGTCCAACTTTTCCATAGTTCGAACGTCTTTTCTCAAAATTACTAGGAGATTTGGATCTAGGCTTATTTTGCCTCTTATTCTTCTTCTTTCCATTTTCTTTGAATTATTCATGAACCAATAGGGCATCCTTAGTCAATTTAGAACTCTTCCTTATCATTTCTTTATAAAGTAAAGATGCAAATGCTTCATCCATATTGAACTTGGTGGTAGTGCTCCCACTAATTTTAATAAGGTGGTCCTATGAATATTGAAAAGAATACACCAAACTCATACACTGATCCTCCTCCATTTTCACTCACATAGAATACAATTGGGTAGCTACCACATTGAAGGAATTTAAATGTTTGAACATAGATCTACCATCCTCCATCTTATAGGTATATAACTTCTTTCTCAAGAAAGGCTTATTCATAAAGGATTTAGCTTGATAAATTTCTCGAAGATTCTTCCAAAGATTCATTAAATTAGTTTCTTCATGCACATTTAGCCAAACTAAATCAACCAAACCAATTCTAATAAGAATCTTTGTTTTTCTATCTTTCTTGTCCAAGTCTTCTTGCAATGTATTTGTAGGTTTGGATCCAAATACTACATCACATAGATCGTTGTCTACAAGCACATCCTCCATATTGATCTTTCACAACTCAAAGGTTGTGCTTGAGTACTTCTCCATCTCTATCTTGAATGTTCTTGACATATTTTATTGCAATGAGATCAAAACCCCTTCCACACAACCTCCCACTCAAACAAAGATTAGTATAAATAACCCTCTACCCAACACTTAATATTTGAGGCAATTATGCTCTAATACCAAATGAAAGAAAGAAAGGTACACAAAAATGATTCCTACACTTAATATTATGAGGATAACGTGAAAATTTCAATATTTTAACAATTACAAAAATAAAAAACACATTTAAACATAAAATAAATAATATATATCATAACACAAATGTACATGGGAAAAACCTTTTGGGCGAAAAAACCTAAACTCCAAAGCAACTTAGTATATCATTTAGTAAACCAAAATTACAATACAATTGAAAAGAAAGCCTTCATAGGAGTACCACCAATTAGCAATCTAAAATAATTTCTATAACTTGATATACACTCTAAAACTCTACACTTAATTTCTATCTCAAGCACCTAGTATAGGATATACAAAACCCAAAACCATCAGATAATAATTATAGATCCATGAGCTAAATTTAATTAAAAGGTGGTTCTTGAATTATCCTCCAATAAAATATGTTTTATGATGCTCCATATCACACATCATAAGTTGATCAATAAGTGTAACTTCCATTTACAACTCTTTCATGCATCCAAGAAACTTTATATTTCCTTTGTGAACTTCTAGAGGCCATAACTTTTGATTTGGTGGATTGATTGAGGTTTTTTTTGGTAAATTGAAGTACTTGAAGAGATCTATCCAAAAAACATCCCTATAGGCAATTCCAAACATTTTAGAATATTTATTTTAGCCAAAAACTAACTATATATCCCATCAATTGATTTTTTCTATTTTATATCTAAAAATCACACTTTTTGTAATCTTATCATTAGGAGCAAGGTTGAGACACCTTTCCTAACAATTATGATGCATTTATGACTAGTAGAGAGAATATTTTATTTTTAACATGTGAATTCATCTTGAGATTTGAATGTTGGGTTTTTGACTAGTTACTTGAGTGCCACTTTTTGGGTGGTTTTAACTCATGATTTTGTAAGCATGAAGTTTCCATAGTACATAATAATTAATATCATCAAAATTTGGATTTAACTATGTGTAATTTTGTAGCATCAATGTTCCAAATCAAACTATATGATCCATCATCATGATAAGATATTCAAAGAAGTGATAAATGAAGATAAAGTAGTAGTGTAGTGTCCCTCCAGTTGTTGCACTTTGTTTTTGTTTGTTTTTGTTCGTTTGATAGTTTTTTTAGCTGTTTTTGATATTATGCTACTTTATTTCAGTTACGAAATTGATACTATGTTAGTTTTATATCATGTTGATGATACATTGATGACATTGTTGATCATCTGATTACGTTTGTGTGGCGACCTTACAATGAACTTTATGCGTGTTATGGTTTTATGTTGTTTCAAAACATTAGTGTGTTTATGATGATGTATTTGATGTTGTTTATGATGTAGTACTGTATGTTAGTCGTGGTGAAGGAGACAGTGTAGCATCACTTGTTAGTGCAATTAATTATTTATTACACTAGCATAAGTTAACTTAGGTCTTCATTTAATAATTTAGTCCTAGGTTGCATTATTAAATAAATCATAAATAAGGGTGTAACTACCCTTTCCATGTTTGTAGGAGATAAGATTCCTTCTAGAAGATGAGTTGTCTTTTCTAGAACTTATCTCTATCATGTCATCATTCCCTAGGTAGGTTGTTAGGGTTCTTATGTTGTCACATGTAGTGTGATTTAGACACTTGGCAACATCTTATGCATTCTAGGTTTTTCTCTTGCCTATATAATTAGGCATATGTACTCTTGTAACATATCTCATATTCTAGATATCAATCAAATAATCTCCATTTGCATGCCCTAGTTGCAACACTTTCTATGTGGTTGAATTTATTCTTGGAAAGATCCTTTGAAGTGTGCGCAACTTCATTGGATGATTCAACATCCATTATTCCAACATGGAGAGCCATTCTAGTGAAGATTCATCCCAGGATCAAGAAAGTTGGGCTAGAGAGATTCATTGCAGGCTTGAAGGTTTTATTGCAAGCTACTTGACTCCACCCAGGGACCAATCTGATTTTTGGAGCAGATTGACTCAGATCCAGGCTCGCCATTGTCTTCAGAAGGCCTCAAAACCCTAGGATCGCTTGTTCATTCATCAAATTTAGATTCATCAACTCGAGAGCCATCAAAGGTATTTTAGGGTTTGCAAAATCAACTGGTACGATCTGTACAAATTTGTAGAAAAAAATCATCCCTTGCATTGTCCTCTATGGAATTTTTTTTTTAGTCACAAGCCATTTGCTTTTTTCAAAAAAATCAGGGTTTTTTTGTATTTGTTTGGCAAAAAATATTATTTCAAACTTTTTATATAGTTTGGCAGAAAAATTACTCTCGAGCGACTGCCATTATATTTCCTAGTTGGCATTTGTATTTGGGGTTTATTTTTGCAAATTAAATAATAATTATTGGACTTATTTTATGGTTGACATACTTTATTAAGTTTGCAAATATATTATATATTGATGGGTTTTAAAAAAAAAAAGGTTTTGATTTTTTAATTGCTAATGACAATATTAAAAAATCAAATAATTTAAATCTATTCGTCGACCCATTTTAATTCATAGTTTGTAGCACATTCTCTTTGTTAGCCACATTTAAAGCCTTTGTAGGCAAGTACAACTTCCTTGTCGACCCACTAGGGGGTACGTCACATCACCTCGACCCCACCTTCCAATTGTCGTCGGTTTCCTCTTTTTCATCGTAGGGTCCTCAAATTTTGACCACCACTGGTTCACCAAGTTTTTTGACCGTCGATGAGTTCTCTACCAGTGCCCAAGGCTATTGAAGCCCCTACCATCAGTTCCATCAGAGACCGTGGGCTCCGCTCTATTCAAGCGGCACCACCTAGGACAGACAATTCACTGCCCTCTAGCCACTCCGTTGCCACCTATCTGGTGACATGCTATTTTTGTTTCTAGCTCCAAGCCTAGTCATATCAGAGACCAAGTGCCTAGCACTCGGGGGCTAGATTTTTGCCCGTAGTTAGCCTGCAGAGTGCCTAATATACGTCTTTTTTTGTTTTTTCATAACTTTTCACCAGGGTATCAAAATTCAGTAAAGAGATACTGTCGAAAAGAGGATTTAGTCTACTTTCTAGTGATGAAATCCATTTTGTAGAATTCTACTACCAAAAAAATCTATAATCAACTAAAGTCAAAACCCTAATTAGGACATAAAGGCTCATATCTTCTCAATCGTTTATCAAAATTCAGTGATTCCAGCGGCATCAAGAAGGTAATTCAAAGATTTTTTCATCAGTTCAGCCACTTTGATTAGTTTCAGCTCCAGGTACTCTTGCATTGGTTTTGTTTAATTTGGTGTATTTGTTCAATAACTTGGATATCTTGAAGCTTGGGAAAAAGGTTTTTTGCATTGGGTGGCATCTCTTCAATTACATATCATCTTTGGAAGTTTCTATTTTTTGTTGAAGGTCATTGTCTTTGTATTTTTGGAGAAATTTGATTGTACATTATGGGGCTTGCATATTATCCTTCTTTGGTTATGTTGCACATGGGAAAATATAAACATTGGAAAGATGAGATCATCCACCATCTCCAATCACTTGATTTATTGCCACATCTGTATGGTATAGTTCCCCATCCAAGTGAAGGTATTCAAATTTTTTTTGGAGTTGTAGCAGATATACTGTCTTAGAGATCATTTCAATGCAAGTTGATTGTGATATTTCAATGCAAGTGGATTGTGTTTTTTTGAGTGCTATTGATCATTGTGATTGTCCTCATATCCTTTGGACTAAGATTTGGGAGCTATACAGAGATTCAAACACTCCAACTTTCCTTGATGATCATGATTTAGAATGTCATTCCTCAGATCAAATACCCCATGATGATACTGGTATTTAGGAGGTTGTTTTGTTTAGATTGCCTTGAATCTTTCAAAGAGGTTGACAAGGTTTCTTCAGATGATCCTTCTTCTCCATCAAAGACTATTGGTATCCCTTCACATTAAGTGATTCCTTTTCCATAATAATTGACTGAGGCTTCCATCATCATTCATCAGGACACATTTAGTTTTCTAGACTTGACATCACAGAATAGCTTTGTTTCAGGGATCGTTGACTTGGCTACTTCTACAAGTTTGGAGGAAATTCTTGAGGGGATATCACTCCTCTATTCAGATCCTACTTTGGAGAGTTCTCTTGTGTCTTCTCATTCCTTTGTCTTGAACTTGATTGGGGATCTAGAGACTATCTTCGAGGCACTTGGTTTCTCTTCAGAGATTTCATGTATGGGACTTCTTCCCTCTCATTTCATTCCACAGTTGGAGTTTCTTCAACATCTACTATTGGGTTTGCTTCTTCCTACCAGGAGACATGTGGTTTGGATACCTTTGTTGCTTCAAAATTCTTTCAGTGGTTTTGAGGACACTTCATTCAAGGGGGGAAGTCTAGTCTCCATCAAATTCATTGTATTGCAGTCTTTGGGTCTTGTTCAACATCGATTTTTGCATTGTCTTGATTTGTCACCTTCTTCATTGTTTTGGCATGTACCTGATTTGATTGTGGCATCTTCATCTTCATCAAGCAAGGATACACATGAGCAACTTTCAGAGATATCATCAACATCCACATTCATTCTTCCTTCCTTCCATTCCTATCTAGAATGGGAAGCATCTCTACACTTGCACTTGGTTTTGTTTCTTCCGAAAGGGA
Source organism: Sequoiadendron giganteum (assembly GCA_007115665.2). NCBI lineage: Eukaryota > Viridiplantae > Streptophyta > Pinopsida > Cupressales > Cupressaceae > Sequoiadendron > Sequoiadendron giganteum. Next base: position 94,109,081 of record VCHN02000014.1, read on the forward strand.
GTCAAGTTGTTTGTTGACATTGGATCATGTTTTGTCTATAGGCACTTACCATTTTTGCAGGTGATCACATATTCTGGGGGGGGGCCTATTTAGTCTCTCTATTTCCCTCTTATGGGGGGAATTTTGAATGTATTTTATTCATGTGACAGATGGTGTACTTGGGGGGTATTTGGGAGTCCTCCATCCTTCCTCACTTTTCTGCATTTCATCTCCTTTTTGGAGAGGGGTTTTCTTCCCACTGGGTTTTCCCATTTTCTCTGTTTGTGGGAGATTTTTTTTCATTTTCATTTTCATTTGTACATGGGTACCTAAAATGGCCATCATGTAGCCAAGACCCACCATCTCTACATAATCATTGCATTTTTCATTTCCTCCCTAAGTTGTACTTATGGGGGGCTGTTAGTATAATTATTTATTCATTACACTAGCATAAGTTAACTTAGGTCTTCATTTAATAATTTAGTCCTAGGTTGCATTATTAAATAAATCATAAATAAGGGTGTAACTACCCTTTCCATGTTTGTAGGAGATAAGATTCTTTCTAGAAGGTGAGTTGTCTTTTCTAGAAATTATCTCTATCATGTCATCATTCCCTAGGTAGGTTGTTAGGGTTTTTATGTTGTCACATGTAGTATGATTTAGACACTTGGCAACATCTTATGCATTCTAGTTTTTAATCTTGCCTATATAATCAGGCACATGTACTCTTGTAACATATCTCATATTATAGATATCAATCAGATAATCTCCATTTGCATGCCCTAGTTGCAACACTTTCTGTGTGGTTGACTTTCTTCTTGGAAAGATCCTTTGAAATGTGTGCAACTTTATTGGATGATTCAACATCCATTATTCCAACATCACTCACTCGTGAGTACCTTTCTATGCTGCAACTCTCTTTCATAGTGTGATTATTGATTTTGTTGAGAAGATGTGTCTCAAACTCACTGGTATAACCCCGGTTCTGTCACCAATCGACTTAGAATTGAATAAGTGTTACTTACTTGTATTGCTATACTGCTAGGTGATTGTGAGAGAGGTGCGGTAGTGCAGTTACCTCCATACTGCAGGACCCTTCTTGCTATCTAGCGGTAGCATGATTACTGCCATACCGAGGGAACCTCTTAGCCTATTGGCGGTAGTGCGGTGTATACCGCCATACCGTAGGAGCCCTTTAGCTATTGAGCGGTAGTGCGGTATACCGCCACCCCACAAGATCCTTTTGGTTGTCTAGCGACAATGCAGTGTATGGTGAATGAGATCAGACTTGGTTGACTACTGAGGTGTATGCCAAATAGTGGAGGACATTGCTGACTTGGAGATGGTCGTTCGATGATAGGGAAGTTTGACAGTTGCTCAACAGAGAAAACTGAACTGAACTGTCTGTACAAAGAACGAATCGATTATGGTTATTGCTATACATTGCAACATATTGTAACTATTATGGTTTTGATGGTTGGATGATCGAATGATCAGTAGCTGTTATTCATTGTATGTTGTATATGCATTATAACAATGAGACATAATGACGTGTGATCAAAATTTGTTTTGTATATGGTTGATAAGGGAAGTGTTGCTACTATGAGATTGATTATCAGAAAGGAAAGTCAGTAACTTGTATTTAATTCAATTATTGTAATACAAGAGATTTTTCTTTGGTGTGGTGGGTTTTTCTCCTGTAAGGGTTTTCCCACGTAAATCTGGTGTTCAATTGTGTATGTGTATATTTCTCTGTTCTGCTATTTCTTCCATGTGCATCTTAATGAATTGTAATTGTGAATTTAAAGACATGTCTGCATTCTTCTCTAAGGTTTGACATTAGGAGATTTTGTTCCGCACCTTTAATTTTCTTAACAAGTGGTATCAAAGCCTGGCCAATTGTGTTATCCTTGTGGGTAGGTTGGGTTCTTTGTGTCAATCCTATTTAGTGGGAATTTTGTAGAAGTCTGGTAATTGTCAAATTATAGATTGAGATGGAAATGGTGAGTACATCAGGAAAGATTGAAATTGAGAAATTCAATGGCAACAATTTTGAGTTGTGGAAACTCAAAATGGAGGATCTGTTGGTTGATCGTGATCTTTGGGTTGATGTGTGGAAGGAAACCTTCAAGCATGAAGCAAGAAGAATGGGAACTGGCAGATTGAAAATCAAATGGTTGATAAGGCTTTGTTCGGCAAACTATGTACTTCTAAATGTTCATGAAGAGAAGACTGCATCTTCTTTATGGAAAAGATTGGGAGATATTTATCAGGGCAAGTCCTTGGTGAATAAGTTGTACTCTTTGAAAATGCAGGAAGGAGCATCTGTTTCTTATCACTTGAATGCTTTTAACATGTTGATTGCTCAGTTAGCATTTGTGGGTGTGAATATTGATGATGAAGATCGTTGTATCCTATTGTTATTTTCTTTGCCGGATTCTTGGGATCACTTGGTGATGTGATTGGGAGCATGAAAACCACTTTCAAGATGGAAGATGTGGTTGCTTCTTTATTATCAAAAGAGATGAAAAGGAAATATTTTGAGATGGCGAAGGAGGCTCTTGTTGTTCAAGGCAGATCAGAAGAAAAAGGTAAGAAGAAAGACAAGACGTCCAAATCGAAGTCAGGAGGGAGGTCAAAGTCTCTTGGAAAGAAGTCCAAGGTGAAGTTCTAGAACTGTGGGTAGCCTAGTCATCTCTAAAAGGATTGCAAAGAGGATAAAAAGAAGAAGAAGAATTATTACTACAATGATTCTTCTCAGAGCGATGCAGATGCCTTCGTTGCAGCCTTAGCAACTCGGGCATCGGATGATGTCTGGCTAATTGATTCTGGAGCATCTTTCCACATGACATCTCATAGAGACCGCCTCACAAAGTATGAAAATATGATGGTGGAAAGGTGTATTTGGCAAGTGATTCATCTTTGTTAATTATTGGCCATGGAAGAGTCAGAATTCAATTTTCTGATGGAAGAATTAAGGGAATTGATGGCGTAATGCATATACCAGGTCTGGCTCAAAATTTACTTTCTGTAAGTAAGCTAAATGATGTTGGAGTGCAAGTCTCATTCTCAAGCAATGACTTCAAAATGACTAGAGGCTCGATGGTGCTAGCTAGGGGTGCTCGAATTGGTACTCTGTACAAGTTGGACGCACTGACAGTTCAATGCAATAGTGTCTCTGCAAAGTCACAAAAGGTTGTGCTTAAAGAGAAGAAATAAAATGTTCCTATTGGGGGAAAATATTTGGAAGTTAGACTTCCAACAGAGAAGACTATGCTTTGGCATCAAAGGCTCGATCACATTGGTGAAAAAGGTTTGAAAGCCTTAAAAAATAAAAAACCTGGTTGCGGGGCTTGATGATTGTAACTTGGAATTTTGAATTTTGTGAACATTGTATATATGGTAAACATCATCGTGTTTCATTTTATTCCAGTCCTTATAAATCTTCTAGTCTACTTGACTACATTCATTATGATGTGTGTGGTCCAATGAATGTTCCTTCATTATCAAAATCTAAATATTATGTTTCTTTTATTGATGATTATTCGAGAAGGGCATTTGTGTATTTAAAAAAAAGTAAATCAGAAGTGTTCAGTTATTTTAAGGAATTTAAAAACCTTGTAGAAAATAAGACTAGAAGAAAAATAAAGTGTTTAAGAACTGAAAATGGTGGTGAGTTTTGTTCTGATGAGTTTGAAAGGTATTGCAAAGACCATGGGATTAAAAGGCATAAAACTACACCTTATACTCAACAACAAAATGGAGTTGCTGAAAGGTTGAACAAGACGTTGAGGGAGAAGAAAAGAAGTATGTTGAGCAATGCTGGTTTGGAGCAGAAGTTTTGGGCTGAGGTTGTGGCTACAACGTGTTACTTGTTGAATCGGTATCCTTCGTCAACACTTGTTGACAAAACGCCTATGGAAGCTTGGTCTGGTAAGAAGCCCTCTCTGAGACATGTTCGTGTCTTTGGCTGTGAAGCATATGTTTATATACCAGATGAGAAGAGATCTAAATTGGAGAATAAAATTGTTAAGTGTATCTTCATTGGCTACAACATTGGTGTGAAAGGATAGAAGCTTTGGAATATTGTGACTGAGAAGGTATTGTCCAACATAATTGTAATATTTTGTGAGCTGAAACCTTCTACTTAGATCTACAGTCAGAGATGAAAGAACAAGAAGAGAAAAATGATGTTGTTGAAATACCTCTAACTCCTGAAAAAGAGGAATAACACATTGATAGTGTACCTGAAACTGAGGAGAGTTCGAGTAGCTCTAAGATTTCTGAACAAGAAGAAGAACCGTAACCTCAGCCTCAAGTTGTGAGGAGGTCTACACGTGAGAAGAAGCAACATGATCGGTATGGTTTCTCTATGTTGGATTCTAGTTGTGCCTATGCTTTGATTACTAAAAAGGATGAGCCTAGGACTGTAAAAGAGGCAACTAAATTTTTTGATTCAGATTCTTGGTTGGAAGCCATGAATGAAGAAATGACATCATTAAGGAAAAATGATACTTGGGATCTAGTTCCATTGCTTGAAGGTAAAAATCTCGTGGGTTGCAAATGGGTTTTTAAAAAGAAAATTGGTTTGGATGGTTGTGTTGAAACGTATAAAGCGAGATTGGTTGCGAAAGGATATTCCCAGGTAGAGGGAATTGATCATGGGGAATTTTTTTCTCTAGTAGAAAATTTGACATCTATCAGATTTATTTTGTCACTTGCAACAACATATGACTGGGAGATTGAGCAGATGGATGTGAAGACAAAATTTCTTCACGGTGATCTTGAAGATGAAATTTATATGTCTCAGCCAGAGCACTTTGTGAAAAAAGGTAATGAAAATCTGGTTTGCAAGTTGAAAAAATCTCTGTATGGATTAAAACAATCTCCTAGAATGTGGTACCAGAAGTTTGACACATTTGTTATGCCACTAGGTTTTGTAAGATCGAAATCAGATCATTGTGTGTACTTCAAAATTAAAAATGATTGGGTTCTTATTATTGCACTCTATGTTGATGATATGTTGTTCATAGGGAGTAGTAAGTCTATGATTTTTGATCTAAAATATCAGTTGTCTGCAAAGTTTGAAATGAAGAATCTTGGTGCAGCAAGGTATATTTTGGGAATGGAAATAACTAGGGATAGAAAGAGTAGAAAAATTTGGCTCAGCCATAGCAAGTATATTAACACTATTCTAGAGAGATTTTTTATGATTGATTGCAAGCATCTAGTTGTTCTAGTTTTTTGAGGAATGAAGCTATCTGTTGAAGACTATCCAAAATATCCTACTAAGATTGAGGATATGACCAGGGTGCCTTATGCAAGTGCAGTTGGTAGTTTAATGTATGCAATGGTTTGTACAAGGCCTGACATTATCCAAGCAGTGGGAGTACTTAGTCGGTTTATGGAAAATCCAAGAAGGACACATTGGGATGCTATGAAAAGAGTGTTTAGATATCTGAAGGGCACTTCAGAATATTTGTGTTACCATGGAAATTTGGTTGAATCATAGAGGAATTTCAGCATTAGTGGGTATGTGGATTTTGATTGGGCAGGGGACATTGACAACAGAAGATCCACTAGTGGATATATTTTCTTAGTGAATGGTGGTGCAGTTAGTTGGATGAGCAAGCGACAAGCTATAGTCGCTTTGTCCACTACAGAGGAAAAATACATGGAAGCTACACATGCTTGTAAGGAAGCAATCTGGTTAAAACGTTTGTGTTCTCACATTGGGTTTGATGCAGGGTAGATTACAATTTATTGTGACAGTCAGAGTGCTATTTGTCTAGAAAAAAATCCAACTTTCCATGCCGGGACGAAACATATTGATGTGCAATACCACTTTGTACGTGATATGGTGGAGGATGAAAAGGTCTATTTGAAAAAGGTGAATACTCTGGAAAATGTTGTAGATGCATTAATGAAACCAGTGAGCACAGACAAGTACAGGTGGTGTGCTAGTTCAATGGGCCTTGGGGCCCATGAATCTTAGTAGTTTTTGAATGCTTTGAAGGGTTTAGTGAGTTCTTCATCAAGTGAGAGATTGTTGAGAAGATGTGTCTCAAACTCACTGGTATAACCTTGGTTCTGTAACCAATCGGCTCAGAATTGAATAAGTGTTACTTACTTACATGTACCGCTATACCGCTAGGTGATTGCGAGAGAGGTGTAGTAGCACGATTACCACCATACCGTGGGACCCTTCTTGTTGTCTAGCGATAGCGTGGTTACCGCCATACTGCGGAAGCCTTTCAACCTGCTGGTGGTAGTGTGGTGTATACCGCCATACCACGGGAGCCTTCTAGCTATTGAGCGGTAGTGTGGTATACCGCCACCCCGTGGGATCCTTTTGATTGTCTAGCGACAATGTGGTGTATGGTAACGAGCGTGGAATTGGTTGACCACTAAGGTGTACACCGAACAGTGGATGATGTTGTTGACTTGGAGATGGCCATTCGATGAGTGGGAAGTTTGATAGTTGCTCAACAGAGGAAACAAAACTGAACCGTTTGTACAAAGAACAAATCGATTATGGTTGTTGCTATACATTGCAATGTACTGTAACTGTTATGGTTTCGATGGTTGGATGATCGAATGATCAGTAGATTTTATTCATTGTATGTTGTATATGCATTTTAACAGTGAGACATAATGAAGTGTGATCAAAATTTGTTTTGTATAAGGTTGATCAAGGAAGTGTTGCTGCTGTGAGATTGATTATCAGAAAGGAGAGTCTATAACTTGTATGTAATTCAATTACTATAATACAAGAGATTTTTCTTTGGTGTGGTGGGTTTTTCTCTCGTAAGGGTTTTCCCATGTAAATCTAGTGTTCAATTGTGTATGTGTATATTTCTCTATTCTGTTATTTCTTCCATGTGCATCTTAAAGAACTATAATTGTGAATTTAAAGACATGCCTGCATTCTTCTATGAGGTTTGACATTAGGAGAGTTTGTTCCACACCTTTAATTTTCTTAACAGATTTATGTAGATATGTTTGATAGTGTTATTTTATGCAGTTTGCAAGTACTAGGCATCGAATCCACCTACTTTGTCAAGTTTGAGTGTGCCATGACCCAATGAAAAAATGTTGTTTCGAGGATAGTGTCAAGTCATTCTTTGACCATCATTCCTTTATAGGACAATTATCTGTGTTCTCACCCATTGTTGTTTTGTAGTGTCGTTCATATTTTCGTCATGATTGGTAATTCATTGATTAGTTAAATGGTTTATTAAATAAGTTGTTTGATTTAGTGTAATTTTTTTGGAATGTTAAATTAAAATATTTATGTTTAGATAATTTAATAATTAAAATTTGATTGTTGTTTTAAAAGGTTTGATTAATTGAATTAATTAAATAGGATATTTAATTAAATGTAATTGTAAACTTTGAGCAATAGATATTTATTAATTTTAATGTGCAGATTTAAATAAATGTAAAGTAGATAATATTGAATAGTTTATTTTCAACAGATTATGAATAAATATCTGAAATCTAGACTTAAAGTCAGAAAGTGTTATGTAATACCCCTCTGTTTTGCTTCTCGTTCGGTTTGCTTTATGTTATGTTTGGTTGCAGTCACTTTGATACTTGATACATTTTGTTATGATGTTTTGATCACTACTATTGAGCGAGAACTATTATTGTGGGATGTGGTTATCTGATTATTGTTTCACATGCATTATGGATTAATGATGTTGTAGAGTTAGCATGAGATGTTATTATGAGATTATTGGAATTATGATGGAAGTGTCAGTTTTGATGAGGGTATGGGTGAAGAGGATGAGTTCGCATCACTCGCTTGTGAGCGCCCTACGAATCCATAATTTCTTCTTCACGGTGTGTATTATATGCTAGATATATTGTATGATGTCATTTACTTGGTTTCAGGTTTGCAGGTACATGACATCAACTCCACCTGGTTTCATAGGTTTGAGCATGTTGATCCAACGGTTAAGTTGAACGGGAGATAGTAGCTAGGTAACATGTGTCAAGTCTATGCCCTAGCCTTAGTGTGTCGTCAGTCTTGGTTGTTGAGTCATAGTTTACCTTATTTTAATATTATTTGATTCTGAAAGGTGCGTATTTATTTAATCAATCTTTAGAATTATTGCATGAAATCATGTTGATGGTTATTTAATTAAAATTATATTTTGTTGATTGGAAGTATTATTTAAATTAATTGATTAAATTTAATTATTTAATTAATTAAATTTAATCCAAAGGATGAATTTAGTTATTAAATAATTAGATTAATTAATTAAATGTGATGCAAGAAAATGAAAGGAAATAAAAGAATTAAAATTAATTTTGGAATTTAATTTCAACTTGTGGGAGTTAAATTAGAAATTGTAATTAAATGTTTATTTGGGAAATTAGTTGCAACTTTGGAAATTAATTTATTATTTGAAATTGCATTGAAAGTGGGTTTTCGAAAATTGAAATTGAAATTGAAATTAATATCTAATTTGCATGTAATGTGAATTAGGGTTGTATTAGGTATTTTTGATTTATAAGGAATGCATGTTTTAATTTTGGGGGAGAAGTTATTGGAAAAAATCATTTTTACAGCAGAGAAGAAATTTTGGAAAAATTTGCACATAGAAGGGTTTGAAGAAAGTTTTGATTGTAGAATTGATTGGAGGAAAGATTGTTTGCATTTGTTGGGTTGCGGATTGGATTCGTTGCATGATTGAAGAAAATTCGGGAGATCTGTGGAGGAGGTTGCCATCATAAATTAATCTTTTCCTGTAGCTTCTTGAACCAGGTTTTCCTCTTTGTGTTTTATTGTTCTTGGTTACTTTTAAAATAGTAGTAGTTAAATATTTTTTTGTTAAATCTGTTCTAGAAAAGAAATTTGTTATTAGAAGAAAATAATTAAATAAATTTACAGCTTTTGCTTTGTGAAAATTCTTGAGTGAAAATTGTGAAAACCTCAGTTGAATTTAAATTATTTAAGGAAATCGATTGTTTTGTTATTGGAATCAAACATAGAGATTGAACAATGCATATAGAATGTTTTTAGAAAATGAAACCCTCTGTAGAAAATCAAATGTTATTTTGAAAATCTTCTGTAGAAATTAGGTGGAGAAACTTTGAGGTTTTTTGAAACTTCTATTTACAATTTTGATCCCTTTGATTTTTTTTTCTTCTAATTGTTCAGGAATTTGAGAAAATAGTTTAAAAGAATTAATTCTTAAGATCTCTAAGGAATTTGGTTTTTCTGGAAAAAGAGTTTTACAATTTCTCTTACAGGCGAATATTCTTCACAAATTTCCCCAAATATGTATTGTTGAAATTCATATATATATATATATTCTACTTGAATTAAAAATATATATTTTAAATTATTGATGCGTCGTCTGTACGACATCATTTGTTAGGGTTTTGGAAAAACTGAAATTTTATTTTGAAAAAATTTCGCTGTGTTTGGTTGAGGCATGGGAGGCGCTGCCTCCACCGTCGCCCCCATGAGGGGACGACTGTGGAGGAAGGGCCTCCGCAGCCCCTCCCCTCTCCCTTCACTGTGTATGCCTTGTGGGAGGCGCCGCTGCCATTGGCAGCACCCTCCACATAGTGTGTGGAGGGAGCGCTGCCAAGGGCAGCGCCGCCCCTCACCCTTTGCAGCCACGACCCATGGTTTGGGGTTCGGCTATGCTATGCACAGCCGCCCCCCAAAACATGGGTTTTTTTTTTAAGTTATTTTTTTTAAAAGTTATTTTTTTTAATCTTGGTGTATGGGCTAGGTTAGATGCGTAGAAGCCAATAGGAAAATAAGCATTTGGAATTTATAAAATAAAAATAAAAATTCGTTGTATTTTAAATGGGTTTCAATCATTTGGATTGGTTTTAATTTGATTTTTTTAGTATGTTAAGGGTAGGGTGTAATATATATATAGCTTATGTACTCACATAATTTATATAATGGGGTTAATATATTTATACTATATATATGTAGTATATTGTTATTGCATATCATTTCAATATGACTAAATTTGGTAAAATAAAATATATATATATATATATATATATATATATATATATATATATATATATATATATATATATATATCTGGAAGTTAATAAAGTTTTATTTTGTTTTGAATAAAACAATTTGATAGATTTGAATATGATAGAAATTATATTTAAATGTATTTTTATAGGATTAAATATATCAATATATAATGAATGTATATATATTGTACGAGCATATATATACTATTATATATTTAATATCTAATCCTATTATGTATACCATTTAGTATTGTTGGAGGTTTAAATTGGAACTCTTTAGTATGCAAAATTCAATTTGATAGGAAAAAGATATTTTTTTTATAAATTGATTGAATTATATGAGTTAGCTAGAAAATGAAAGAAATCCAATTAGAAGTGTACTTATGTTGGTTTTGAATGCATGGTCGAATTGTTAAGAAAAAAGATATTTAAATATATATTGAAGAATTGTAGAAATAGTTATATTTGTATTTTGTTTAATTAATGAGATTTAATTGGAAACAATATGAATGCATGGTTAAATAGTTAAGCCAAAATATATTTTTATACACTAAGATGTTGATGTTTTTAAATAGAGAATTGAAAAGATATAGATTTTGGATAGAAATTGAATATAGTAATGACAATAGTTTATGTTGTATTAGAAGTAAATCTAGGAAATGAATATGTTGGAAAAGACAAATATTTGTTATATTTTATTTATTTCCATAGAGCAATTTAATCGTTGTGCTTGGAATCTTAAAGAATATATATAATTAAGTTTATTAATATATATATTTGGTGTATATATAATATGGAGCATATATATGTATATATATATTAAGTGTAAATTCATTATCGTATTTTATTTTAATAAGATGCATGCAATATATTATTGAATAGAGATTAAAAATGGATTGATTAGTGTATATGGGTAAATGGATAGAGAAACGATATTTTATTATATTAAAGTGATTGCATGTTCTAAATAGGAAATTGAATGAGATGTAAGATTTGGTTAGGAAATGGAAAGAGTTTACTTGCATGGAGTTGTGTCGATTTAAAAGTAAATTAAGAAGTTGTTTATATTGATGAGGCAAATAGCTACTTTAATTTATTTTATTTCTATTAGAGCAATTAATTTATTGTGAATGAAATATGAAAGAGATATGGATATAGAATATCCAAAAGTAGTAATTTTCTTGTGATTGTCTTAAATGTTCTAGTTTCTCTGTATATCGTAAGGGGATGTAAGTTTAAATTGTTTAAGACTTCCTGTAATGGAAATAAAATTATGGGTATATGATTATTTGAGTTAACCCTGTAAGTGTGTCTTTGACCTTGTTAACGTTACCTATTGAATGAATATGGATTTAGGAAATCCAAATATTAGATTTGATTAATGACTTGAATGCTTTAGTTGCTATGTCGTCAAGTTACATTATGGGTTTTGGGATTTAATGTTAGTCCTAAATTATAAGTCTTCTAGAAGAACTTAGAGGATAAGGGTTGTTGAATCTTTATGCCATCCAGTTGTTTTCCCTTGGCTAGTGCATGGCATCCTTTCAGTATTTACCCGATTTTCACGAACAGGGATGTTTTGTACCTCCTACAAAAGGAGTGGACTATGTGTTTACTGCCTCCAAGATGTTTGGAGCGAGTTCTATTATTTGTTTCCTCCTAGATTTGGAATGGTTGTTTAATCCAGTTGTATGCACTTGGGTTTCCCTTGGTGTTTGGTTTGTGAGTGTGTTGTCCATTAGAAGAGTGGCTTTTGTTAGGGGCCGAAGCCCAAAGTGGTAAACCGGGTAACCTTCAGAAGTGAGTTAATCAAGTGATAATTAAATTAATGTACTTAGATGATTAGGATGTCTTCCACATTAATCAAGATAATTAATCCTCACTCATAGACACAAGGGCTCGTTTAGACTTGAGATGAGTGGAAAGGCCTGGAATGGCATAGTCATTTATCTTGTCAGTACAAGAGGTATTTGATGCCGCATGAGTGAGTATGAGGGCTGAGATTCGGTTGAGGCCACCAGGATTATCGGAGCCTATGGAGAATGCCTAGAGGAGATCTCATGACTACTATGTGATGACACTCTATCTAGGACAACTGTTGTTAATTGTTTTATGTGTATGGTTCTGTGAACATACTTGATTAATATTATGTCTGGAAGCAATGTGACCTATGTCAGTGATGTTTGAGTTGCATCTGATTTGTACTTGTATTGTAATGGAGTTGTACTTGATTTGTACTTGTATTGTAATTGAGTTGTACTTGGTTGGTTCATTTGTTTGGTTATATCGGTATGAGTCAGTATGAGTCTGGCTTTGGTTAGTGGTTGTAGATATTTGTCCATGTTACTTTGTTACTATCTCCTAGCATGGGGGGTGGGCCTTTGGGTACCACTTGGTTGGGTGGAACATGCACCAAAACCGTTGGGTCCCCATTGATCTTCAGTGCTTAGTGGCGAGACATCCAGATGGATAGCTCGCGGTTCTTGTTGTAATTTCTTGCATTGTAATATTTCAAATTGTATAAGTTATTTGTCCCTCTTTTGTTATGAGGAGGTGTTATGTAATTGTAATACATTTGTACTATTGTCTCATTCTAGGAATGAGTGATGTAACTATTGGATTAAGATAATGATTATGAGATTGTACCTTGGATGTTTATCTTAATTTGTTATGTGGTATTCTTTTGATGTATGATGTTTATTTCATGAAGTTATAATGCTATGGTTATATGTAATATGTATGTGTGGGTTTTAGTAATCCTAACCTTGTAACCTTAGAGGTTGTTGTTAATTAGTAAGTGAATGTGTATGTTAAATGCACTTTATAAAAAAAAAAATTAGTTCGCTTAAGACGTTAATTGCAACTTCCTTTAAGGTTACTTGGTGGGGCATTACATGTTATCTTGGGTAATTGCTTAATTAGAACTGTCTGATCATTCTTGTTTGCATGTTGACAGTTATTTAGGTTATGTGATTATGAGTTAATTGAAAATGAATTAAAAACTTTGATCATTAAAAATTGTGCATGGCAATTTTGGTTTTTGAGGAAAGAAAAGTTTTCATGATAGTTTTTTGGGAAAAAACTTCTTCTCTATGTTTTGGTTAAATTTTTTTTGGATACAGTGAATTGGAAGGATTTGTGCGTTTCGAAAAATATAGAGTTTTTTGGGGTTGTTGATTCTTGCTTCAATCTACGCCGGTTTCGAGCAAAAATTTCAGGTTTTCTTCTTTTGATTTGTATTTTATTGAATAGAAGCTTCTGCATGTTGTTCATGGTATTTGTTCTTCCTTGTGGTGGTATTTTTTGCTGAATATTTTGCACAAACATCATAAACGAAATTGTTGTGGATTAGTTTTAGAAATAATTGAAGATTTTTTTAAGGAAACGAAAGCTATTAAAACCTAGCTGTAATAAAATTAGTTTTATAATTGTTATTTCTCTTTTTGGAAAGATTTTTTTTGTAATCTTCAGTATGAAACCGAATCTCATAGTTTGTTTTAATTTATGTATATCTTAGAATTCAATAGTTTTCATTACTTCGGATCGCCATGGGATTTAATCATCTATACCCCTTAGTCGATGTGTTTTTTTATCCCTGAATCTAAAAGAAATTGCTTTAAACTTAATGTCGACCTGTTGTTGCATTAAGTCAACATCTAGAAATTAGAAACTATCCTTATTTACAGAATTCCTTCTATCTTGTTGTCTTTCAACACTCTTAATGGTGGATGCATGAATTAGAACCCTGATAATATTCTTTTCTTTTTTGTTGATAACCATCTCAGTGGATGGTGCAATTGAGTCGTGCCATCTCCTATCCAAATGCCCATGTGTCCAACTCCTTGCAGTCTCCTCATTTATTTACTTTGCAAGCCTACGCAACAATCCTCTTGCGGTTTATTCATTCTTTTTCCTTGTATGTTCTGTTTAGTGTAGCAAGCTTTGGAGGCATCTTGCTTTCTCGAAATGTTTTGACCCTTTCCATAGCTCCCAAGGATGTTCATGAAAATCGGATCCAATTTTCTCTTGAGCGAGGTGTTCTAGCTATGGTAGTAGCATTTGCAACCCACCATCTTCTATATCCGAGTCATGCTTTTGATCTGATTCACTGCTCTCGTTGTCGAATCAATTGGACTTGTGATGGTCTGGTTTAGCAATATCCTGCATACATGGCTAGTGGATGATAAAGGTGGCCAAAATTGGATTGAATTGCATGGGGATAAATTTACATTTCTTCGAGGTGGAACACAATTCATACATGGGGAAGATAGTTATATAGATCAAATGGGTCAGGGTTGCTTTGGATGTAGGATGTGGTGTAGCTGTTGCTGATCTTCCTTAGTAATCTCCATTTTCAGATTGTAGGTTTCCTTAGTGACGTCTGTTCTCCTTCTTTTACCTCAGCCTTGGGTTTTAGTTTATTCCCCTAATGCTTGTGTATCAAATATTTTGAAAGGGTTTGTTGCTTTATTGTATTGTAAATTTTAATTTCTCCTTAGCTCAACGCCATGCTAATTTGATAACTGTCTAAACCATAATTACCTAGAGTTGATTTATCAACCTATGTTTATCCCTCTAGGGGCGCATGCATCTATTGACATTGTTCTTAAACTAGTAGTCTCCATTGTGCATGCACAACATCAAACAAATAGTTTAATATATATATTTTATTATAGTATAAATAAATTAAGCTTTGTATTTTATAATTTAATATTGTAATTTGTGAAATTCTATGTTGATAATTATGTGGAAGTTGTGAGATCCTTTTATTTAGTTATTGTAATTTATTTTTTTAAGAGTTGAATTGTACAAATTGATTTTAACGTAATTGTGGATATATATATATATATATATAATAATATGTATTAGAATTAATTGGATCCTATATGTTTGGTTAATAAATGAAATGAATTTATATTATTCTTAAAGAAGAATGATCATTGTTTCATTTTGTTAAATAGTTAAAAAAAAAGAGATATTTAATTATGTCAATAAATTATCTATTATGACCTTTAGTTCATGAAGGTTTGATGGTTGTATGTGATGGGGAATAATATATTTTTTTAATAATTAATGAGTATACCTTTGTGTTATTTAGTTTTTAAATCTTCTAGAGGCTAGGAAAGGAAACTTGTTATGTAAAGTTTATTATGCTTGTACTTTGATGTTCATTTTCAATGATTTAATTTGGGATTTAGCCATGCACAGATTATTTGTTACCTTGGTGGTATTTTGAATGTTAAATGGTTTGTGTCATGATTGAGATGTGTTCATTCATGGATTTTTTTAATGTGCATGATGGTTATCCTTTGTAATTGATAATGAATTATGTTATTGTAATTAGGGAGAGTGGCTTGCGATAGGGGCCAAACCCTAAGAGGTAACCAGGGTAACCTATCAGGAGTTTATAATTCAATGAAAACCTAATTCAATGTACTAGGGGTTGGGTAGCATTCATTAAATAATTCAGATAATTTGATTTTCTTGCCTAATACCTTAGTGCTTGTATAGATTAAGGGTTGGTTGAGATGGCCTGGAATGGAATGATCGTCTAGTTTGTCTCCTTGAAAGGTAGTTTGATTACACATGAGTTTGTTTAGGGGCTGGGAATTGGTAGAGATTGCCAGGGTAACTCGGTATGAGGGCCGATAATCTAAGAAGATTCACCAGGGTAACCTATAGTAAACTATGTGATGACACTGTTTTCCCAATACATGTTATGTGGTCTCTTGTGTAGAGTTTCCTTTTGTTATGTTGTTGCCTCTGGGAGCTTGGTTTGAAATTATGTGGTTTTGATATCGTTATGTCGTGATGTGTATGTTAAGCCATGTAACACTATTTTTTGTCTTCATGTCTGTTTATCTTTGTGGACTTGATATTATCTCCTAGCACGAGGGGTGGACCTTCGAGTAACACATGGTTGGGAGGAACATGATTTATCCTCCATTGGGTTCCCTTGCAGGTGATGCAGTGCATGGATGATATTGTTCTTATGATAGGTTCCTAATTTTTCATAGTTAGTGAAGTTGGACGCTGAGCATGCTCATGAATAAGACTGACAGATGTGTTACAGTCTTCATGTATATTGTATACATTCTTGATATGTATAAGAGAACTTATTGTAATGTTGTAATGTTGTTACGAGATTTGTCATAATCTCACTTGATGCAACTTGAATATGTATATTGACTACATTATGATTATGTGATTAGATCACTCATTACTAATATGATTTATCCTTATGTTTTATGTCTTTGGTTTAATGACATGATGTCATTTCTTGTGGATGTTAATGTAGCATTGTCACGAAATACCTGAGGACATATGTGTAGATGTTTCTTTGTTCTCATGTTGTAATTGAATGTCTAAAAAAAAAAAATTGTTCAATTATTTTGTTACTTTGTGTGTTGTTCTCTGGGTTCCTTAGTGGGGCATTACAACTTGGTATCAAAGCACAAGGTTCTAACACTGGGTACTTTGGTTCTTGTGAGCCTATTAGGTTGTCCTAGATGTTAGAGTCTATAGTTTGTGTTTTCTAGTTTTCTTTTGTGTCTTGTAACTGAGACTTGTCTTTGGTTTTGTGTAGGACCATGCCTAGACATCGAGGTAGGGGTCGTGGTTGAGGCCAAGGTGGTGGTCGTATGGTTAATCACCAGGATACTCCTCCTCAGAGTTCTCATGTAGAGCAACATGATCCTCAGATTAATCAGGTGGGTGAGGAACATAATCCGATTCAGTCGGGTTCAAAGGGAGCTCTGTTGTGTCCCTTGCTTGAGGAGGTTCTTGCTCATCTTGGTCCTAGATAGGAGGATGGACAGGAAGTGGCTAGAGAATGAGACAAATCACCTAGGAGAGTTTTTGAGACTATGAAGCATGATGTCGTTGCTACAGGGCTTATGAGAGACTTATTGAGGGCATGCCCTCCCATATTTGACAGTACAAGTGGTGGTCTAGAGGTGGAAACTTGGATGATAGACTTGGGATGGTTATTTTCTATGCATCCATATGGTAGCAACACTAGATCTAGATGTGCCATTATGCATCTTAAAGGCTTTGCCTCTACATGGTGGAAATTTGAGGGGAAAAAGTTGCATCTGGATATTGGTTCAGTTTTGTGGGATATATTCTTGGAGAGATTCAAAGTGCATTTCCTATCAGAGCATTAGAGATAGTGTCATGCAAATGAGTTCCATGGTCTACGTCAAATGGCCATGTTAGTTAAGCAGTTTGAGTGTAGGTTCTACGAGCTCAAACAATATACCAGAATTGTGGACGACAAGGCTATGTTGGTACAACACTTCATCAGGGGCTTGAACACCCGTATTAGCAAAGGAGTCTGAGTCTTCAAGCCAAAGACTATGGAGGTAGCTGTGGAGAAGGCACAACTTGTGGAGGATAATTTGACTATGGCTTTGGGTGAACATAAAGGTGTCCAGATAGGTAGTGCACCTTCGGCGAGCTCTGGTCTACGAGGTGGTCAGACTCAGACAGGGGTTCCTCTCGGAACCAATAGGCACCCTCTAGGGGTGGACAACAACAAAAACAATAGTGTTACCAACTGAAGAATAAGAATTCTCAAGCTTAACAAGGTAATAGTTCACTGTCGAGGAAGAACCGTAACTGTCAAGATCAACCAACATAGAGTGCATAGTCTAAGGGTAGTAGAGGCAGTTTTCAGCAGTCGAATGCACCTTCAGGTGGCAGAGGTACCGGTTGATTTTCATGTGGTTAGTAGGGTCATATTGCTAGGAAGTGCCCTATGAGAGGTACATAGGGATTTGTTCAACAATTGACAGCTTCAGAGTCGACAGTTGGAGATGCAAGCTGTTCACATAGAGTCTTTTCTACGGTAGATAACCGTCAAGCAGATCATCAGAATACTGTAGTTGAGACTTTAGGTCAGTTATAGGGAACTAATGTTTCTATCCTTTTTGATTATGGAGGTTCTAATTTGTTTATTTCTCCATCTATTGTTGAGCGATGTGGGCTCGTGGAAGTAAAGCAAGGTGATAGGTGGTAGGTTGAATTGGCCTATGGGGTGAAGGTAGTTGTAGAATCCCTTGTTCACGATTGTGGGCTAAGGATTGGATCACTATTTACCTCAATAGATCTTCATGTTACAGCTCTTGGTTCATATGATATTGTTTTGGGTATGGATTGGTTGGAATCCCATTGTGCAGTGATTGATTATCAACAAAAGATAGTACATTGCTTAGATGATTCTGGTACAAAATTTGAAATAATTGGTGTGCAGAGACCCATCTCCTTGTGGATTATATCATCTATGCAGTTAAGGAGATTCTTTCGTCAGGGTTGTTAGTTGTTTGCAACAACAGTTAATGACTTGGAGGTAGGGGAGAGTTGAGAGGTATCTATTGATGATTACCCTATTCTGGGGGAATTCATAGATGTTTTTCCTAGTGATATTCCTGGTATGCCACCGAAACGTGACATAGATTTTAGAATTGACATGGTTCCTAGAGCAGAGTCTATATCTCAAGCTCCATATAAAATGATCACACAGGAACTAGAAGAGCTTCGTTTGCAGTTGGAGGAACTTTTGGCTAATGGTTTTATACGTCCGAGTGTTTCTCCTTGGGGAGCACCTATCATCTTTGTGAAGAAGGATGGATCTCTCAGATTGTGCATCGATTATCGTCAGTTGAACAAAGTGATGGTAAAGAATCGATATCCCTTGCCCATAATCGATGATATCTTTGATCAGATCAAGGGAGCTAACATGTTTTCTAAAATTGATATGAAATTGGGTTACCATCAATTGCATATTTCAGAAGCAAACATTCATAAAATGACATTTCGAACTTGGTACGGGCACTATGAGCTCATAGTGGTACCGTTTGGGTTAACAAATGCACCATCTATTTTCATGATTTTGATGAACGATGCTTTCCACACATACCTTGATCATTTTGTTCTCATGTTTCTTGATGATATTTTGATCTATTCGAGAGATATGAAGGAGCATGAAGAGCATATGAGACAAGTATTGCAATGCTTGAGAGAGAATCAAATGTTCATGAATTTGGAAAAGTGTGAGTTCTTCCAGACTAAGGTGAAATACCTTGGTCATGTTATCTTTGGAGAGGGTATTGCTATGGATCCTTTGAAGATCCAAGCTATCATTGATTGGCCCGTGCCTACCAATGTACCTGAGGTTCACAGTTTTATGGGTCTTGCAGGGTATTACAAATGGTTTGTTCAAGGGTTTTCAAGGATTACTCATCCCATTACTTCTCTTCAGAGGAAAGGGAAGCAATTTATTTGGTCAGATCAATGTCAGTCATATTTTTTGACACTCAAGGAAAAGTTGACTAGTGCGCCTATCTTAGTCATTCCTGATCCTACTAAGGACTTTTTCGTTTGCACTGATGCATCTTTGGAGGGAGTAGGAGCCGTTTTGATGTAGGATGGTCGTGTGATTGCCTATGAGTCTCACAAACTCAAGGATCATGAACTGAATTATCCTACTCATGATCTAGAGCTAGCTATAGTTGTTCATGCTCTGGTTCAATGGAGGCAGTTTTTTTTGGGGCACTGTTTTGAACTTCATAGTGATCACCATAGTCTACAATATATTTTCACACAACCTAATTTTAATGCTAGGAAAAGATGGTGGATGGAGTTCTTATGCAAGTATGAATTTAAAGTGAAATTTATCCAGGGGAAGGAGAACATAGTGGCTGATGCGCTTAGTCAGCGAAGGCATGAACTTTCTGCTATGACTCTTGGAGTTGATTTGAGGAGCCAAATTTTAGTAGCACTTCCTACAGACATACTGTATCAGGAGGTGAAGATGGATTTGGGTTTAGGTACACCCTTATAGGGTAGATTCATAGGATATACTCTCGAGTCAAATGGATTGTTGTGACATTTGGGTTGTATCTATGTGCCACATACAAAAGATCTTCACTCTTTGATTATGTTAGAGGCGCATTAGGCACCTTATTCAACTCATCTTGGTGTTAAGAAGATGCATGCAGACCTTCGACAATTGTACTTTTGGCTTGGAATGAAGCGTGATATCACTGATTTTGTTTTGAGATGTCTTGAGTACCTGAGAGTTAAGGCTGAGTACCAACATCTCGTAGGAATGTTGCAACCACATCTTGTTCCTAAATGGAAGTGGGATATCATATTGGTGGACTTCATTGTAGGTTTACTTATGTCATCTCGTCAACATGATGCTATTATGGTTACTGTTGATAGGTTGACTAAGGTAGCACATTTTTCTTCGATTCGTTCCTCCTATAATGCCTCTTCTATGGCCAAGATATTCATGGAGGATATTGTTCGGTTGCACATAATTCCTTGCAGAATCATTTTAGATAGAAATCTTGTGTTTACATTAGCATTATGGACATCCTTGCAACATGCCTTAGGTATTCAATTGAACTTCAGTTCAACTTATCATCCTGAGACCGATGGTCAGACCAAGAGGGTCAATGAGATTCTTGAGGATATGCTCAGGATGTATGTAATGGATCAACAGTCGCAATGTGAAGATTATCTTTACTTAGTGGAGTTCGCCTACAATAATGGGTATCATAGTTCCATACCTATGCCTCCTTTTTAGGCATTGTATGTACGTCCTTGTTGGACTCTGTTGAGTTGGATGAACTTGAGGATAGAGTTCTAATTGGACCTGAGATGCTTCAGGATATGGAGAAGCAGGTTGATCACATCACAGAGCACTTGGTGGCAGCGTAGGACAGGAAAAAGAAGTAAGCTTATGCACATAGAGTGGATCATTAGTTTTCAGTTGGGGATAGGGTATTTCTTCGAGTGCATCCACAGAAGAGTTCGATCCGTTATGGAAAAAGGCTCTAAGCTCATACCTCGTTTCGTTGGACCATTCGAGATTTTGGAGAGGATTGGTCCTGTAGTGTACTACCTTGCTTTACCACCTATTTTGTCGTGCATTCATGATGTATTCCGTGTATTTTCTCTTAGGACTTATCATCCTGACATTTCACATGCGCTCGCTTAGAATGCATTACAGGTAGAGGACATACAACTGGCTTTGGAGCCCATGGGCATTCTTGAACATAAGAGACTTGCCCTCAAGGGTTGAGACATTGATCAAGTGAGGGTCCAGTGGGATCCTAGTGACAAAGCATCAACTACTTGGGAGGATGCAACACACATGCGAGAGCTTTATCCATATTTGTTTGTAGGCTTCAAGGAGTAAGCCTTATCCTAGGGGGGAGGATGTAGTGTCCCTCCAGTTGTTGCACTATGTTTCAGTTTGTTTCTATTCGGTTGATAGTTGTTTTAGCTATTTTTGATATTATGCTACTTTATTTCAGTTACAACACTGATACTATGTTAGTTTTATATCATGTTGATGATACATTGATGACATTGTTGATCATTTGATTACGTTTGTGTGGTGACCTTATGATGAACTTTATGTGTGTTACGGTTTTATGTTGTTTCAGAACATTAGTGTGTTTATGATGATGTATATGATGTTGTTTATAATGTATTATTGTATGTTAGTCATGGTGAAGTAGATAGTGTAGCATCACTCACTCGTGAGTACCTTGCTATGCTGCGACTCTCTTTCATGGTGTGATTGTCGATTTATGCAGATATGTTTGACAGTGTTGTTTTATGCAGTTTGCAGGTACTGGGCATCGACTCCACCTGCTTTGTCAGGTTTGAGCATGCCATGACCCAACGGAAACATGTTTAAGAGATAGTTTCAGGTCCTTTGGCCATCATTCCTTTATAGGACGATTATCTGTGTTGTCACCCATTGTTGTTTTGTCGTTCAGTTCTGTTGTGTCGTTCATGTTTTCATCATGATTGGTAATTCATTGATTAGTTAAATGGTTTATTAAATAAGTTATTTGATTTAGTGCAATTGTATTGGAATGTTAAATTAAAATATTTATATTTAGATAATTTAATAATTAAAATTTGATTGTCGTTTTAAAAGGTTTGATTAATTGAATTAATTAAATAGGATAGTTAATTAAATGTGATTGTTAACTTTCAACAATAGATATTTATTAATTTTAATCTACAAATTTAAATTATTTGTAACGTAGATAATATTGAATAGTTTGTTTTCAACAAATTATGAATAAATATCTGAAATATGGACTCAGAGTCAGAAAGTGTTATGTTGGCTAATTGCTTAATGTTGAAAGTTAGTTAAGTTCTATGATTATGAGTTAATTGAAAATTAATTAAAAACTTTGATCATTAAAAATTGTGCACGACAATTTTGGTTTTTGGGGAAAGAAAAGTTTTCACGATAGCTTTTGAGGAAAAAACTTCTTCTTTGTGTTTTGGTTTAAAAAGTTTTGGATACAGTGAATTGGAAGGATTTGTGCATTTCATAAAATATAGAGTTTTCAGAGTTGTTGATTCTTGTTTCAATCTACGTCGGTTTTGAGCAAAAATTTTAGGTTTTCTTCTTTTGATTTGTATTTTCTTGAATAGAAGCTTTTGCATGTTGTTCATGGTATGTGTTCTTCCTTGTGGTGGTATTCTTTGTTGAATATTTTGCACAAACATCAGAAACAAAATTGTTGTGGATTAGTTTTGGAGATAATTGAAGAATTTTTTTAAGGAAACGAAAGCTATTAAAACCTAGCTGTAATAAAATTAGTTTTATAATTGTTATTTCTCTTTTTGGAAAGATTTTTTTGTAATCTTCGGTATGAAATTGAATCTCATAGTTTGTTTTCATTTATGTATCTCTTAGAATTCGATAGTTTTCATTACTTTGTATCGCCATGGGATGTAATCATTTGTACCCCTTAGTCGATGTGTTTTTTTTATCCCTGAATCTGAAAGAAATTTCTTTAAAATTAATGTCAGCCTATTGTTGCATTGAGTTTGCATTTGGAAATTACAAACTATCCTTATTTATAGAATTCCCTCCATCTTGTTGGCTTGTAACACTCTTAATGGTGCCTGCATGAATTAGAACCCTGATAATATTCTTTTCTTTTTTGTTGATAACCATCTCAATGGATGGTATGATTGAGCCATGCCATCTCCTATCCAAATGTCCACGCGACCAACTCCTTGTAGTCTCCTCATTTATTTACTTTGCAAGCCCACACAACAATCCTCTTGCAGTTTATTCATTCTTTTTCCTTGTATGTTCTATGTGGTGTAGCAAGCTTTGGAGCTGTCTCGCTTTCTCGAATTTTTTTGACCCTTTCCATAGCTCCCAAGGATGTTCATGAAAATCGGATCCAATTTTCTCTTGAGCGAGGTGTTCCAGCTATGGTAGCAGCATTTGCAACCCGTTGTCTTCTATATCTGAGTCATGCTTTTGATCTGATTCACTACTCTCGCCATCAAATCAATTAGACTTGTGATGGTCTAGTTTAGCAATGTCCCACATACACGACAGGTGGATGATAAAGGTGGCTAAAATTGGATTGAATTGCATGGGGATAAATTTACATTTCTTGGAGGTGGAACACAATTCATACATGGGGTGGATGGTTACATAGATCAGATGGCTCAGGGTTGCTTTGGATGTAGGATGTGGTGTAGCCGTCGTTGATCTTATTTAGTCATCTCCATTTTCAGATCATAGGTTGCCTTCGTGAAATTTTTTCTCCTTCTTTTACCTCGGCCTTGGGTTTTAGTTTATTCCCCTGATGCTTGTGTATCAACTATTTTGAAAGGGTATGTTGCTTTATTTTATTGTAAACTTCAGTTTCTCCTTAGCTCGGTGCCATGCTAATTTGATAACTATCTTAACCACAATTACCTAGAGTTGATTATCAACCTATGTTTATTCCTCTAGGGGCACATGTATCTGTTGAAATTGGTCTTAAACTAGTAGTCTTTGTTGTGCATGCGCAACATCAAACACATAGTTTAATATATATATTTTATTATAGTATAGATAAATTAAGCTTTGGATTTTATAATTTAATATTGTAATTTGTGAAATTCTATGTTGATAATTATGTGGAAGTTGTGAGATCCTTTTATTTAGTTATTGTAATTTATTTATTTTAAGATTTGAATTGTACAAATTGATTTTAACGTAATTGTGGATATATATATATATTTATTAGAATTAATTATCTCTTATATGTTTGGTTAATAAATGAAATGAATTTATATTATTCTTAAAGAAGAATGATCATTGTTTTATTTTATTAAATAGTTAAAAAAAAAGAGATATTTAATTATGTCAATAAATTATCTATTATGACCTTTAGTTCATGAAGGTTTGATGGTTTTATATGATGGGGAATAATATATTTGTTAATAATTAATGAGTATACCTTTGTGTTATTTAGTTTTTAAATCTTCTAGAGGCTAGGAAAGGAAACTTGTTATGTAAAGTTTATTATGCTTGTACTTTGATGTTCATTTTCAATGATTTAATTTGGGATTTAGCCATGCACAAATTATTTGTTACCTTGGTGGTATTTTGAATGTTAAATGGTTTGTGTCATGATTGAGATGTGTTCATTCATGGATTTTTTTAATGTGCATGATGGTTATCCTTTGTAATTGATAATAAGTTATGCAATTGTAATTAGGGAGAGTGGCTTGCGATAGGGGCCAGAACCCTAAGAGGTAACCAGGGTAACCTATCGAGAAAACATAATTCAGTATAAACATAATTCAATGTACTAGGGGGTGGGTAGTGCTCATTAAATAATTCAGATAATTTGATTTTCTCGCCTAATACCTTAGTGCTTGTATAGATTAAGGGTAGGTTGAGATGGCCTAGAATGGCATGATCGTCTACTTTGTCTTCTTGAAAGGTAGTTTGATTCCACATGAGTTTGTTTAGGGGCTGGGAATCAGTAGAGATTGCCAGGGTAAATCGGTATGAGGGTCGGTAGTCTAAGAAGATTCACCAAGGTAACCTATAGTAAATTGTGTGATGACACTCTTTTCCTAATACATGATATGTGGTCTCTTATGTAGAGTTACCTTTTGTTATGTTTTTGCCTCTAGGAGCTTGGTTTTAAATTATTTGGTTTTGATATCATTATGTCGTGATGTGTATGTTAAGCCATGTAATGTTATGTTTTGTCTTCATATCCGTTTATCTTTGTGGACCTAATATTATCTCCTAGCACAGGGGGTGGACCTTCGGGTACCACATGGTTGGGAGGAACATGTTTTATCCTCCATTGGGTTCCCTTGTAGGTGATGCAGTGCGTGGATGATATTTTTCTTATGATAGGTTCCTGATTTTTCATAGTTTATGAAGTTGGACACTGAGCGTGCTCATGAACAAGACTGATAGATGTGTTACGATCTTCATCTATATTATATACATTCCTGATATGTATGAGAGAACTTATTGTAATGTTGTTATAAGATTTGTCATAATCTCACTTGATGTAACTTGAATATGTAACTTGACTACATTATGATTATGTGATTGGATCACTCATTACCGATATGATTTATCCTTATGTTTTATATCTTTGGTATAATGACGTGATGTTCTTTCTTGTGAATGTTTATGTAGCATTGTCACAAAATCCTTGAGGACGTATGTGTTAGAAACCAAGATCACCTGCATGCAATAACCTATTACATGCAAAAGACATTCAGAACAAACAAGATCTATAAACCTCAAAGTGTAAAATGCATTATGAGAATCTCAGTTATTACAAAGAGATCAATCCTTATGAAGGAGATCAAGAAACCCTAAAGGGGAAACCCTAAATGAAACCCTAGTGTGCACACTTAATAATTAATCAATTATTAATGTGCCTAAGTTTAGCTTAAGCAACTAGAGGAATAAGTGACTTAATTAATTAACCAGTATGATATAATTAATTAAGCATAATAACTTATTACTCTAACACCCCCCCTTAAGATGAACTTAGGAAGAAGCTAAAACACTAGAATAAGATGCATGCAAGAAAAGATGGGTCCCGACAACTAGGCCTGATCAGGTACCCATTTACAAATGCAAGAAAGAGGTAGAGGAGGAAAACCCAGTGGGACAAAACCCCCCTACAATGATATGACATGCTTGCAAAGAAGCACTGGAAGAACACTGTAGAGTAACACTGGAACCGCAATCTGGCAAGCAAGGAAAGATACTTCTGTCTACAAGAAACCATATCGGAATCATAATGATGCAACAGCAGACCCGATGCCACGGAACACTCGAAAACTCCAAACGGGAACAACGCTGGAATCTATGAAGCAGCAGTCGATTATTAAATGATGTATCACTGAAAATGAAGTGCAAAGATGCAAGATGCACTCTCCCAACTGTCAAAATATCCAGGTAATCTCCAAAACACCCATCGGGCCAAATCTGGATTAACGAAAAACCTAGGATAGATACAGAAAAAAGTGCATGGACAACAACATAAAGCTCCTCAATACCTTTCCAACGCCGCAAAGATAGTGAAAATCGGAGATCGTGGCAAAGAGTTATGAGCTCGGAAGCATAAAAAGTACATCTGACTTCAAACGGAAATAAATGTAGTAAAACAAGAAAATACTGGAAAATAAACTACACCAAATGAAAGTACTCGGAACCAGCTTTCCGACGATATCTCGTTTGCCCAATTTCGATACCGTATGCCCAAGTTATGCCAAAAACAAAAAAACTGCTCTTTTAAGGCAAATAAGGGTTAGGGGGACAAACTGCCGTACAGCCGATGACGTCATGCTGATGTCAGCACTTCACGGCAACAAATTTGACGGCCATCTGGCCGTCGGCGCAAAAAATCACTCCCTGTAGAAAAATTTTTAGGCCGTTGGTCACCATATGACCGCAGGCTAAGCCGAGGGGGCTGGAGTTGGCCGGGGGGCCGGGCGCGAGCACCTGGTCATCCATATGACCTCGACCGAGCAGGGGAGGGCCTGCGAGGGCTGAAGGAGCCAACGGCTGGTTGGCGGAGGATGCCGGCGGCGGCGGCGAGCTGGTGGCCGTCGGGCGGTGTGAGCCATTTGCACTGGAGGCGTTGGCACAGAACCCGAGAAAGGCCGTTTTCTCAATTTTCGTGCAGAAAAAACCTCGGAATGCGTGCTGGGGAGGCTGTACGGCCTCCCTGGTAAATTTTTTTTGCCTCCCAGATCAAGTTCACCAAAATCAACCAAACGACAGGCGTTCCTAGGGTTTTGGGGCGCTGTGAACGCGATGGCGACGTCCGTTTGAGCCCATAGTGTCCCGAAAATTCGGCTACCCCCAGATCTTGCAAAAAAAGATGCCTGTGGAAACCCCTTGCACTTGAAACTCACTGAGAAGCCATATCTTCAGATCACGAACAGGTGGCAGGTCTGGAGCTCTGATACCATGTTAGAAACCAAGATCACCTGCATGCAATAACCTGTTACATGCAAAAGACATTCGAGAACAAACAAGATCTGTAAACCTCAAAGTGTAAAATGCATTATGAGAATCTCAGTTATTACAAAGAGATCAATCCTTATGAAGGAGATCAAGAAACCCTAAAAGGGAAACCCTAAATGAAACCCTAGTGTGCACACTTAATAATTAATCAATTATTAATGTGCCTAAGTTTAGCTTAAGCAACTAGAGGAATAAGTGACTTAATTAATTAACCAGTATGATATAATTAATTAAGCATAATAACTTATTACTCTAACAGTATGTGTAGATGTTTCTTATGTCTTATGTTGTAATCGAATGTCTAAAAAAATAAAATTGTTTGGTTATTTTGTTACTTTGTGTGTTGTTCTCAAGGTTCCTTGGCGAGGTGTTGCAAGTAGACCAAGTACTCTAAATAGGAGAGGAGAGAGAGTGCTAGCTATAAGATGCTAGAGAGAAAAGGAAATATGTGGAAGACCTAGCCAAAAAATTAACCAAGATAAGGGGCGAGATACATGGGAAGATCAACCAAAAATAAAAAGAAACTAAGGACAAAATATAAAATTACAAACAAGAAACAAAATGAAGAGATCTTAAAAGAATAAAATATAAACCCACCAAAACACCTAAAAATAAACTTATAAATAAACACAATAAAATTATAAAAGTACATACTAAAGTTATGAATAAATGCATAATACACATAAATATACAAATGAGAAATACAAAATAAATCAATATATATACATACTAAATCTATTGCAAAAAAATACTTCATATAGTTATATTAAGAGAATAAATAAACATAAAAAGCTTGTATACATATATAAGATATATATGTAATCCTCTTCATCTTCCTCCTCCGCAATGGCAGCTCATGCGCAACAGATGTAGACATCCTACCCCGAAGGTGAATAGGGAGGGAAGATGGTCTCCTCCACCTCGAGGTGTCCTTAAAATCAACACGGATGGCTTTTCTCAAGGAAATCCTGGTCATGCTAGTATTGGTGGTGTTGGTCGCAATAGCTCTGGAGATGTTCAGTTTATCTTCTCTGTTTATAAGGGTCTTCTTACTAATAATTTAATGGAGGCTCAAGCCATTTTATCGACTGTAGAGCATGGAAGTCAATTGAGGTGGCAAAGGATCATATGCAAGTCTAATTCCCAAGTTGTGGTGAACTTGTTGAATAGGAAACATTTAGATGATATTAGCTGGCATTTGGCTTTGATTGTTGAACAAATTCTAAACCTTTGTGCTTCTCTGGGGTTTGTTACTTTCACTCATATTCCTAGAGAATGGAATGGTGTTGCTGATTGTTTGGCTAAATGGGCTTCTGATCATATTCATAATTGAAATTTGGTGGATCAGAGTTAGTTACCCCCGGATTTATCTCAACAACTAGATCACTTGGTGGAGCTTGATAGGGCTATGTAATGCCCTTGCTTTGTACTTCTTCTTGTTTTAATAAAAAAATTACCCCTCCTTTATGTTTATATATATATATACAAAACAATAAACAACAACAAACACCTCACAACACAAAATAAATACCAATATAAATTACAAACCCTAAACAAAACAAAGAAATCTTATAAGAATTTATATATGAATAAAAAAACCAACACCTAATAAATATATAAATATATAAACAAAATTAATACACACACAACTACACTTGTATAAAAATATATAAAACTCTTATATAAACATAAAAACCTATAGATATAATAAATCTATAACCTGCAAACCTGCAATTATATACAAAGAATATACAAATACAATTACATACAAATCTACAATATATATATATAATACGAAGATAGACAAAGAAAATGGGAAGTGATAAACACAATGGGGCCCAAAGGAACAAGACCAAGCACAAAGACCCAACTAAAAGAGAATAAGGCAAGATAAATTAATAGGGAAAGACAAGGAGGCTGACTAATGTGGCAGTTTGTCACATGAATGAGAAAAAATGAGAAGAAAGAAAAAAGAAAAAGAGAAAATAAAGGATCGGCCAAATAAGAAAATCAAGGGTTACAGAAAAAGAAAACCAATAAAAAAAAGATAGAAAAGGGAGAGGAGAGACACTTGATCTTCTCCATTTTCTATCATCATTTTTATCCTCTCTTTTCTATTATCATTTTCTTGGTTTTCCTTTCTCGTAACCCTTGATCTTTCTTTAACTGACCCTTTCTTTAGTTTTCTTTTTTCTTTTGCATCCTTTTTTCTCGTTCATGTGATAGGCTACCACCCTAGTCAATACTCAACCTCCTTTCATTTCCTTGTTGATTTAGATTGCCTCATTCTTCTTTAGTAGGGTCTTCCTGTTTGGTCTCGTTCCTTTGGGCCCCAATGTGTTTCTCTATCACCTCCCATCTTCTTTGTTTATCTTCATTTATATTTGTATGTTTGTGTGTATTTATGTATATATACACACGAGTATGTATATATATATGTTGTAGATTTGCATGTAATTTTATTAATATATTTTTATGTATATATTTGTAGGTTTGCAGATTGTAGGTTTTTTATGTTTATATAAGAGTTTTCTATATTTTTTTATAAGCATAATTATGTATGTATGTATTTTTTATATATTCATTTTGTTTATATATTTAGAGGTTTATTATGTGTTGGTTTTCTTATGTTCTTATATAGATTCTTATAAGATTTCTTTGTTTTGTTTGGGGTTTGTAATTTATATTGGTGTTTATTTTATGTTGTGAGGTGTTGTTTTATTTATTGTTTTGAACACATACACACACATATATATATATTCTTTTTACAATTATTTATTCTCTTAATATAATTAAATGAAATATTTTCTTGCAATAGATCAGTATGTATATATACTGGTTTATTTTGTGTTTCTTGTTTTGTATATTTAGGTGTATTATTTATTTATTTATAGGTTTATTATTTGTTTATTTATGTTTAGTTTTAGGAGTTTTGGTGGGTTTGTATTTTATTCTTTTAAGATCTCTTTGTTTTGTTTTGTTTTTTTAATATATTTTTAGATTTTGTCCTTGGTTTCTTTGTTTTTGGTTGATCTGTGAGAAAATTCACAGTGTAGAATAAATAGAGAAAAATAATATTAAAAAACAAATGCATATATTTACATGGAAAACTTGGTAAAATTACCAAGAAAAAACCAACGGTAAAGATCTTTAGTATTTTATTAATTTTTGAAATATTCATAGATACAACAATCTTCAAAACTGTACAAAAAGAATGACTTCACCTAGGATAAGAAATCCGAGTTGTAGATTCCTTTTCCAAGAAAAGATTCTTAGAAAAGAAAGTGTGACTCATGGAACTACGTGTCAAACATTTGTCAAAATTACCAAAAATAGCAAGTCCCAAAAAAATTCGGCTTCATTGTAAAACACCTTCAAGGTGGTAGGGGATACGACAACCCACCTGCAACCCTCCAATAGGCCTTTGGCCATGCCATGCACATTCTTGAAAGACTACATAGTAACTTCAATATCGACTATTCATCACTACTGGAATAACAAGAAAATTGAATTCATTTCCAACATGATCTTCCCATGTATCTTACCCCTTGTTTTGGTTAATTTTTTGGTTAGGTCTTCCACATATTTCCGTTTCTCTCTAGCATCTTATAGCTACCACCCTCTCTCCTCTCCTATTTAGAGTACTTAGTCTACTACCTTCTCTGAATTTCTCACTTCTCTAGCTATTTTATCTTGATGATGGATCATGTAGTTTGGTTTACTATGTCGATGCTACAAAATTACACCAATAAAATTTATATATTGATGATATTAATCTTGATTTTGTAATTACCATTTGATAATTTTATGTACTACTCCTCTTTATAGGATGTTTAAGATGGGGATATTGAATAGTGAGTTTGTAGATACTACTATGTTGTCAAATTTACTCAAGATCTTTGGTTGGTGATACTTTTGTAAAAGGCTTGCTCTACTAGTGTATTATAATTGTGTTTAGATTATTGAATAATACATTGAACTACTTTGGAATGTGAAAATTTTCTCCCAAATGAGTTTTCCCCATGTATAATTGTGTTGTGGTATGATTTTGTTTATGTTTTATATAAGTTTCTCCTTTTTATAATTGTAAAGATTTGAAATTTGCACAATTTTCTCTATTAAGATTAGTTTAAGTAAGTGTTTTCACATACCTTGTTTCTTTTCATTCCATGATCACATATTTGAACCAAGGTGATGAACAATTAAATGAGTAATTATATATAGATCTTAAGGATAAGTGACAACGAACATAAGTTAAAATAAGGTTATTTGCCAACTTCCACATAAAAATACATCAATTTGTACACTAGTCAATACATAAAGAACAACCTAATCTCTGCATATCCATAATAAGGATAAAATATATGAGTATTTAATTTTCACTATTACAATTATAAACAAATATATAAATATACTAGTCAAAACATGAACAATCTAATCACCACATACCAAAGCATAAGAATACAACATGAATATTTTATTTTCACCATTACAATTATAAATAAATATATAAATATATTTGAAATGAACAACCATAAATATTATTAAATATGTGAAATCAAATTTTATTTAGATGATTATAAACAATAAATAGATTTTAAGAACTAATTTAAAATAATAAATAAATAAATAAAACAAATTGCATTGGAAGACGTGCAACAAGTGACATCCCCACTAGAGATGGGTTACAACTACATGCAAGGTGGAGGATTTAAAATCGCACAAATATGGTTTTTTATTTATTTATTTATATATATATATTTTTATATACGTGCCAAATGCAATCCACACGTGTCTATTTCTAGGACGACAAAGCTTTGATATTTTTGCAATCATAGCTGCCTGCTGGACACGCAAGTTTAACAAAAACTCATGTTGGATAATGTGTACGGATAATTAATATTAAATTAGTTTAAATTCATTTTAGTTGATTAATACTAAGGGGTTTTAGTTCATATGTGAATCAACCAAAATTCAAATTTAAATATTTTTGATCAAGGTGTTCAATATTTTAGTTTGGAATTTATTTTTTAAATTGTAAATAATCAATTTAATTTTTAAAAGTTTTTTTAAATTTTTTTTATTAATTTAGATTTTCAAAATATCTTTATAAATAATATTAATAGAAAAGATTGTATTTCATTTTTAATATCACACTTAATACAAATAATGAATATTTAGATTTTTTTCACACATTTGAATATGTTAGGATGTTTTTTAAATGTGTAAGAAATATTATATTACACAATTATTAAAAAATGTTTTACAATATTATTTATTGTGACACATTTTTCATAATTTATAAATTAAAATCATAAAATTATATTTTATAATATTAAATTTTCACGAATTAGATTTTTACTTTTCTTCATCTATTTATTTAGAAGTAACTAAATATTTATCCAAAACATGAAATTATAAATATTTTAATATGAATAAAGATGATTTTTTTTTGTATTTTAAACAAAACTAGAAGCAATACAAAGAAATAAATAACAATAGTACAACAAAGAACTGCTTAGAAAAAAAAAAAAAATCAGGAAGTAGGAATGCTAAAGTTTTACTCTGACATCATTTTTCAGTTTATTTATTTGTGTTCTCAACTGAAAAGTGGCAATATGAAGAAGATTAAGCATAGGAACCATTTGGAGGCGATTAAGATCCAATTTTTACAGTTGCATGAAGGGAATATTTGCTGCTCCAGACAACTTCAAAGACTTCTCAAATTCAGAATTTAAGAGTCCCTTTTGTTTTAAAATGATGTCATGTATCTTGTTAACTGTTGTATTGATGATATTGGCTGGAAAGTAGTTGTATTGTGTCAAACAAAATAAAGATGATATGGGAAGCACATTTATTAGAAGTGTACAACTAGTGTAGTTAAGGTATATTTATTTAGAAAAAGTAACTAAATATTATATCCCTAAACTTGAGATTATAAATATTTTAATATGAATAAAGATGATATGGAAATCATATTTATTAGAAGTGTACAACTAGTGCAATTAAGATACATTTATTTAGAAGAAACAACTAAATATTATATCCAAAAACATGAAATTATAAATATTTTAATAAGAATAAAGATGATATGGGGAACACATTTATTAGAAGTGTACACCTAGTGTAGTTAAGATAGTGTCATGACATATGATCTATAAGGAATTTAATTTATTGAGAAAAAGTAACTAAATTTTATATGAGAAAACATGAAATTATAAATATTTTAATATGAATAAAGATGATATGGGGAGCACATTTAGTAAAAGTGTACAACTAGTGTAGTTAAGATAGTGATATTACATGTAGTCTATAAGAAATTTAATTTATTGAATATGCAAAATTGTTAAAGAAGTCCAAATTATATAAATATGCAAATCCATTTTTATTTGAATGAATGAGTCACGAACTTATATAATAACCTTTTCACAACATGAAAAAAGATTTGTCTTTGAGACTTGTGTTTACATAGATTTGACAATTCAAATATAAAGAATCATAAATATCTATTATTAATATATTAATGAATATCAACATTATACAAATAATATTGTCACATTCTATTAATGAAACTACAATTGGTGTCACTTTGAAGAGAGATTAAAATGTACAAATGCATAGAAAAAGGAAGGATGCAAACAAATAATTTTAATATAGTTAAAGACATGAAATTTCTACAGTCCATGATATTAGTTTGATATATTTCTAATTTGATTATATAAACTGTTTTTCTCTCATCAACATTTGTGATTATAATCATGATCCATCAGTACAGTAAGATAGCAAGAGGAGAAATGAAAGACAAGTACCGACCATAATATCAGCTTGATAAACTTTTTCTTCATCAATGTTTTGGATTAAACTCAAGATTCATCATGAGAATAAAATAGTATGAACTGAATTTGATTTTGTTAACTTTTTTTCATCAACATTTTGCATTATATTCATCATCGATTTTGTTAACTTTTTCTTCGTCAACATTTTAGATTATATTCATCATCCATCATCAGAATAAGATAGTAGAAAGTGAAAGATGACAACACTCAAAAACCAGGATTCCAATGATCCAAACTAGAATCCCACAAAAATAAAAATAAACGAAACCTCTTTTACCTGTAATATAACCAATTACCATTTTATTAATAAAAAAGGAAAGTCATACTTCATTCTGCTGTTATATTCTCTATATACATATTTCGAGCAGGGAGACTGTAGGAGAGTCGAGTACAAAGTCGACAATTACAAACTATTTATATACAAACTCACACATATTTCCATTTGGCTTTGTTCTGGTTCAGAAGATGTATCCAAGACTGCTCACCTTTTCTCATCCACAGTCAGCATAAAACCCAACAGTGCTGACCATTTATCTCAATCTACATACATATACACACTTAGTATATGTCTAAGGATCTTTCATATATACTCTGGTATTTACTAGGGTGAGTCATATACTTTATGTGATTGTATATTACCAAACGTCTGCTCAAGGACATTTGGGTTTGTTGCCATGTGTTTTCATGTTGGCATAGCAGGGGCAGAACTCCTTGTTTCCATATGTGCCAGGAGGAACACACTTGCATCTGGCACAACATGTACCACAGGCTCTCAGACAACGATCATTCAGAGATGCTGCTTTGCATCTCTGTCCACATGCAGCCTTGCAATCTGCAACATAAAAATCAGACAAAAACACAGAGGTTTTAGATGGTTGGACCATTTCTTCCATGGTCTGAAAATCTATGGCAGAGCCATCAATCAAAGAAGAAAAAGAGAAGAACCAAATAAAAATCCTATGGTACAACAGAAGCTTTACTGATAAAATTAGCTCTTAGGTCTTATACCTATTGTCTGAAGAAGTCTTCGGTTCACCCCATTTGCTGGCAACTGGAATCAAGCATACCCACAACCAAATTAGCATACAAAAAATTGAACTGAATATGTGTGTATATATAGATTGATATATAGAATTTACCCCAATTGATTTTGAATCTCCAACCTCAGCAGCTTCCAGAGACATCTGTTTGAACAACCAATATTTGCATTAGTTAGATGGACAGAAAGTGAATTCAGAAATGGTCTCTCTTTATAAAAGAAAATAAATTTCTACAGGCCAGTTTTCCATTTTGACATAATTGAAACCTTTGTTTTATGGGACTATAGAAATGATGTATTAGTCTGGTTCAAAGGTAATGGATTCAGCCATACAACTCAGTTAGAGCCCAGAAAAATAAGTGTTTACAGAGCACACTCAATTATGAGATCATGGACACCAATATCTAAATACCTGAAGAAGCAGCACCATCATCAAGAGGCACAGCAGGCTCCTTGCAGCCATGATCACTGATACACAATGAGAATAAGTCATTGAAACACCCACAAGCACTAAAGAAACACTGTTGTGTTTTCGGATATACAATGAATATATATGCTGTGTATATAAGGTGGAGAATTACCCTAATTTATAGAAGGAAGAGGTACTGTGGAAATGTGGGGTTTCTCCTAGATAGTTCAGCCAGGCAATGATGATGTAGAGCCACTTTCTAGAAGTCACAATATCATTTGCTTTTGTGGTCGGTTGCTTCAGAGCCCACTAAAACCCAATGCTCTGCACCATACTGCTGATTTATGCCCCTAAAACCAAAAGTCAGAAAACAACCACCCAATGCCATGTCCCATGCTGCTGATTTAATCCCCATGTGAGTGTTTTATTATATGGGTAAATGTAAATAAGGTATATAATAAAGCTGCTCTGCTGCTATTAATGCAGCTATGTTATGTAACTGGTAATTTATTTGCTTCTTCTAATTAAAAAAACTAATAATATTTGGGAGGGTATGTGATAATTTTAGGAGTCACTGTTCATAGAGCTGCAATGTAGATTTGAAGAATGGGAAGGAGCAACTTAAGGTTTTAAATTTTTAAACATTTTTTAAATGTTAATTTTTTTTATTTTTTTTTGGAAAGAGTTGAACGTTGGGTTTTCATATGAAAATCTTAAAATTTAAATATAATTTATTTTATATTATATTGTCGATATTAAAATTGTTAGATTTAAGAATTATATTTTTTTAAATAATTATAGTTAATATTTTTTTTAAATTAGTAAATATAACTAGATTTTTCTTAAACTTCACCAATAATCTATAAACAACTTAAAATTTTATATAAATTTATTATCATTTTTAATGTAAATTTATTATTTTTTAAATTTTCATTTTTTCTATGGAATTTGTTCACACAAGAATCTTGATTATATAAATTTATTATCACTTTTAATTGAAATTTACTATTATTAAACTTTATTTTTTAGTATGGAATTGTGTTCAATCAAAAATCTCAAATGTTCATGAAAAATAATGTAACCAAAATAGATATGACAAAAGGGAGTGGTTTGCTTATCTAAGTTTCACTTTTTATACCAGAAATATGATGGTT
Source organism: Sequoiadendron giganteum (assembly GCA_007115665.2). Classification (NCBI taxonomy): domain Eukaryota; kingdom Viridiplantae; phylum Streptophyta; class Pinopsida; order Cupressales; family Cupressaceae; genus Sequoiadendron; species Sequoiadendron giganteum. Next base: position 94,145,862 of record VCHN02000014.1, read on the forward strand.
ATGTCTTTATTATAGACAAGTAAATAAAAACATGCATCTCATATTAAAGTACTATTATATTATAATTTTTAATTAGCTTTTAGTTTAGGTTTTAATAAAGGTCATTTCAACTTGAATTTGCTTTTTGCTTTTTTGTAATCTTATATAAGGGTACTTTTGCTTTCTATTTCATAAAGTCGAATGAATATCTTGACAATCTTTCTATATTCTATTTTTCATCATATGGTATCAAAGCTTAGCTAGAAATTTGAGATAGGTGAAAGTGTAAAGATCTAGGGATTACTACAAACAATGACAGATTGAGGGATCTTGTGTAGCATAGGAAAGAGACAAAAATGCTTTATACATACAAATCCATATGGAATCACATGAAGGGAATTTTTTTTGCATTTTTGTGTGTTTTAAAAATCACAAATTTTCTTCGTGAAAGGGTTTTGATTATTTCTTCCACAAAATTATGTAAGGGTTTTTAGGTAAAATCATACGTTTGTTTGTGATGAAAACTACACCTCTTTTATGAAAAATTTGTGGGATTATTTCTTGGTAAAAGTTGCAAGGGTTTATGAATAATATCATGGAGTTTTTTTGCATGCAAATCACACATCTTTTATTTTTTGTGAATCATATCAAATTTTCATGAAATTATTGCAATTTTTTATTAAATATTAGAAAATCATGCTAAGGTTTTAGTTGGATTTTTTAGGGTTTTTGGCAAATTAGTTTCAAGGATTTCTACTCAAAATTGTGTCATCTTTTTTATAAAATCAAGGTTTTTTTAGCCATTTTCAAAAATATACTTCTAGGGTTTGATAAATTTTGTAGTGTGGAATGAACAATGGCTAGGGTTTTAGCCAAAATTTTCAATTATCTTCCACATTTTTTATAATAGTTTTTCTTTACTAATTTTTATACCCATAGCTAGGGCATGGGGTTTGACTATTAAGACGCTAGAGGAAAATTGTAAAAGGGACTTATAGATTTTCAAACTAGGGTTTGGAAGGTATTTTGTTGTAAAGGGTTTTATTGTAGTAGGAGTGCATTATTTCTTTCAAAAAAAATGACCTCTTTACCCAACATCATGTTGGAAGACACCCAAATATCTTTTGGTAAAAAATACAACACATGGAAGTAGCATATGTTGATAATTTTAGTACATATGATTCAAAAAAATTATCCTCACTAAAGATATTTGATCAATGATTACATGTAAAGACTAGGACAAGCTTGATGAATGTGAGATAGAGGGTGTGGAACAAGCATTTGCAACCAAAGACAAGGGAAACAAAAAATGGTCCTAGAAGAAATGACAAGATAATAACAATAATGCATCAAATAATCTTCAAATCATCACATGCCATTATTGTGGTAAGATCAAGATGGGTAATATGAAGAAGAACTACAAAAAAAGGTTAGTTTATAAAAAATCCAACCAAGGAGGGTTTCAAAAAAAGGCCCATATCAAAAATAATTTGGAGAAGGATACAACCTTCTTTGCTTTCATGGCCACAAGACCAACAAATCACTTTAAGTCATCTTCATGGTACATAGATTCAAGAGCATCACGTGTCACTTCACCAACAAGCAATATTAGTTCATGAAGTACATTTCTTGCTCTAATTCAATGATATTTAATGGTGGTAAGGAGTACACATTTTTTAGTAGAGTGAATGCGTAAATATTCTCTAGAGGGGAAAAGTTACTTTTTCTCAATGTGTGATATGTATTAGGAATAAAGCTTATTCCACTCTCAACAAGTCAATATTATGTGACATTGTCCTAATCTAGATATCATTTTCAACAAACAAAGATGTTGTATAATAGAAAAGAAGACCTAGAAGACTATTGCTCTTGGTATTGAAGATCATGAATTGTATAGAATAGTTAACAATGGATGTTAGGGAACATGCTTTGGCAACCAAGAGTGCATTTGGAACCAATACACTTTGGCATCAATGGTATGAGCACCTCAATTTATCATATCTCTCTTTGCTGGCCTGAGATAATTTGGTAGATGGAATTCTTGAAATCCAATAATAAATACAAGGTATTTGCAGAGCTTGCCAAGTAGGGAACCAACACAAAACTCCTTTTGATGATGGAAAGCTTGGAGAGCCATGAGAGTCCTACAACTGGTTCATGCAAATATTTGTGGACCAATGAACATGGTGTTTTGGTGCTAGGTATTTTCTTCTATAAGGATGATTTTAGTAGGAAAATATGGGTATATTTTTTGAAATTAAAATCACACGTGTTTAATGAATATCTTGGTAATATTTAAATGATCTATTTTTGTAAAGTGCAAAGTATTAGTAAATTATTAGTAGAAAAAGAGCTAGGTTGTGACATAATCACTCTTAGATCTAATATACTACATCTTACACTCAACAAGACAATGAAGTAGTTGAGAGGCATAATTATAGTATGATGGAGATGGCTTGATGTATGATGGAGAGTAAGAATATTCCTAAGACATTTGTGTTGAGGCAATATATACAACAATATATTTACTAAATAGATCTCCAACATAGGTGATGAAATAAACGACCCCAAAAAAAGCACAGTTTGGGAGGTAACCCAAAATAAATTATCTTAAGGTCTTTGGTTCTATTGCATGTTAGAAAAAGGTGTGTTTTCCACCTTGCATAATGTTTTAATGTAATATTTATTTATTAAATGCTGCACCTAGAGAATTTAGGGATGTGTGCATCACATGGAGCTAGCATTTTTGGGGCCACTTTATGTGTTGTATGTAACATTGAATTAAATGTTTAATGTGGGATTGAACATGGGAGAAATATTTAATGTTTGGAAAACTTAGTACCAATATATAATGTGGGGGTTAATTGCTTTGTAAGCTCATGGTATTAGTCACATGGTTTTATGTAATACCACTTGGTGGATTTGTGTGAGCTTGTTTCTATAAAATAAAACACATGGGTAGGTGTCTAAGGTTGACTTTGATATTTGTCTAAGGGGTTGACAACATCTCTTGTTGGCATTTGTGAGGGTTAAAGCATGACATGGGATGTGTGGTTACATTCTTGTAGAGGGCTTGATGTTTCAAAGGTATTTGTGGTGAACATTGAAGATGCATTGTAATGTTTATTTCTAAATAATACATGAGTGATGGATGTTTTTGAAGGTTTGGTTTTTCCCTCATGAGGGTTTTCTCGAGGTATATCTTGTGTCATCTTTGATGGTATGTTTTCTATTCTTTTGCATATGAATTCTGAGTACTTGTTTGCATAGATTTCTCTATTTGGGTTATGTAGAAATTATCTTGGGTGAATGCATATTTCCTTTCAAATGTGCATATGCTTGGATTCTAGATGAAAATAGAAGAAAGTTAGATCCTAAAAGTAAGAAACTAATTATTATAAGGTACAGTCTTACATAAGAAGGCTTACAGTTTAATTGAAGTTGACATTTACCACTTAGATTTTAGCAAATATGTTGTGGTCCATGACAACACCAAAGATAGGACATTGGACTATAGTGAAGAGGGTGTCGAGATATGTGAAATCATCATGTGGATTTTATATTTTGTACATCAAAATAAAAATCCCTAGGCTATGTGGGTCTATAAATTTAGATTGGGTAGGTTCAATAGTTGATAGAAAATACACATTTAGAGATATGTTGGCACTGAACACTTGAATTTTTAGCAAAGATTTTGTGATTCATGATAACACCAAAGATTAAAAAAATGGAATATAGTGAAGAGTTTGTTGTGATATGTGAAAGGGGAACTTGACTAAATGACATTTTATACATCAAAAGTAAAGACCCTAGGCTATGTGGGTTCACAAATTCAAATTGGGTGCTTTTGTAGATGATAGAAAATCCACTTTTGAATATGTTTTTAGTCTTGACATGAGTGTAGTCACATGGACCAATAAGAAGTAGCATGCAATAGCTCTTTTTGTGACTAAAGTAAAATATGAAAGAGTACTAAAAGTAGTGTGTGAGGCAATTTGTCTTAGATGAAAGCTATCTAACAATAAGATATGACAATCAAAGCCTACAACCAAATTCTATGACAATCAAGGGATGCTCAAAATTGACAAGAATTTAATCTTCCACGACTATACCAAAAATGTGGAACTACATTGTCACTTCATCAAAAAACTTGTAGAAGATGAATATGTTTTGTTGTAATATTTTTCAACTAAGGATCAAACTATTGACATTCTTACCAAGTCTTTGAGTCTTGGAAAATTTATAAAATTTTAGGATAAGCTTGGTGTAGTTATTAGATTGACCATTAAGGGAGACCTATTAAAGGATTATTATATTGTAATGGTCAATTAGCTTTTACCTTAAGCTTTAATAAAGTCATTCTAAATTGAGTTTTATTTTATTCTTTATTAGTTTAGTCAATCTTATCTACATTGGATAAGCCTTTTGTAATATTATATAAGGATACTTTCACTCATTTTATAAAGTTGAATGAAGATTTTGGTAATATTTATATGCTTTATTTGTCATAATATTTAATAAATGGTTGGTTTTCAATATATATTTTGTTTGCAGATGGTCAACGCTCCCCTCAGGATTCGTGACATGGACTAACCACCTCCTGTGGATCCGTTAACTCTGGCAGTTGTATCAGGTATTAACAGGTCGATCTTTTGGTGCAACGACAACTGTGGGCCAACAAGTGGTATCAGAGCCAAAGATGTCGGGTTCGAATCCCCTCGGGTAACACTGAGGGGGAGTTTGTTGGCAGATGGTCAGTACTCCTCTCGGGACTCGTGACATGGACTAACCACCTCTCGTGGATCCGTCAACTCTGGTAGCTGTATCGGGAATTAATAGGTCAATCTTTTGGTGCAACGACAACTGTGGGCCAACATATTTTTGGAGTGATTCTTTCCGCCCATAATTTTTTGGGAATACGTGTGACACTATTTTATAAATGATAATATAGACACTTACTTATACAAACATATTTAGTATAGAAAAGTAAAATAAGAATTTAGTATGAAATTTTTTAATACAAAAGATTATTTAGAGAGTAATATTAAATATTATATAATAATAAAATTTATATATTTATGCTATTTTTTGTTTAATTTATGTTTATTTTAATGAGTGTATTTTGATATGTAGATATATTAACAAACAACAGAATTTTATATAAAGATAGGTTATTTGTCTTATGTCACCTACTTATCTCTTTCACACATTTTTGTACATTTATCTCTTATTGTATTCTTATGCTCACATTAAACATATATTCCTTTATTCATATGTTTGTTAATCTACTTATATACATAATTTAATGCACTTGTTTCCCACCTTTATCCACCTATTTTTGGTTTTGGATCAAGTTCATGGTCATGAGGTCAACCCCGCACCCCCAAAATTGACCCTTTCATATTCAAATTTTAGTTGACTCTTGCTAAATATTTTCCTTCCACAGGTCAACTAAATATAAAGTTATGAAATCTATTGCTATGTTTAAGTTAAATTTAAAGACATTCAATGTATTCATTTTAGACATCCTATGATCCCACAATTTTAGAGCTATATTCACATGTCATTCACATTTTACACTTTAATTGGAGCACTATAAGGAATTTAGACTTGCACAAGCATTCCTAAAAGCATATGATGCTTGAAGATTGTTATTTTTGATATTGTGTACACATTTCTACAAGTTGACCTATGAAATAATGATAGCCTTAACTAGGTATTTATAAATACTACTACTACTTAGATATTATAAGTAGAAGTTATGTTGAATCACATGAGAAAGAAATAAATGTTTTACAAATTTCAAGATCAAGTTTGTTGGTGAAGGATAGGTCAAATTTGTAGACTTGATCCTACATAGAAGAAATATAATATTTTGATCTCAAGGAAAATATAAAATTGAGGGATAAGTGCATGGAAATGGTATACAACAAGGGGATCAAAAGTGACCATTTTTTTCTTTTTATTTTGAAATTGTGTTTAAACCTAAACTTGGGTGAGTAATTTGAGATGCATGCACTCAAAATTTGAAGATATGACAAAAACAAGAATTGCAATACTCTAAAATCTAGTTTCTAAACTACTATTTTTTTTAAATAGTTAAAGATTAAGAGGATGAAATGTTGCACACATACAAAAAAAATCTTGTCTTTCTCACTAAAATATAACATAGTTTCTGGTGTGTACCCCTGTTAGCTGAAAAGAGCAATAGTGTAGACACCACCGGGCAAATCCCACCATATTTTGCCACAAATTGCTTGTGGACCCTAAGATTGAAAAGATAATATCTAGGCTAGGGGTAGAATAGATAGGTCATGTGACATCCTGTAGATATATGTGTTGGTTAACATATTCACGCCTTGTTTAAAATATAAATCTTTACTCTATTACCTAAATTAGATGCAACTCAATTTCCACTAGTTGAGTTAACTAGTTCAATAAGAAGTAGTTCCCCTCTAAATTTTATGAGATACAACTCCCTCTTTTGATAATTGATAAATTTTTTAGGAAATATAATTTTAAATGTGATATGTTTTTAACTAGAAAGTAGGAAAGGTGTAAATTAACTTCAATACTTAAAAGATTTGAAGTATCAAGAATAATAAATGAATTTGAGAACATACTAATCATGAACACACATGCTAATTTAACCTTCCATATAAAGATAATTTTTGTTTGGAGATAACACCAAAAATGAAGTATATCATGTAAATAAAGACATTATTCATTCACACAAAAATGAGATAATACATAGAAATTAACCAAAATGCACAAATTACAATTAATATCTTTCATTCATTAAATGATATTCATGATACACATGTAGACACAAAATTTTTAATTTCATGTATATCTTCCAAAAATATGTTGAGAGTTTTAGTTACATCAAATTACATATATATCCAAGCAAGTGTAACCACTTCTTGAAAATAATTGTCAAAAGAAAGAAGATTCTTTCAAATTCCATAATATAAAGTTCATATGAAATAGTCAAGCAAATAAAAAGTCATTGCTGAGGTGGAATGTTTCTAGTGACTCCTTCGAATGACTAGGTAGTTGTCGTTTCCATTTTGAACCGATACACATAAAACACTTTCACAATGGGAGGCATATCATTGTGTTGGGGAATGATTACATTCTTAGATATTAATTTCAAAAGAGCCTTATTTTCTCTTGTCACTTTGATCTTTCATGTGTGGGTCATCACAAGTCCACTGAACTGAAACAATGTCAGGTCGATACCACTGAGCCTTCTCATGCTTTCTATAGTGATTATTATTTGTCACAAAGATTATCGACTATCCCTTTGAAGATTCCTTTTAATGTCTCCTCATCTTCATCATTAGAGTTCCCTTCTTTCTTTAGATGGAGGCCTATGCTTAGAAGATTTCTTTGAATCTTTGTCCTCATTGCATTACACTCATTCAATATCTTGCCCTATTCCAATATATTCTACTTCATGACAAATAAATTTCATTCTATGCTCCTCTTCCACATAATACACTTGTTGTTACCAATATTTGGTAAAATATGCTCACTGACCAATTTATTTACACCAATCTCAATCATCCCTTTAAAATTGGTGTTAGTTTTTTCCCAAACTGATTCCTCATACTTGGCCAAAGAAATGTCTATCAATTTCATCTTTCAAAACATCAATATCTTTGCATATATTTTTCATATAAAAAATGAACTTAGTCCCCTTAAACAAGATGCCTGAAACCCATTCTTTAGTATCCTTCCCATAAGTCTTATATCCTTGTATCTTATTCACCATTTCTTTGCCCAAGGAAGATGTTGGATTGAATGTGGCACTAGTCTGACTACTTGGTTATGGAGAAAAGTATATCATATATTTCAAATAATCAATTAGAATCTTCACCTGATTTTTCAAATCATCCTTTATTTTTTTGTCCTTGGCCATTCTTTCTACCAGTCTAGTAGTTGTCACCTAGAAATTATGCATATCTCCATCTCTAGTGGAAGGCCATAGGTTTACTTTACTGATGTTGAAATCACTAATAGTTGCTTAGATTTCTCCCTTCTTCATTGAGGGGTGTTCTACTTCTACATACATATTCCCGATGCTAATATATTCTAATAATCTAGATGTAATCTTTAGTTTCTTAGGCTTAGGATTTTGGATTTGAGGAAAATTTCTTTGAAAATGCTCACCTCCCGCAATATGGAGGTAGGGTGGCTATGGATAGTTTGGATAGTTGCCCCCTGGGTGGGGGGAATTAATAGTGGGGAGATCTAAGGAATTAGGATTTGTTACGCACGATATTTTGATAACTTCTCACCGACAATCGTGGGTACCGTAGAGCTCCTGAGAGTCGGCTCGTGGGATTCACAACCATAGCCACACAAAGTACTGTAGAATTCACTGATGGAAATTATATTAAAAGAACACAATCACAATCAATACTTTGAGTGTAAACAAGATATTTCAATTTTAGATTAAAAGATCTAAGAAGACCATTAAGAAGATCAATTTTCACACAAATATAGGCAATTGAGAACTACTTTTATTTGGGTGAAGCCCATGTATTATGTGTCCCAATAAAATTTCCTATTGCTTTTAGTGCTTCTTCATTCCTTATAAATAAAGGAATAAAGATGAATTTTACATAGACCAACACTCGAGAGGGTCTTTCTTCTTTTGGATCTAAATTGGGTGCCCAATTATTTAGGTATAGGTAGTAGAATCCTAAAAAATTAAGCCTCTCTTCTCTTTGATAGAGAGATAGAAAAATCTCTCACATAATAAAATTTCAATAACTCCTTGAACCTTTAGTCTCTATTTTTTATCTAATGACTTGTGAGAAAAGGCCATGAAATCATACTCAATATACTTGCAAATCATATCTATTAATTCACCCCCAAAGAATATTTATATGAAGAATATCATTTAAATTCTTTCCCATACAAATATTTTCATTACTTTCCTCATGCTCGAGGAAGTATATGGTAGTATAACCATTTAAATATACATTTTGTTTCCTCAAGTAGTGCCTACTTTTAACATCTTTGTATGATTAAGGAACCTTCTAGGTGGATTAGCTAGAAAACATAGAATTTACAAATAATATGCACAAACAATAGATAACTCCCTAGAGATGTTAGGGAATTTAAAAGATAGAAAATGTCCCATCACTTTTTAAGGGGTGAGAGGTCATAGTCAAAGTAGGAGGCCACCTAACTACAATTGAAACCTTAAACCATTTCCATAAAACATATTCTCTTACCTTTAATCTTCCCATCATCAATATTATTACACTTTAATTTTATAGAATGTTAATATTTTATAAGTAGTGTTAGTAAGATTATTTTTTCAATAAATTTTAGTAATATTATTGTGATAATATTTTTTATATTGTTAATTTTAATTTTATATGATTATTTGTGTACTCTCATTTTTTAAACATACATCAGTATTATTGTTATTTTTTCTTTGTACTTTATAAATTAATTTAGTATAATATTCTCATAAGTAGTATTTAATTTTTATCTTTTCAGGGCAAACATCTCTATAATCAAGAATTTGGTTGCCAGCTAAAAATAGAGTTAACTAAGTAAGCCTTCATAAAGATCAAATTAAATGTAGATAAAATTTATTTATGTTTAGCCTAACGCTTTTTATTTGTTTGTGTAGCCTCAATAACTTACATGGAAGCGTTGATTATCAGTCACATCAAACATAGATTTGATTGTTTATTTCTTATTTAAAAAAAATCGATTTAATAATACATAACCTTTTTTTATATGTTCATTTTTTTTAAAGAATGACATCATTATAAAGTGCATTTAAAAAAATCTTATTGTTTATTTATTTTTGTTTATATCTTTATTTTGATAATAAATTTAAATTGATTAGAAAATAGAAAATAAATATAATAATAAAATAAACATATTTTTATGTAAAACTTAATGTTATGAAATTTTTGTTTGATCATAAAAAATGTAATATGAGTTGGCAACCTATGTGCAATGAAATACTTTCTTATAGTTTGGAGGGAAATGGTTATCACATAAAATTGTAGAGATGATATTTTTGTACTCCATGTAGATAAATTGGAATTCTTCTAGTATAAATTTTGTGAGAACTTTTGTGTCAATATTCTATATTACACTCTATAATCTATCATAAAAGATGAGGAAAAAAATATAGTAGACTGTAGGACTATACTCTTTAAAAGGGGAGGAGCGGAAAATAAAATTCCAAGGAGAAAAACTTAAAACATTAGAATATCTTATAATTTAACAAACTATAAGTATAAAATTTTAATCATTATAATATTCCTAATAATTATTATTATATAAATAAATCAATAGGATTATAATAACTAACTACATAGAGAAACATAACTCTAGTGGTAGTAGGGTGGATTGTAATGGTGTGAGTGTTTTAACTAAAACTATTAAAGAGCCAACATAAAAAATAATAAAAACTAAAACACAACCAACATACAATTTATTTTGAACAATCCCCTAAAAATGTATCCACTTCTATGTGTTGTGGGAACCCTAGAAAAAGAACTCTTTTGTCTCCTTTTCATTATCCCTTTCTTCATCATGTCCATGTGGGGTTTCTTTCATGTCTTCTCATGCTTTGTCAGGCATATATGGGATTTTGGTTGGTAATGACTTTTCCTTTAGTTTTTGCATGTGTGTTCAGGTTAGAGCTTTTACAGTGATAAAATCCTTTTGCCTACCCATGTTAGAAACCCTACCATTGGGTTCATCCAGAAAAATATACCTCTCTTGATGTGGAAAATGGTGTAGATTGTACATGTGTTCCATTTGACTGTTCTCCTCTTGTTGTGGCCATCATGGTTTCCCCCTTTATTGTGGTGGTCCCTCTTGGAATGTCTTCTTTTGAATTGGCTATGGCTATGGATGTGGGGTCAATACTCCATTTCACTCAATCCTTGGTCCCTTCTTTCAACACTCTCTACGAGATTGTCAATATCATGTCATTTTGTGTTATATTGACTTATCTACCTCTCTAATTTTGAGGTATTTCTTGCCTTGAAGATATTAGTAACATGATCAACCATTTTCTTAGGATTGATGTTGCTTCTTCTAATTTTGGCCACACTACCTTTTCTTGTATTTTGGTCAACATTCACATTTCCAAGGCTCTTCTTGAGGAAATTGTTCTCATGGTAAAGGGTAAGTCTTGGACTTGGATGCTTGATTATGAGGGTCTTCAATTTTTTTGTGGAAGATGATTCTTTATTATAAAACTTACTTTAAACTGATCCCACTCTCAAATATGGTTGGTGGGTTTTGCTACTTGGTGGTGGAATTCCCATCTCATACACTTAACAATTGGTGATTGTTTTGATTGCAAGGATGACAAGGATCATGTTCCCCCTTTGGATACTATTGGGCTAGAGATAGGGATAATTCCCTCTTATGTAGGTGATGAGTTGACAAATTCTTCTTCTCATATTGGAACACTATTTCTTTCAAGGAATGCAGTGGTGTTGTTCCTTCAACGCCTTTTGATTTGGAGTAGCATTTGTCTTCTTCGATTAGATGCTCCTCTTCCCTATGGATGGTGGAGAAAATCCATTCCCCCTAGTCTAAAGACTTAGAAATAATGTATCATGGACAATAGCCAAACAAGAAAGAGAGGTATTTCTATACATTGTCCTATTTTTAATACACACATTTTGGGTATGTGTGTTTCTAGGGAAGGGCTAGGTGTATTTTAGCCTATTGTTCCTCTGATCATTTATGGTTTAGTTATTTTTGTGAGATAGTTTTTATCAGGTACCTAGGCTATTGTATTTTTGATGAAGGATTCTTGTGTTGGTTGTCATTTATTGTAAAGGGTTCTAGGGCCCCTTTAAAAAATATTTTACCCATAATAAAAATGTATAAAATAATAAAAATAAAACAAAACTAACATATATTTGAAAAAAATATATCCCACAAAAGTAAAAATATAAATATAAATATTAAAACGTGAAGTAAACATTGTTTAGATAAATATTAAAAATGATATTCATATAGAGAAATAAAATTAAAAAACCTATCAATAAAAGTCAATTTTATTATATTTTTATTAAGTGAAGTGCATAATTATTTACTATTTTATTTATCAAATTATATAATTAAACAATTTAAATTAACTAGCATACCTATCTTTATAAAAAAATATGTAAAATTCATCAAGACATAATTAGCCTATTGTTGTATTTGGCTTAAAATAGCCTTACCTAGTCATTCTTTTCATAGTAAATGTTTTTTAGTTGAGAAGGGATTATTATGATTATCTTTCCAAATGACAACATTCTTTATTATTTTTCCTAGTCTCATGAAAATTAAATGCCAAGGAGGAAAGTTTTGAAGAAGTCTATCTTTTTAAAAGAAAATATTGGTTAGGGTTTTATTTTCTCAACTCCTTGAAGACCACATCCAAAATTTATTAGGGGGATAGGGAAAATTGTTGTTTCATAGAGAAAGAGAGAACACATTATAAAAATAGTTTTTGGATTTGTTGAGATATTCTTATTCCATCTTGACATAAATAAAATACAGGACAAAGATATATGGTACATTGTAAGAGTTTTGGAGAATCATTCACCATATCTAGCATGAGATAATAACACCTTATTTCTTAGAGATTTGCACACCTTGTAGATATGAATGCATAACACTTTGTATAACTATAGAGTATAGTTGCATGAGATCATCAATAGAGGATTATGCAAGAAAGAAAGTCAAAATAGAAGTATTTGAAAGAGCACAAAGTCTATGTATGTAATTAAAGTCTAAATATAATTATGTGAAAGATCATATAGTTTGTGCATGCAATAACAAAAATATAGCCATACCCTTATGACAAGAGACTAGAATCATGATCCTTAACACAGTGTCATGAAGAAAGTATGATCAATAAAATAACTCTTGTGATGACAGTCACATGGATTTTCATAAGATAGTGTAAAACATCGCATACATTGGTAATGGAGTTAGGTATGATAGTTCACCATGGTCTAAGGGATATGAAACTAGAATAGCTATTATAGGTAATCAATGTAACCTAAAAGTGTCATTGTCATACATTTTTTGGAGTACAATTTACTTGGAAAGGAAGGGGTTAGTACAATTAGGTATGACAAGTATCACAGATTAGAGTCATGGACAATATAGGACACAATCCATTATGGTGATGCTATAGAAAACTTGCATAATATTTAAAATGTTGTGTGTATAGAATTAAGACAAATGGTCAGAATATAGAGAAAATGGATAGTCAAGGGAATGAATAAGGTAGGGATAGTCATAACATTGTTAAGTATTAAAGTACACTATGTATAGGACTAAGATAATAAGTTTTTAATAGATAGTCTTAAGGGTTAGTGTATGAAGACCTAAGAAGAAAATGTTGCACATATTTCTACTTTAGTTTCTAGTGCTACAATCAAAGTTTTAAAAGGTTACCATGATTCCTTTAAAAGGACAATATAGGTGATTAGGGTTTTGAGATCACAATATCTAAGTCATGCAAAAGAATGTCTTGAGAATGAAGGAAGAATATGACAAGGGTAAATGCAAATCACAGTCTTCTAGGTGGTGAAGAGGTAAAGATAAATAAGCCTTAATAAGATCAAATAAGTGTTAAGAATTTCCCTTGAAGTTATCCTATGCCATGAAGATATTGTTGACCATTTCAAAACTTTAATATATCCTATAAACATGGTAAAGGGGTTTTGATAGTTTGGAGAGGTGGAATTTAGTAATGAATAGTTGGAGGGAATCTAGGGGAAGTTGAACATAGATGGACAATTGGTTGAGAATATCTAGGGAAAATTGATTAAGTTATATATTTTCGAGCATCTAGGAGCCTTCTTGGGTAAGGTCAAAAGTAATCAAGGAAGTCTTCAACAAACAATATTAGTATTATGATCTAGGAGAAACAACTAGGCACACATGAGGAGATTTGACTTGGTCAAATAACTAAGACACGTGCCACCTATTCCTTGTAACAAGATACTAGAGAATAGGAAGTTGTTCTAAGCTAAAGTAGATTTCTAGGGATAGTTAGTGGCCAGTTCTTGCATTTTTTGACTAAGGTTTGTAACTAGAAAAGTTCTCTTTGGTCATATATTATATTGTACCTCAAAACTACTCATACACGTGACTGTTAATTAATGTAATTTCATCTTTTCAAGCAATTTATTAGCAGGTTTCAGACCTAGTACTACTATAACAACATTATACCACCAAAAAAATCATTTTGACCTTCAAATAATGTGTTATATTGTGTGAATTCAGATAATCGATGTTTATTTTTTGTGATTTCATAATATAAATCCTCAAATGTATGTCTTATCATTATCACATTTAAACATAAAATCCATGTTCTTATGTAGGTTATAATTTGTGTTATTATGCAAACAAATACAAACTATGAAGAATACTAGCCTTTATTCCTCATACAAATGTTAAACATAGACCTCTTTATAAAACACTGATATATGAACATCCTAAATACTAGAGATGTGCATAAACAACTAGGTTATTAATTTTTTGTGTGAGAAAAAACAATCTAAGCCTTAGCAAAAATTTGGTGCATCACCTCGGTAAGCTTAGGTTTCACTTTAGGTTACTTCCCTATCCTTTTTCTCAATAAAAGTAATAGTTTAGGTGATTGTATTAGGGGAACCAACCCTCTTTGGAGATTGGCTTCAATTTTTCAAAGCTTACATTTTGAGAACTCATCCCATGTGTCAATAGGTAGTTTGAGTTGATAACTCATCAAGGGTGCATACTTGATTGATAAAGGGGTTGTACAACTAGATGGGATAACCATCAATATTATAGGGTTTATCAAAGGTTTAATTCTTACTTTGCATGTTTTCCCAAACTTTGCTATTCCTCAAGATTTTTATGTGATAGACCTATCACAATACTTTGTGTTGTCCCTTTCCGAAGAATTTACTACAAAAATAGGTGGATATTTGTCCTCATATTGGTCCCATATCTAATTTATAACAATATATCATATCGAGGTAACCATAAAATTAGAACCAATAGCCAAAGATCATATAGAACCATATGTCCTTAGATTTGTTAATGTAAATATAGCCATCATTGATCAAGAAGAACATGTTGTCAGCCATTATTATAATACACAAATTGAGAATATTATCGATATACTACTAGATGATTGAGTAGCTAAAAATGTAGCTATTTCAAATCAACAAGTGGAAGAAGTTGGTTTGGGTGTTTATTTGATGCATGATGCTAATTCAATGATGCCTAACCTTGTTAAAGGTGCTAAATAGTGTGAAAAAATAAATGAGGTGTGAAAGATGTATTTTGATGGCTCAAAGAGAAAAATGGTGCTAGTAGAGGTGTAATGCTTATATCTCTTGAAGGTGATAAGTAATACTCTTCGTTCCACTTTTATTTTAGCTGAAAAAATAATACAACTGAGTGTGAGGCATTGATTCATGGTCTAGAATAGGAAAGGAAGAGGAAAAATAGTTGTATATAGGTATTTGGTGATAGTGAGCTCATTTTAAATCAAGTAAGGGGTCTTCATATCACTAAATTGATATTTTGAAGCCCTACAAACATAGAATTTAGGATATTATTGAAGAATTTGATGCTTTTAATGTGTTGTTCATGCCTAGAATAAATAACAAGCATGTTGATAGGTTGGTTGCAATAGAGGTACAATATGACATACCAAGTGATATCAACAATAACAAGGTACAACAGTATGTAAAATTAGTGGTAAGACCTTCTATACATGACAATAACATTTATTGATAAGTATTTGATAATGATCAACAAATCACAGGTTTATTGCAAGAGGAGGTTGCATTTTCAGCTTATAATCAAAAAAAACTACAACACAAATATGGTGAACAAATCATACAGGTGGAGTCTAATAAGTTTCCTAAAGGATTGGTCACCTTGGAGTCTATTGTTAGTTTAAATGATTAGTTCAAAAAGGGAAAAATCATCTTGCATGTCAAACAAGAACATTATGAAGAATTTTAAATCTTCAAAGGTAAGCTTCTCAAGTTGGGAAAGGTATGCACTAGAGAAGAAAAAGAAGTTTTCATTTTTCTTTTCCAAGAATTTAATGATATCTTTGCTTGGGAATATTTTGATTTGAAAGGTTTTAACCTCAATATTTCCCTACACACAATTGAGCTTGAACCTAATGCAAAACCAGTGAGACAAAAGAAAAGGCTATTAAACCCCAAGCTTGAGCCACTCATGAAAAACCATTTGAATAAGATGATTGAGGGAAACACCATATTTACAATCAAACATACCTCATGGGCTTCTAACCTTGTACTAGATAGGAAGAAAAATGGAGATAAGGCCATGTGTTGATTTTAGGGACTTGAATAGAGCCTCACTCAAAGATCATTACCTCCTACCCTCTATGGAGAAAATCTTACAGGCTATTTTAGGTTTTGAAAGGTTTTCATTTCTAGATTGATATTCAAGCTATAATCGGGTTTTAGTGAAGGAAGAAAACCAATATATGACAATATTTACCACCAAATGGGGAATAATGGCATACAATAAAATTCATTTTGGTTTTTCCAATATTGGGGCAACATTTCAAAGGGAAATAAACATGGCTTATCAAGGGTTAATGCATAAGATTGTTCTTATTTACCTTAATGATATAAATATTTTTTTAAAGGATGGTAAGGAACACTTTTCTCACTTGAGACAAGTATTTGACAGGTGTAGGGAATATATCATATCCCTCAATCTATAAAAGTGTATCTTTATTGTCCATTAAGGTAAACTCGTTGGTTGTGGTCTCACAATATGGAATCACCATTGATTCTGAAAGGGTAAGTTCCACCCTTGCTTTGCCCTTGCCAAGACATAAGAAAGGTTTGCAAAGATTCCTTGAAAGAACTAATTCTGTAAGAATGTTTATACCTAATATGGAAAAACTTTTTAAGCCACTAACTACTATGTTGAAAAATAATTTAAGTTACATCTAGATAAGGGAAGGAAAAGAGAGTTTTGATGCCATTAAGGAAGCCATAGCAGCAACACCTACACTTGTGAATCCTAATTTTGCTAAGTAATTCATACTATATGATTTTGGAAGCTTGGAAACTATCTAGTACAACAAAATCAAGATGGTTTAGAGAATCCAATAGGATTCTTTAGCTAAGGCTTATAGAGTTATGAAGAAAGGAATACATTTTTTGAGAAACATGTACTTTTTATGATTAAGAGTCTTAAAAAATTCAGATATTTGATTTCAAACAATAAGATTCATTTGATGATTACTCATCCAAGTGTAAAAGAGTTTTTGTTAAGTAAATATTTGAATGATAAGAGGATTGGTTGAATAATGGAATATGATGTGGAGATCAAAGTGACAAAGCTAGTAAGAGGTAAGGGAACTTGTGAACAACTAGCTACGAGGTTAAAAAGTAACAAGAAAATACAAGAGGCTATCCTTGTATCCAATGGTGATCATTAAATTACCACACCTTTAAATAATACAATTTGGACACATGAAATGAGAAATTATCTTCAAACAAGTGAATGCCTAAAGAGACTAAATAGTGCTAAAATAAGGTATTTCATATTGCAATCAATTCCTTATGTTATTTTAGGTGGCATCTTGTTTAGAAAATACCTTAATTATGTTGTGTTAATATTTTTTGAATGTGATCAAATTAACAAGATATTAGAAGATTTTAATGATGGGGAAGCATGCATTCATTTTTCTCCAAGAACAACAACTCTTAAGATTATGAGGGAAGGTTACTATTGGCCTAATTTATTTAAAGATGCACATAAATGGGTAAGGAAATGCAAAAAGTGTGTCATATTTGTAGGAAAACAAAAGCTATAAGCCTTACCTTTCAATTCAATACAAGTAAAACATCCTTTAATGGAGTGGGTTATTGAATTTATTGGAGCTATTAATC
The DNA here is from genome assembly GCA_007115665.2 of Sequoiadendron giganteum. Lineage (NCBI taxonomy): Eukaryota > Viridiplantae > Streptophyta > Pinopsida > Cupressales > Cupressaceae > Sequoiadendron > Sequoiadendron giganteum. Next base: position 94,163,789 of record VCHN02000014.1, read on the forward strand.
CACCCTCTAATTTAGGACATAAATTGGTGCAACAAAAATAAACTATTTCACCAAGTGGATTGAGGCTATTGCATTGAAAGAAGCAAAGGAAAGTGCAATAATATACTTCTATGAAGATTTGGTCATGAGGTTTGGTGTCCCTAATTCAATTATATCGAATAATTCTTTAGCTTTTGTAGGGATAAGAATAATTGATTGGGCTAGTAAGAATGGTATACGTTTGAGTAGTTCATCCAACTACTATCCTTAGGGAAATGGACAAGCTGCATCCACTAATAAAAATCTAATTAGAATAATTAAAAATAATATTGAGGATAACCAAAGAACTTGGCACAAGAATTTGAAATCAACCTTATGGGTTGATAGGATCACTCCTAAAAAGTCTACATGGAACTCACCTTATGTACTTTTGTATGGGAAAGAGGAAAGGTTGCCTATATAAACTGAGTTACCAATATTGAACCTTATGAAGGAGCTATAAATTATGGAATAAGAGCCTTGGAGATTAGACTTTCTAAGCTAATGGAGTTGGAGGAGACAAGAAGGAAAGCAATGCAGAGTTTGGAGCTACAACAAACACAAATGAATAGATCTTTTGACAAAAGAACAGTCCCAAGAATTTTCAAAGGATGTATTGTACTCAAATGGGATGAATTAAAGAGTATTCCTAGAAAACAAACTAAATTTGACGCTATGTGGAGTGGTTCTTTTGTGATCACAATTTGCAAGATACATAATGCTTTCTAGTTGTTCAAGCTGGATGGAGAAGAGTTACCTATCCTAGTCAATGGGGTACACCTCAAGAATTTCTATTGAGGTGACAAATGATCTTTTGTACATATTAGAATAGTTTTCCTTTTTCTAATAAGTGTTGTATAATGTATTAAGTTTCTTTCCTCCAAGTGATGATACATAGTTTTCTTTTCTATTAGGGGATTGTTAGTTTTAGTTTTGTATAGGAGATTAGTTAATAGTTTCAAGGTCTTGATAGTTGGTTGTCAAGTCTATTATGAGTCTTGTTTTAGGTTTATTTGATTCCATCTAGCCTAATGAATTGAATAATGAATCTGGTCTTTGAGTTTTAGCAAGAAAAACATCCATAGAGGTTACCAAAATTGTTAGCCTATTATTTTATTTTTCTTAAAATAACCTGGTTACTCTTGCCATAGTAAATGGTTTTAAATTGAGAAGGACTTATTATGATAATGTTTCCAAATAATAATTTTCTAAGGATATTATTTTTTCAAGTCTCATGAAAATTAAATGCCAAGGAGGGAAGTTTTGAAGAAGACTAGTTTTTTAAGAAAAGATTGGTTTTTTCAACTCCTTGAAGACCACATCTAAAATGTAGCAGGGAGATAGGGCACATTGTTGTTTCATATAGAATGAGAGATCACATTGTAATGATAATTTTTGGATGTTTTGAAAGATATTCTTTCATCTTGGCATAAAGAAGACATACAACAAACATATATGGCACATTGCAAGAGTTTTGGAGAATTATTCACCGTATAATGCATGGGAATATCACCTTATTGCCCAGAGCTTTACATACCTTGTAGAAGGAGACATGAATGTATAAAACATTACAAAACCATAGAGGACAATTGCATGGGACCATCAATAGAGGACTATGCAAGAAATAAAGTATAAATATAAGTCTATGAAAGGGCACAAAGTTTGTGTATGCAATAACAAAAAGATAGTCACACCCTTATGCCAAGAGGCTAGACTTAGGATCCTTAGCATAGTTTCATGAAGGAAGTGTGATAAAGAAAATAACTCTTGTCATGTCACATGGATTTTTATAGGATATCGTTAGATACCAAATATAATGGCAATGAAGTTAGGTATGGAAATTCACCATAGTCTAAGGGGCATGAACCTAGAAAACCTATTATAGGTAATCAATGCAACCTGGAAGTGTCATTACAATAAATTTATTAGGTTGTAGTTTACTTGTCAAGGAAGGGGTTAGTATAGTTAGGTATGACAAGTATCACAATTTAGAGGCATAACAAAAAAGGACAAGCCATTATGGTGATGCTATAGGAAACTTTCATACCAATTAGAAGGTTGTGTGTGTAGAATTGAGAAAAATGGTCAAAATATAGATAAAATGGATAGTCAATGACATGAACAAGGTAGGGACAATCATAACACTATCATAGGACTACCAAGTATAAAATTATATTGTGTAGAGGACAAAGATAATAATTTTCCATTGGAAATCCTTAAGGGTTAATGTATGAAGACCTAAGAAGAAAAATGTTGCACATGTTTCTACTTTAGTTTCTATTTCTACAATCATAGTTTCACAAGGTGGCCATGATTATTTTAAAAGGATGGTGTACAAGTGATCAAGATTTTGAGATCACAATGTCTAAGTCATGCAAAAAGAATGTCTTGAGAATGAGGCTAGAATATGATAGGGGTAAATGTAAATCACAATCTTGTAAATGGTGAAGAGGTGAAGATAAATAAGCCTTAATGAAATCAAACAAGTGTTCAAACTTTCCCTTGAATTTCACATATGACATGGAGATATTGTTGACCATTTCAAAGATTTAGCATGTCCTATGAGCATGGTAAATGTGTTTTGATAGTTTGGAGACAAGGAAGTTAGTAATGAGTAGTTGGAGTAAATCTACGGGAATTTGAACACACATGGACAACTGGTTGAGAATATCTAGGGGCAGTTGAGTAAGTCATAATATATTTGTAAGCATCTAGGAGCCTTCTTAGGTGGATAAGGAAAAGTAATCAAAGAAGTATTCAACAAACAACATCAACAATAAGTATCTAGGAGCATCACTAGGTGCCCATGAGGAGATTTTACTTGGTCAAACAACTAAGAAACATGTCACCTATTCCATGTAACAAGCTACTAGAGAATAGGAAGTTTTTCTAAGCTAAAGTGGATGCCTAGGGATAGTTAGTGGCTAGTTCTTGAAATTTTTGATTAAGGTTTATAACTAGGAAAATTTCTCTTTGGTCATTTATTGTATTGTAACTCAAAACCACTCATACTTGTGACTATAAATCAATGTAATGTTCATGTTTTCAAGCAATTTATTAGCAGGTTTCAGACTTGGTACTACTAGAACAACATCATGCTATCAATAAAACCAACATTTTGACCTTCAAATAGTGTGTTATATTGTGTGTAGTTAGATAATTGATGTTCATTTTTGTGATTTCATAAAATAAATCCTCAAATGTATGTCTTATCATTAGCACCTTTAAACATACAACCATGTTCTTATGTAGGTTATAATATGTGTTATTGTGCAAACAACTGCAAAATTTGAAGAATACTACCCTTTCTTCCTCATACAACTATTAAACATAGAACTCTTTATAAAACATTGATAAATGGACATGATCAATACTAGAGTTGTGCATAAAAAATCGGGTTACTAAATGTTTGTGTGAGAAAATAGCAATTTAGGCCTTAGTAAACATTTGGTGCATCATCAATAAGCTTAGTTTTCACTTCAAGTTACTTTCCTATCCTTTTTCTCAATAAAAGAAGTAGTTTAGTTAGTTTAGGTGACTGCATTATGGAAACCAACCCTCTCTAGAGGTTGGATTCAATTTTCCAAAGCCTACACTTTGAGAAGTCATCACAATTGTCAATAAGTAGTTGAGTTGATAACTCAACAAGGGTGCATACTTGGTTGATAACAAATATATCATCTTTGAGACACATATTCTTCTTTATTTTATCCAATATAAAATAGGCATATGGAGAAAGATATCTCTCAATGTCTTTTACATAGTTTTTTCTAAAGATAGGTATGATAATTTATTTTGTTATTGTACATTAATATTCTAAGATATTTTTAACAACTCTCATCATAACATAATACTAATGTTATAATAATTGTTATTTTATTTTTATTTTTTAGTTTTTAATGTTTTAGGGATTTTCTCTCTCCTTGAGATCTTGTTTTCTACACAAAAAAATTCAAGGACCAATATTCTCTAGCTTCAACTCAACATATGAGTGATTCTTTTATCTTTTATTCTCATCCACTCTTGGATCATATGTATCACTACTTTTATTCAACTACTTCTTCACTTGAGTATGTACCTCCTTTATGTGCTATGCAACATCTTTTGCATCTATGTTAGCATGGTATTCAATAAGGACCTTCAATAAGTCTACGAAACCTTTGATATTATGTCCTATAAACAATCTAAAATAATTTCTTGCTTATAGATTGATTTATTGAGTTATTCAATTCAAAATTAACTTGCAACAACAAATAACCCTATTATTTTAGTAGTGATAATTTTAAGAAACCCCCACCCTAAAAAAATATAAAATCTTGGTGAATATTTCATTTTTTTTGGAAGAAACTATTAATTTTTATTGGTGAATCTTTCATTTAAAAAAAATAGATAAAAAAATTTATTGGCGATTTTTTAAATCACTAGAAATTGTAGAAAATCTTGGTGAATCTCAACAAAAAATAGGAAAATGCATTAATTACAATGGTGAATCCTTTCTTTAAAAAAATTAAATTCCTCTATAAAAGTAATGGCCTAAGGGTGGCAGTGATTGACGAGTTTAAGGTGTAGTGCTCATGTCTATAATTCCTTAATATTTCAAATCAAACATTGACTATTTTAAATTGGACCTAAATTATTTTTCACCATAATTGATTTTTTTATAATCTAATTATTTAGGTTCTATTTTTTGGGCCAAAATGCAACACTCCAATTCCCATGGGGCCCAAATGTGATTTTGATCCCCACAGGCATTAGAGATCTCAAGGTACATTTTGGCCCATGGAATTTAACCCCAATTGTTAGATTATTAATCTTCAATGATCCAAATATAAATTTGGGCCCCATGGGCATTGAAGCTCTATGGGTTAACCCCAACCATTTGATTATAAATCTTCAACGACCTAAATACAATTTTGGGCTTGATGAACATTGCAGTTCTGTGGGTAAATCTTACCCTGTGGAATACAACCCCATATATTATATTATAAAAGAACCAATGGTGATGATTAAAAATTGGCAATATGGCCCTAAAGTATAATGAATAATTATATAATGTTACTAGTGACTTAATTTCATTTTCTACTATAACTTATAAAATTTAGGAAAATATGATCTAATTAGGTATCAAATATTGTGGCAAATTTCTAAGTTTAATAAAATAAATATTTTGGAGATTTAACCGAGACAAATTATTTTTTTCAAAAGTGTGGTGATTCAGGTCACCTTACAACTTGTACTGTTAGCCAAAATTTGAATCCCCAATTTCAACTATTAGCCAATTGACAAATATTAATCACTAAAAAATCATTTTTTAATCTCTCTTACCAAATGCCTTAGAAGGTTTCCTACACTTTTATCTTAAGAACCTCTATTTTACTATCAATTTGTAAATGGTATAACTCAACAAGGTGCCTAATTTGTTTAACAGTGTGCACTAAAATAAATAACTTAAGAATTTAGTATCATTGTTTGAGTTGACCCTTTTTTATAACCCATCCAACCTCACTACTTCTTGGAGGAATAAAAATAAAATATTAAAAATGACATTTGAATTTTGAAAAAGAATGAATTACAAATATTCACCTTATTTATTATATTTATAGTAGAATACATAATCCAAATATAAACATAATGAATTATTGATATTTAAAGATCTTTTAAGAACTTATTTTATAATTCAATAATATGAAACACATCCAAGTTCTATCTAGTGAATATCATGAAAAACCATCAATGCTTTATTCCTCCCAATAGTATTTTACTTTATTTCCCAACACCCTTGATAGGAACATCTTAGAGGAATCTAAATGATGTATGCTCACAAGAGGAGAAAAGATAACCCACAAATCAACATAGAACTTTTCCATTCCCCATTTCCTACACTCCATGTTACTATAGCTTCTATTACATCTCTATATTGTATCATAAAATTCCAAACAATTTATCCTACATTAATGTTATTCTTCATCAAGAAGGATAGTAATAGAGAACACCTCCCATATAATCTAAGAATGTTACACCAAAAAAAGAAGGTTCATTAAAAAAATTCCATGTTAATTTTTCTCCCAAGAATATATTAATGACAAATGGATATTTCAACCCTACATTTCCCTAAAATTTTAGTTTGAATTTGTTACTCCATTTCATAAGAGATAAATTATTTTCTTCACCCAACCCCTGCTAGGGAATTCCCTACATATAAAATGAATTGATTGATTCAAATTTTTGTGAAGGTTAAGATAGATAACATTTATTTGAAAATTTCCTAAGTGACTACTTTTATTTTGATATTCAATACTTAACCATTTATCTCTCAATAAGGAGATATTTGCTTTGTTTATCTAATGTTGATTCCAAAGAATGTTGCTAATTACCACAATGAATAAAGGGATATCCAAATATTTATGTTGGATGATTATAACATTAATTCCTAACACTCCACTAATTTTTTTCTAAACATTTAAGCTAGTGTTGAAGAAAAAAATCTTAGATTAAGATAAGATGATGTATTGACCGAAAATAGTTGTATACTCTTTAAGAATGTCACTAAAATACTCCATATATTTAGGTGAAGAGAAATAAAATATGGATGTATCATACAAACTTGTTATATATGTGATATTTAAATTAACCTAAGAGAGCATGTAAAACCTTGAATTCTCTTCAAAACATACACCCTTTCAATATTCCCACCTAAATACTTAACAATGATTATAAATAAGTATGTGAATAGGGGATCCTCTTCTTGTGTACGTCTAGAATGATAAAAAAATATTGCTAGCACCCCATTCAGCAAAATTGAGAACCATGAATGTGTCACACTTCATAAACTAGTTGGTTCAACCTAAAGCTAAAGGATAGAAGAATTTCCTTTAGATATGACCATCTTATATAGTCATATTCCTTTTCTATGTTAAGTTTTATGAACATAATAGGATACCTTGAAAACAACCATAGAGGCTAAGAATAAGGGTATCAAAAGTGGTGAGACAACATAAAAACTAAAGACAAAAACTAATTGAAAATATTAGAAGAAAAAAATAAAAAAATGAGACAAGCCAAGGACCAGCAGCCACACATGACCAATTACTAATCTCCAAGAAGATGGATACCTTTAATGGCCTTCCATTCCTTGGAGAGAAACTTGAGTTTCTCTTTAAAGGAAAGGGTATTTTGGCTCTCTTGGGGATAGGTGGTGCACACTCCACATTATTTCATTTTTACTTGGATTTGATATGAGGGTCCTTCGTTTGTTCATCCCTGACACACTTTGCATGGAAGCACTTAAGCTCTTGCTGGAACACCTGAATGGTTACATTCATGTTCTTCACTATTTCCTTTTTGTATTCTAAGACCTTTTGTAAATTGAGGAGGATTTTGTCTTGGTTGTTGTGGAGATTAGCAACCTCATTCCTCAATTTCATACACTCCTCAGGGGACTTGATAGTAGTTTTGATCTCCATGACCTCTTTTTCCAAGTTAGTCCAATTGTCAAAAGTATTGGCCATTCCTCTCAACAACTCCTAGTAATCCATATCCTCCTCTTCACCCGACCATTCTTTAGACTTTTTGAGCATGAAATTCTCTAGGTTTTGAATTTTGTTCTTCACTATTATCAGTTGGGACATCAACCATTTGAGGATGTCATTCTAAATGGTGAATTTGTAGATCTCACTTAACTTCTCCCTCAGGGGCACAATTCTCTTAGTTGTTAGAGGAGTCCAAAGGGGTATCCTCAAGCTCCTAGGTTTGGTCAGCATCTCGCTTTGGGGAATAGGGGATCCTAATAGAAAATTTATGCAAAGGAGAGCTAGGGGAGTCTTTAGGGGAAACATCAAGTGATGGGGACCACAAGGAGACAAAATTATCATCTGAGATGGTAATTTAGGTGTTCCTCAAAAGTTTTTTTTTTCTTACCAAAAGTATTAGAGACCTTAGACATAGGGATTTTATCTTTGGAAGCTTGAGGGTGACTAGAACTAGTGATTCTGGGTTGATGGCAAGGGGTGAAATAAGTAGCAAATGAAGGGGTGATGGGATTCCCCTTTGAAATTTTAGTAGCACGTTTTTCAACAAGGGCTAGGTTAACTAATTATAGAAGGGATGATAAGTTCAAGGATAAAGCCACATTGTGCCAATAAAGTTTGTAAATCAAACCCTAATGTAGAGGAAATGTCTTCCCATTATCTTGAACAACTTTAATTGGTTGCAACAAAGAGGAGTGGATCCAAAAAAAAAAAAATTATAGAAAAAAATATTTAACATGGGAAATAGATGGGCATGAAATATTTTAAAGTGGTCATCTAGTGTTACATACCTCATTAACACATCAGCTATCTTCTTCCACACACTAGGCAAGTCTTCTCTATTGTATCCATTCTACAACTTGTTCACTTTTTCACCTTTTTTAAGGAATTTCTCCATGTCCCTTTGGTAGTGCCCTTTAGGGTTTTTGGGGATATTATCTCCCTCAAGGGGGAGTCCTGTAGATGTTCATATAAGCTCCACAAAGACTATAAATGAGATGCCCCAAGACTCAATGAGGCCTTCCTTATAGGAATTAGCAAATTCAAAAGAAAGGTGGTGCAGGAGCACCTTGGAACAAAAGTTGTCAATCTAGGTTAATTAGGAGTAGACTCTAGGTGTGAGTCAATTTTCCATTAAATAAGGTCAGTAAGACCAATTTATATTGTAATAAGTCATTTTTTTTTATTATTAGGTGTCTAGGGGTCATTTATGTTGATATTGCAAAATTGCATTTTTAGGGAATACCAACAATCAAATCCTTTCAAAGGTCAGTTTAGGTGGTTGAGGAAGTTTATTTTGGACAGAAAATTTTTTAGAAGGATTTAATTACTTGATGTAATTGTTGGTTGAGAGATTGAAATAGGCTTTGAACGAATAAAGCACTGTTTTCTTTGATGTTTTGTAGTTTCTCATTTCACAGTGAACTTGCAAAGGATTGTACAGCCCGTACAGGCCTTGTTGTGCTATGATTTAAATTGGAATGTGAAGGAGGGTGAATCTACTTCGTAATAATTCAAATTTGGTGTAATTTCATAGAGATTGGTGTAAGTTAGAGAGTTTTTTCTAAATCTGTTTGTGTAGGACAGTTTCAAGGGTTTTGTAGTCTCAAGCATGTTTTAAACCCATTCCACCTTTTGTCAGAGATTTATCTCAGTGGAATGGGTATAATAAATTAAGTGTAGACATGTGGAAGCTTTGTGTGTGCAAGGGAGGCCAAATAATGAATTGGGCATGATGCCCTAAGAGGGAAAAGTGTGTTTTCCAAGGGAATTTAAGAGGTTTTGTGATGGTAAAGTGAGATTTTTTTTGGGGAAGTGTAGTTTCTTGTTTGGTTAAGCATGGGAAGAGGTTTTTAGGCTTGTTTGAGGTGGTGGAAAGTGTGATTGAGGTTTGGAAGTGTGATTTCCATTAAAGCCCTAGGGTTTTGCTTACAAAAGAGGGTTTTGTGATTTGGCACTTGGTTGAGTGAGTTTCTGAGAAAAAGTGGTGGAATATTTGGTTTGAATACATGCAAATTTCTGCCCAAGTGAATTTGGAGTGAAAGGGAAAGTTTAAGATAGAGTCCCTTTGGGAAATAGGCCAAATTTGAGGCCTAGTTGGTGTTAAAAGTTTGATTTGAGAGAGTTGTATCAAATCAACCTATTGAGTGGTTGTGGTATGTTGTATAGCACCTTGATGGGTGTTTGAAACTCTGATGGTCCTGATTTGAAAGGACAACATCAAGATAATATACCCAATTGAGTGATATTGCTATGCTACAAGGCATAAGAAGGATTGTTGAGATAAAGAGTTTTTGAGAACTTTGTGACTTGAAGGTTGTTGTTTTTGTGTGGAATTGTGTTGTGTGGTTGTAGGACCTCCCCTGATTGCATAAAAAGGTTTGGGTCATGACCCTTCATGGATTCAATATACGAAGTGGCTTGTTATTCTAAACTATTATAAAGTATTTACAACATATTTTATATTATATCTTCCATTGTCCAAGTTATTTCATAACAAAGATGGATCAATTAAAAATAATTAAAGTAGTTATTACCATATATAGAAGATCATAGTTTCTAGTGAAGTGTTGATCATTTTAAGTTAATTAGAATTGTAAGAGAGTTGTGTTAGAGGTCTTGGGATTGGATTATTTGAAATCTAAGATAGTTGTGTTCCTAAGTGACCTATGGCTATAATTACAATTAAAGTTATAAATTTTATGTGAATCGTAAGTTAATAATGTATTAAAATTTAGGCTTCACCATGACAAATCTTTAGTTTTATTAATTATCCATGGTTTTTTCTCCCATTTACACATTGAAAATTAATTAATTGAAAAATTTACAATGATTCATTTCTTTTATAAATATGTATGGTAATAACTACCAGTAATACATGTGCATTTATCATTTATATTAATGCAAATATTTACATATATCAATTATTTTTGTGTACATATATGTCGTTGGAGCTATATCCTCCTCATGTATCATTACATAGTATATATAAAACCTTCAACAAATTCCCTTAGTAAGTTGTATGTTGTTTTGTGAGCAATGACTTGTTATTTTCTAGAGAGCTTGAAATCAAGTCCTATTCAGAAAATTTTCATAGCTCAATTCATCTCTATGTTGTTTTCTAGAGCCTTAATTTGAGAATAATCCACTAATGTCATCATTTTTATTGGTTACACCATATTCATCTATTGTTGTTATGACATCACATTTATACTTACTTTAAATATAAGTTCTTTTTATTTATGCAGCAATGGTCTTGTCTGAGAGGATGCCAATAGTGTTGGACATGAAGAGTTATGCCATTTTATAGTTTTGTAGATGCACTTCTTGGACTGCCAAAAAATGGTTCCTAGTTATCACTTGTATTTCCTTAGTTGCATTTGATGATCCAATACAAAAATATTACCTTAGTTATTTGGAGATGGATAGTTCTTTACAATCATAGTATTGCATTTTTAACTTTGATTATAGAGAATAAATTGTCATTTTTATACTTCCCAATTCACTACTCATGATTTTCCCCCAATCTATCTCAAATTTCTCTAATGTAAAAAGTAATTTCCCAAGTCACATGACTCAATCCTTCATGCACTTTAGGTAGTGTTTCTAATTATTTCTAGAAGATAACCATATTCCAAACATTTGAATTATTTGTCATGATGGTGCAATTTTTTATAATGTCTATAATTTTATTGGCTTCCCTATAATGATGTTGAATTGAATATTTACCCATCTTATCTAGAATCTATGATTCATTTCTTCTTGTACTTTATAAAGAAATTCTAATTATTCTTGAAATCTAACTTAATTCGAGGAATTTGAATTGTCAACCATTATGATTTCTTTAGTCTATTTAATGGCACAATTTGTCAATGTGTGCACTTTTCTTGGCTTCCTTATAATAGTGTTGAATTGAATGTCCATCTTATAAAAATTAGTCATATTTATGCTAATATATTTTTGAGTCTCCAACTTGAGCCACATTAATGGTTATCAATAAGTCACTTTTAATTTGAATATTATCTTTTTTCTTCTTGCACATTTTAGCCCTACGAAAATATCATTCTTTGTTCTTGGTGATAATTTGTCGTGCTCATCTTGAATTATGTAGCTTCCAACAAATTTAATTTTAAACTACCTCTTAATAATAGGAACCATTTAACTTTTATCCTATCAATCTTCTTCTTGTAATTGAATCTACAATCCCATAATTACGAACAATCAAATTATATTTATGTACATATAACAATTATAATAATTAATAAAACAAATATTTTAAAAAAATCTCTTTAAATAATTTATTTTTATTAAAAATATATATGTAATAAAATATTATTATATTATTTATTTTATATTTATCCATTACAAACTATCCAATATTTACACAAAAATAATCAAATAAAAGATTAAACATTATATGTATTAATACAAAACTTATTACAATCACAAAATCCAAATTTCCAGATCATCGTTTATATCCGTCTCCATTCTACTTTTCACACAAGTCTTTGTATTTCCTATCTAACATTTTTAGATTTCCTAATAATGTGTTTCCTTATATCTTAAGGACATTTGAGCTTGTTCCATGGGTTTTCATATGTTTTTGTTCTCATATGTTTCCAAGGGACACATTTATATCTTCCACAATTAATTTCAAATTGACATATTAGTTAAAAAATAATCATTAAAATAAATAATTTTGAATATAAATATTTGAACAAATAATTTTTAAATACAAACATTAATTTAAAAATTCACAAAATTTAAAACAAAAATAAATAACTTATAAATTAACAAATATATATGATAAAACAATTTTTGATATTTTTAAAAATTAAAAAGAAAATATATTAAAATGAGTTATTATTATGTTTAGTTTTAAAAAATAGTAATATATTTTATTACATATTATCAAATAATATTTTATAATATTGATTTATTGTTTATTGTTTATTATTTTTTAAACCAAAATTTATTCATTAATATGATTAAAAAATGTTATAATTTTTTAATTTATAAATAAATTTATTTCAAATAATTTGTTAGGTAATGAAAAATATTTTTGGTATAAAATGAAGAACAAACTTAATCTTTTTATTCTCTTGAAGATGAAAGAAAGGAAAACAACATATTTGGTTTACTTGGTATAACTATTAAAAAGTGAATAGAATAATTTATTGGAGACTGGATAGGTTTTATGCCAATAAGGAATTTTTAGTTTTGATCAAATATGTGATGGATGTAGAATCAGGGTTACACCTTCCTTGTCTAATCATCATCCTGTCTCTTCCAAGATTCAAATATCTAAGGAGAAAGTTCAGGTCAATGAAAAGCAAAGTAAATTTATACTAAATACCAATTTGTTAAAAGATGAAGATTATAATGAAGCAATCTTTACCCTTAGAGAAATTAACAAATGGATGGCAAAGGATAAATCTGTTGTTGAAAGATGGGATAATAATGTTAAAAGTTGGGCAACCATTTTTCAAACTATTGGAAAAAAAGAGCATTAGACAATAGGAAATTAGATAATGAACTACATGATGGTCTGGTCAAAATGTAGAAGGAAATTCAAATGGACCCCAAAAACTTAGGTTTGAATGAAGAGTTAATCAAAGTAAAAAATAAATTAAGCACCTTGCAAGCTAGGAAGATTCACAGTTTGAAAGTAAGAGCCAAAATGAACTCGTTGAACAATGGGGATAAGGGCACTAAATTTTTATTTAGGTATATTAAAGATAAGATTTTCAAAGAGCAAGTGGACCATATTTGGGATGAAAATAGACTTACAAGTGACCCTAAGAAAATAAAAAACTTGTTCCAACACTTCTATAAGGCTCTTTTTTCATCTGAAGGAAACAAACCCCAAGTCCATAATGTTAGAAATCAATGTAGGAACTTAATTCCCAAGAAGACCATTGAAAATATTGTAAAAAGTATGAATCTCATAACTAGTTCAGAAGCTATGGAGTGGGCTAGAACTTTTAGCCTAAAAATAGACATGCTCTTACTAGATTTTGAGAAAGCTTGTGATAGGGTAGGGTGGTCATTTTTTATGATGTCACTTGAAGCTTTTGGCTTCCTAAGTGGATTTTTTCAAATGGCGAAGACTCTACTAAATGGTATTGTAGCTCAAGTTGACATTAATGGATCTTTGACAAACCAATTCCCCCTACAAAGGTCAATTAGACAAGGTTTCCCTCTTGCCCCTACTTTTTTTTGTGATAGCTTTAGATGTTATCTTCTAGATTCTAAGGGATACTAGACTGCCGCCTAAAGTTAAAGGCCTAAATCTCCCTAATGGAGATGATCTATTAAACATTCAATTTGTAGATGATATTCCAATCTTTGTAAACCTTGAAGAAATAAAAGTAGGTTATCTTATGCACAAACTTAATTTTTCTTGTGAAGCCTCTAGAGCTAGAATATCTAAGGAAGAATCTTTAATGCTTAGCTAGGACAAATACCCCCCAAATTGGTTCAATAAGTTTGAGTTTCAATGGGGAGGACCTAAAAAAAAAGTTAGGTACCTCGACATTCATTTTGTTGTTAACCCATGTTTTAAAGATATGTGGGACTAGGTTAAAACTAAAATTGATAAAAAAAAACTATGCAATTGGAATAAGCAATATCTTTTCTTGGCTGGCACATTGCAAGTGTGTCAATTTTTTAATCTTCTTAGAGCTTGTATTACTCTTTAGTCTGGTTATTTAGTAGCTACTAGATAAATGAAATTCAAAAAAATATTAGGCAATTCCTCTGGTTTGATGGGAAGGGCAATAATAAAAAGCATGTCATTAAATGGGAATGGTGTTGCTTAAGAAAACTGGAAGGAGGATTAGGACTAAAATACCTTAAAAAACATGACATATTCTTGGCTAGCAAGTGGATCATTAAAGCCTTAAATGGAAATGAACCTTGAAAGGTTCTGGTATTGAACAATATCCACTCAATTTTTCCAAAAAAGAAAGAGTTGGAAACAAATCCCCAGTAAAGATACTTTATTTGAGAGATTTCTAGTAACTCAACTAGATCAAACATGTTCAAGAGTTTATGGAAAGCTTGGGAGATCATTAGAATTCAAATCAAGAACTGTGAGTTTGTGAATCTTACCAGGGGTACTATATACCCTAATAGGTCAATCTGATGGAACCTCTCTAAGAAAGATAAAACACTTGCTTTATTGCAAGGATGCTCAGCTAAAACATGGAATTTAAAAGGAATTAGATGCTTCATAAATATAATGTGTAATAGCCAAATAAAATCATGGGTAGATATGAGTATTGAATTCAAGCTTCCTCCTTCACATTGGAGAACCTTTTCTATTCTTAGGGAGGCTTGTAGAAACATTCAGTTCCCTAGCTGCATTGTACACGATAATGAATTTATTGAAAATATCACTTGGGTAGATGGTACAAAGATTCTATGCTTCAAACCTTAAATAATTTGTAAAAGCTTAATTTACTCACACGACCTTACATTCTTTCTAAACAAATGTTGGAATCTAGATTTCTTAGGTGCATAGTGGGAAAAAACCTTCAAGATGTTGTGGTCTAATATACTATAACCAAATATTGCTTGCTTTAAATGGTTACTTATGTTGCAAAAGCTTCCTTTTATTCTGTCCTCTCTAGTTTTGAGCATATGTTCCGTTTGTAAACAACCTGAAAGCATTAAGCATATTTTCTTTGTGTGTTTGTTTGCAAAAGATATTTGGAACATGTTTTTAGATAATCTTATGGGATGGGGGGATAAAGTGAAGGTAAAATGGTAGGAGATTATCTTTGGATTTTTAGAAGATTTAGGTATAGCATATAATTTGTTTTGGATTTCTCTGTCATCTAATATCTTTTGGTCAATTTGGAAGGCTAGAAATGAGGATATTTTTTAGTGTACTAGGAGAGTACTTAACGAGTCTTTTAGAAGACTCATGTTCCACAAGATTTGTATGCAGGTGACAAACACTATAGAGATCTCAAAGCACAATTTTGTGAAGCTGTTAAAGGAAGGATCTATGGATTTCAATAGGATAGAGGTTAAATATGGAAGGAATTGGCCTTTCACTGAAGCCGATAATATCCCTTTCATGAAAAGTTACTTAGAATTTCAAAAATAAATACAATAAAATACCCAACTGAGGCATTGGATAAAGAGTTAAACCTATACCACAATGACATATTAGATCTTGTTCCACCAGAGGATGACCAAGATAGTGGTCCTTGTAAAATATTAAGTTTTGTTTTGTTCTCAAATATTGGTAAATGTATCTAAATAGATCTATTAGAGGAACACTATATAGTTTAGTAATTTAAAAAATAGGTTGTATATCATTATGTAAATAAGACCCTACATGGTTTGCCCCATTTTATGACTTTTTAATTCCTTTTTATGATATTTAAACATAAAATAAACAAATCTAAACTAAGGCGATACACCAGATCAGTAATGAGATAAGTAAGCACATTGCCGAAACAAAGGCTCAAGTAGTAATTAGCATATATCAAATAGACGATTCCTAGCACTACAAACATAAGAAAATCAAACCATTTGCATAATATAACTCATACAACATAAGCTAACACAAAAGAGTAGCAACATGATTTGTATTATGTTAGGCTATGTAGAGATTATAGAAGCTTAGAACAGATGTTCGTATGTTTCAGAAAATGTTAGCACAATTTAATGTCTTATCAAATGCTTGAAAACAGAGAGGCCGAACAGAATGGCACAGTCTGCAAGTTCAGATTTAATAACAAACACTACAAAGGCTAATTCTTAGTGCTCAAGCAATTTTTTCCATCTAACAACAACAACAAAATAAAGAAAGGGCTGCTTAAATTAGCCAGCCCACCACCTGGAGACTCCAACAAGAAAGATGCTCTAGTGAAGCCACCAATGAGAAAGAAGGAACGACAACATACCGACTGTGACATTCCGAGGAGAGATGGGCCACACGGCAGCAAAATCGAAAGGACACACTGTAGAGAGATGGGCCACGTGATAGTAAAATGAAAATAATTGCAACAACCCTCGAACAAAAATAAAAGAACGCCCGAACAATCGCACACGGAAAGCTCCCGAAAAAGGTAACTACGGTGTGGGCCCCATTTGAAAGGAAAGCAAGCTGAGGCAACGTGTCAAGCAACCAAAGCTCAGAAAAAGTAAAGCTAAGTGTCTTGAAGGGAAGCTCTTATAGGATGCCACATGGCGGTAGCCGAAAAGTTGCGAGTGGTATCAAAACAAAAGGTGAAGCCACGAAAGAAAGAAAAACCGCAAAGGAATAGAGTGGTGTGTGAATAAATATTCACAACTTGGCGACTCACAGGGACATTTCACCTACAGAATGAGAATCCCTAGATCATGGTTTCGCAGACCAATCCACCGCCTAGACTAATCGCTCAAAACCTGAAGAGCGCAACCTGAAAGGACGTCCAGACCTCATCCAATGGTGCAAAGAGAGTGTGCAAGCTTTCATGTGCCATGTTTAAATCAATGATTGCCTTAAAAGGTAATCCACTAGATATTTTTGTTAGAGTAATAATTTATTACGCTTAATTAATTATATCATACTGATTAATTAATTAAGTCACTTGTTCCTCTAGTTGCTTAAGCTAAACTTAGGCACATTAATAATTGATTAATTATTAAGTGTGCACACTAGGGTTTCATTTAGGGTTTCCCTTTTAGGGTTTCTTGATCTCCTTCATAAGGATTGATCTCTTTGTAATAACTGAGATTCTCATAATGCATTTTACACTTTGAGGTTTACAGAACATCTTGTTGGTTTTGCATATCTTTTGCATGTGACAGGTATCCATTTGCATGCAGGTGATCTTGGATTCTAACATGGTATCAGAGCTCCAGACCTGCCACTGCCTGTTCGTGATCTGAAGATATGGCTTCTTAGTGAGTTTCAAGTGCAAGGGTTTCCACAAGCATCTTTTTTTGCAAAATCTGGGGGTAGCCGAATTTTCGGGACACTATGGGCTCAAATGGACGTCGCCATCGCGTTTGCAGCGCCCCAAAACCCTAGAAACGCCTGTCAAATCGTCCATTTTCGAGCAGTTGGTTTCTAAGGCAAAACATTTTTCCCAGGGAAGCCGTACGGCCTCCCCAGCACGCTTCACGAGGCATTTTTTTTGAAAATCGTGAAAAAAAAATCAATTTGGCGCATGAGGTTTTGCGCGGCCAGTTAAAATGGTCCTGCCGCCACCGCTCCACCGGGCGGCCACCGCAGCGCCACCTGCGCGCCGCCAGCCATCGGTGGCTCCCCCATCCGGCCGCCAGTCCCAGTCAGCCCCCGTGGGCCCTCCAGCGCAGTCCAAGATCATATGGGGGACCGGGAGCTCCGCGCCCGTACCCCGGCCAACTCCAAGTCCAAGCCCCTAGTCATATCAACCACCAGGGGCTCTACCAAATTTTTTCTGCACGGGGGCGCTTTTTTGCCGCGATGGCCTGCAGGCCGTCAAATTTATGCCCGTGAACCGCTAACATCAGCATGACGTCAGCGTCCATACGGTGGTGTTTGTCCCCTCCTAACCCTAGTTTTCTCTAAAGAAGCAGTTTTTTTCTTTTTTGTATAACTTGGGCATACGGTATCGAAATTGGGCAAACGAGATATCGCCGGAAAGCTGGTTCCGAGTACTTTCATTTGGTGCAATTTATTTTACTGCATTTTCCTGTTTTACTACATTTATTGCTGGTTGAAGTCAGATGTACTTTTTATGCTTCCGAGCTCATAACTCTTTGCCACGATCTCCGATTTTCGCTATCTTTGCGGCGTTGGAAAGGTATTGAGGAGCTCTATGTTGTTGTCCAGGCACTTTTTCCTGTATCTGTCTCAGGTTTTTCGTTAATCCAGATTTGGCCCGATGGGTGTTTTGGAGATTACCTGGATATTTTGGCAGTTGGGAGAGTGCATCTTGCATCTTTGCACTTCGTTTTCAGTGATACATCATTCAATAATTGACTGCTGCTTCATAGATTCCAGCGTTGTTCCCGTTTGGAGTTTTCGAGTGTTCTGTGGCATCGGGTTTGCTGTCACATTATGATGATTCTGATATGGTTTCTTGTAGACAGAAGTATCTTTCCTTGCTTGCCAAATTGCGGTTCCAGTGTTCTTCCGGTGCTTCTTTGCAACATGTCATATCATTGTAGGGGGGTTTTGTCCCACTGGGTTTTCCTCCTCTACCTCTTTCTTGCATTTGTAAATGGGTACCTAATCAGGCCTAGTTGTCGGGACCCATCTTTGCTTGCATGCATCTTCTTCTAGTGTTTTAGCTTCTTCCTAAGTTCATCTTAAGGGGGGTGTTAGAGTAATAATTTATTAAGCTTAATTAATTATATCATACTGGTTAATTAATTAAGTCACTTATTCCTCTAGTTGCTTAAGCTAAACTTAGGCACATTAATAATTGATTAATTATTAAGTGTGCACACTAGGGTTTCATTTAGGGTTTCCCTTTTAGGGTTTCTTGATCTCCTTCATAAGGATTGATCTCTTTGTAATAACTGAGATTCTGATAATGCATTTTTACACTTTGAGGTTTACAGATCTTGTTTGTTCTAAATGTATTTTGCATGTGACAGGTATCCATTTGCATGCAGGTGATCTTGGATTCTAACAATTTTTTGCCTCAAACTCAAGCTGGAAGAAGAGTTGCGCCGACTGATGCACCATGTTCTCGATATTGGCGGCAACTGGCTCCTCCTCTTCCTTTTGTATTTGAAACATTCTCTGGAATACTAGTCAGCGACAATATGCATTTTTTTTGGAACATGGCTATGGGCCCCGTTACATCAATAAGTATATAGATGTAAATATCTCCATAATCAATACAATACATTTCCTATATTCTAGTTCTTTTCTTCATTTTATCTCATTTCCTTGCATCAATGTGGTTGTTGATTTAAGAAAGCACTGAGAATGACCCAAACTAACAAAGTAGGGAAAATATATACATATTTACACACCTACTACAAAATCCGAATTAATAGAATTTCTTGAGGTGTATTCCATTAACTGGAATATCCAAGGCCTCGCCCATCATTGTTTCCAACTCGAACGAGTTGTGCTGCTTACACTGTGTGATTTTGAATGGTCCTTCCCAGAGACTATCAAACTTGCCATGTTGACCGGGCTTTGCTCTGCGCTCATTAAATTTGAGCATCAAGTCTCCACATTGCAAACCCTGGTCAGACATTTTCTTATCGAACCATTTCTTTACCACCTACTAACGGTTAGTCATTGCCTCAAGAGCGTGCTCTTGTTTTTTTTGAACCTCAAGTAATTTTACCAACCACACCTCCATCGCTCCATTTTTCTCAATATCAAGAGACTTGAGTAATTGGATTGCATGGATTGTCTTTGGTGGGCCAAACCTGGCTACTAGTTCTTCCAAGAAGTTCACAATTTCTGCCTCGGTTGCTTTTTCAAAGGTACAGCTTTAGTCCACCTAGTGAAATAGTCAGTTGTCGTCGGGATCCATCTATGTCCAACTGATGAAACCGCTTTGATCATGCCAATGAAGTCAAGACCCCATTGAGAAAATGGCTCTTCAACTACAATTGGTTTTAGTGGCATGGCAACATTTTTTGTTTTCCCAACAAAAAACTGACACTCGTTGCAAGACCTCACCAATGAATACGAGTCTTTAAATAATGTTGGCCAAAATAACCAGCATGCACAATCTTGATTGCAGTAATTTTTGCTAAAAAATGTCCTCTGGCTGGGCCACTGTGGTACTGCTCCAATATATTTTTTGCTTGCTCTTGTGTCACACACCTTAACAAGACACCATTGAAGTTTCTCTTGAAAAGAACTCCCTCCAAGAGTACATAGCCATTATTCTGCAATCAATAAAAATACCTTTTAAATGAGGGGAGGTCGGTTAAGTACCTTCCTATTTGCATGAAATTAATTTTGTCATCCAACCAATCATCTCCGAAACTCTCTTCATTTAGCAGCACGGGTTCCAGGACTTCAACCTTAGTCATTGCTTCATTGTTTCCAGCCAAATATTCGTACAGTCCCTTCCCTTTCATAGTCTTGACTGGATTGATCTCGATGTCATACTCTAGAATCTTGGTTATCCAGTTAGCCCATTTCTCAATGATTTCACCTTCCATAATATATTCACGCACGCTAGGGTGCGGCAGATAAACAATCACCGTGTTGCACGATATGAGGTGTCAAAACTTCTTCAACCCCTTTACAATAGCAAAAGTTTGCTTCTCCACAAAATTGTACTTTACCTCATAATCTTTTAGAGTGCGCAACTAGAAGGCGATGGGAAATTCTCTTTTATCTTCATCGTCTTTCTGAATTAGGACAGTAGCAATACTCGTGCTACAACTAAAGATGTACATGAGGAAGTCTTTCGACAAATCCAGATTAACCAACACGAGAGCAGAAGAGATGAATTCTTTAATATGTTTGAAATCTTTTTTGGCTTCTGTTGTCCATTTGAAAGCTTGGTCCTTTTTCAACATCAAGGTGATGGGCCGAACAATCCCTGGAAAGTCCAGTATGAACTGGCTGATGAAGTTAACCTTTCCCAAAAAATATTGAACTCCTTTTTTGTTGACGGGTAAAGGGAGTTCTTTGATCGCCTTAACCCTTTCTAGGTCGATGGCAATACCTTCCTTCGAGATGACATAATCCAACAACTTCCCTTGTGGGACCCCAAACACACATTTCTTCGGGTTCAGAGAAATCTCGAACTCCTGGCACTTCTGGAAGACAAGCTTGAGATGATCAAAATGATCTTCAGCAGATTTTGAGAAAACCGTCAGGTCATCTAGATAAATAAGAATGATCTTATTGATCAAATTCTTGAAAGCAATATGCATAGCTCGTTGGAAAGTGGCTCCGACATTTGAAAGTCCAAATGGAATTTTAACATAAGCGTATGTTCCCCACTTGGTGGTAAATGTTGTTTTGTGTTGGTCCTCCTCTTTCACCCAAATCTGATTGTAGCAAGACAAACCATCTAACATTGAAAGCATCTCAGAACCAACAACTGTTTGCAGAATTGCCTCCATGAAAGGCAGAGGGTAATGGTCCTTTAAAGACGCTCTATTTAGGTCTCAAAATTCAATGCATAGTCATATATCACCATTCTTCTTCCGAATCAGCACCAACTTAGACACTTAAGTGTTGTGTTCGATCGGGAACACTATCTAGGATTCAATCAACTTCTTTAATTCCTGAGCCATTAACGTCTTGATCTTTGGATTTACTGGCCTCTACTTTTGATGCACGAGTTTTGCTCCTTCTAGTAGCTCAATGCTATGTTGGATAATCCTGGGATTATATCCCTTAAGATCATCATATGACCATGCTACCACACTTGGATACTTCTCGCAAAAATATTTCAACCTTTCTTTATTCTTTTGCGAGACTCCTTTTCTGACCTTAAGCTTTTTATCTTCTCCAACGTGCAAATCGGCGTAATCGCCTTTATCAGCTACAAACATTCTCTTGTCATTTCTCGCATCATCGGAATCAAATAGACTCTCGAGAGGAACCAAACCTCTAGGAAGCTTATTTGACTTAAGCTGGACCACCTGATCTTCATAGGCCTCAGCGATCTTTGGCTGTAATTGGTCCGCAAATTCTCTGGACAATTGGAGAAATGATGCGATATGAGCATCACTATCAAACACTTGCTAGTTTTGATCACTATTTGGGACTACAGGCCGCACAATCACTCATAGTGAATGTTTCTTATCAATTAACTCAGAAGCTGGCTCAAACTGAAATTCAACAGTCGCCATTCGGTCTGCTTCGGAGTTCTTCCCTCTAGGTATGACTTGGATGTTGAATGCCTCGAAGCCTTCAATCAGGTCCGAGACCCTGTGTCGATATGATCACATACAAACATTCTTGGCGGCTGATAGCCCTCGGATTTGGTTAACCACCAATTTTGAATCTCCGAACACATGTATTTTCTTTGCACCCATTCGTTCCGCTAAACTCAAGTTGTGGACACGACCCTCATACTTTGCTTCATTGTTCGAGCACGCGAACTAGAAACGGTATGACCTTAAGGTCTTTTCTTTGGATGGAGATACCAAACATATTCCGACGTCGGCTCCTACTCTGCATCTTGCTCCATCAAAGTGCAAGGTCCATAACTCTGAGGTCCCTTCACTCCTAGACTCTTTAGTCACTCTGGGCATAATCTGATCCTCCTCATGTATGACGTATGTTCCCATCCCAATTGCATGATAGTTTCCAAAAGGGTTTGTGCTTATAAATTCACTCAAGAGAGCTTCTTCATTTTCAGTCCGAGAACTTCTTGCTTCTTCATCCTCAAGAAGCTCGGCATTGAGCATCTCTTCTGGGGTAATTGAGGTATGTGCTGCCTCAAAATTGATCGTGGCTTCATCAGCCACATGCTCAGAATGTAAAGTTTCTGACAATATCTTCATCTTAGCTCCATGTTTGGTTCTTAGGATTAGGTGCGACCAGTCCAGAGAGAGGTAACCTCCAATATTTGCAGTGAATTCTTGGGACATACATATCCCGAACATAGGAGGGACGTCAATGAGCACAGTGTCTTGGTTCACAGTAATGTTGGGGCAAGCAAACAATGTCATAGGCAATCCTTTGATCACTCTGACGGTTTCAACCTTGTTCCCGTCGAGTTGCATGACTCCCTTCTTAAGAGGCTCATATTAGAGTCCCAGAGCCTCAACTACTTGCTTGGATATGACGGTGGTGCTAGCGCTAGAGTCAATCATACAATTATGCAGTAGTTTCTTACCAATGATAAGTGTTAGAAAGAAAGGCTTGGGTTTAGGCTTACCCTCTTTTCCAACCTGCTTTTCCGCTGATTGATTTTCCAGAACTCTGTCTGGGCCTGGATTGGTTGTCTTATCTTCTGAGGGCTGCTCAAGCATCTTCATATCCTCTTCTCCCAATAATGCCTTCTGTAATAGCATCTTTTCCTTCGGGATGGCCAAGATATCCCACAAAGAAACATTAGCATAAGATTTATTTAGCTATTACACCACGTTGAATGGTATTTGTGGCTGATGAGCTATGGTAGTTGGCTCCTTCTGCCTCACAACTGGTGCATCTGGCTGTTTGGCAACTGTCAGTGTAGCCATAGGAGCTTTCACTTTTGGAGGAGGTGGATTCTTGTGACTTGGAAAAGCAGCCCTAGACTGCTGTGGAATTGATGATACAGTCGCTGACAAGCTAGGTGTTGGATTAGCTGACCCTTCAGTTTCCAAGGACATGAATTCTCTAGGGAGCCTCTGCTTGGAACGAGTATTGTAATCTGACTATGCTTGCGGCGCTTGGGTTACCAGAATGTCATTCGGGTATGTCGACTCCTCTCCTTCCGTCCAAGAAAAGTGTGTCTGGTCTGGAGCTATCTCTAGCTCTTGCTCTATAGACATTCCTTGCATTTGAGCAATGAGAACTATGTTCTCTATTTGTTGAGAGGAAAATGCATGACCTCTGGAATCGGGCATAGTGCCTTGACTACGTTGTTCTGCTATCTTTTGTTGTAAATTTCCTCGTGGGCAATTTCGAGGCATGTGTGCATCATTGCAAGGGAAGCACCATGGATTAATCTCCTCAGCAATATTATTTTGTCTCGCTACCAGCTCTTTACTCGAACTAGGATAGACAGTCTCTATTGGCATAGTCACGGGCATGATTTGATGGCTCTGTTGAGCTTGGGTATTACTGCGCGATCTATCCTGCCATTGATTCTACTGAAAAGGAGGTTTCCCGCTTTGGTAATTTTGGTAAGCAGGCTTCTAGTAGGTATATTGTTGTCACTTCATACCGGTTAACTCATTTGTCATGGTTCGCAACTGCTCCCTCATGTCGCTCACCTTAGTCGCTAGGGGGTTGTGCACTGGAGCTAAGCTTGGCGTCGTTCCCGGGTACACATACATAGATTGGGGGGCGCGAGAACATTGGTTGAAGCTACCTCTGGTTCTGTTGCGGTCGATTCTGGGAACAATGGCATGATAGGTCGTGGTGCCAACTTTCTGGCCGCAATAAGATTGTTCTTCGTGGTGATGACAAGGCTATATGCATCGGGTAAGGTATTCCCGTCGAGAGATTGTAGCATCATAGAAATATCAACATTTATAGACTTCAAATAGAAAATGAATGCCAGATCTGGAGGTGGTCGACTGCTGATAGAGACCCTCTACCAATTTGAATGAAACTGAGCATTAAAATCGGCCAAAGCTTCGTGAGGAGCCCGCTTTATATGAGCCAGTTGGTGATATAGAGAAGATTTGTCACCATTGTTTGAGAAGCGCTCGTAGAAAGGATCTCCGAGCTGATCCCAAGTTCCAATTGTACTAGCCGAAAGAGTACGATACCAGTCCAACGCCTTCCCTCTGAAAGAGGCTACAAGAAACCGCAAAGCCACATTATGGTTAGTAATTCCATGAACCAGACATACATCAACCACATCTTGCAAGTGCTCTGCTAGAGTTTTTGAATCATCCCCAGTGAACTTTGGGACAACCTTTAAAGCGAAAGTTGGGATTGGAGCCCACACTGCAGGTGGTACAAGGGGTATCAAAGGACTACTAGCATCTTAGGCTACAAAATTTCTAGCCATCTGCGCCAGGGGTGGAGGAGGAGTCAGAGCTGATGTGTTAGCCTGCTGACCTCTTGCCTTGATTGAAACTAGTGGTGGTACAAGTAGGCTAGGAATTCTTGCGGTTTGAGACCTAGTGACGGGCCTATGGCTCATACACTCCTTTGGTTTGCAAGCATTTTAGTTGGTCCAACTGGGCGTGCCAAAAAAGGAACTATTGACGCAAAAGTTTGTAGGCAACAACCCTATGGGAAACTTAGCTATTGGGGGACTTGTGCGCATAGCTAAGTGACCTCCGAGATTTTATCAAAGTCGGCTCTTCGTTATTTTAAATGGAGGGAGGGAAAGGGAACGAAGACAAACATAAAATAAACAAATCTAAACTAAGGCGATATGCCAGATCAGTAATGAGATAAGTAAGCACATTGCCGAAACAAAGGCTCGGGTAGTAATTAGCGTATATCAAATAGACGATTCCCAACACTGCAAACATAAGAACATCAAACCATTTTCATAATATAACTCATATAGTATAAGCTAACACAAAAGAGTAGCAACATGATTTGTATTACGTTAGGCTATGTAAAGATTATAAAAGCTTAGAACAGATGTTCGTATGTTTCAGAAAATGTCAACACAATTTAATGTCTTATCAAATGCTTGAAAACAAAGAGGCTGAACAGAATGGCACAGTCTGCAAGTTCAGATTTAATAAAAAACACTACAAAGGATAATTCTCAATGCTCAGGCAATTTTTTCCATCTAACAACAACAACAAAATGAAGAAAGGGTTGTTTAAATTAGCCAGCCAACTGCCTAGAGACTCCAACAAGAAAGATGCTCCAGCGAAGCCACCAACGAGAAAGAAGGAACGACAACATGCTGACTATGACATTTTGAGGAGAGATGGGCCACACGGCAGCAAAACCGAAAGTACACGTTGTAGAGAGATGGGTCACGCGACATCAAAACAAAAATAGTTGCAACAACCCTCGAACAAAAATAAAAGAATGCCTGAACAATTGCCATGCGAAAAGCTCCTGACAAAGGTAATTGTCGTGTGGGCCCCATTCGAATGAAAAGCCAACCGAGTCGACGTGTCAAGCAACCAGAGTCCGACAAAAGTAAAGTGAAGTGTCTCCAAGGGAAGCTTCGATAGGACGCCATGTGGCGGCGACGGGAAAGCTATGAGTGGTATCAAAACAAAAGGCGAAGCCGCGAAAGAAAGAAAAACCATGAAGGAACAAAGCGGTGCATGAATAAATATTCGCAGGTAATAATAAAATTAAAAAGTCTAAGCCTTTGCATGATTATTACCAATAAGAGATCTAGAGTGATTTTGGTAGTACGATAGTTACTATATAATTCACTATCAAAACCTCCATCTCAAGCACCCAATTAATAGGAAAAGAAATAGATGAAGCCATCAAATGATAAATAGAAAATCATAATCTAAAACCACCCAAAAGATGGTTCTCATATCCTTAGTTAAAATTCTTAGTCCTAAATACCAAGATGAGCTTCATTATCTCCATTCAAAGATGCCTTGTGATTATCTTCATTAGAAAGGGAAGATAAAAATAACATTTAGAATAATTCTTAGTCTTGAAGAAAACCAAAAATATTGTGAAAAAGAGACTAATGCTAACATTATAATAATTAACTCTAAAAATTAAAACATTAGATACCAACATTAAGCTAAGGAGACCTCAAAACTATTTTATTGTTAATGCATAAAAGGGGAAACTACAAATTAAAGAGAGCTCATATTGATAATAAAATAGAGTTGAATTTTAGCATGCAAAGAGAAGATGTCTAATCATTAACACAAAGGTGGTCTCTAAGTTGGATTAGGTTGCATCAACATTAATAGCCTCCTAAATATCAACTACATACAATAAGTGTCAATTAATCATAAAAGACTCCTTATTTCTTTGTCTATTCCAATAATTTATAATAGGATCTAGGTCTAGTTCTACTAAGTAACTATTTAAGTGGGTCTAGTGATAATGAAATCTTTTTCATATGATCTTGGTTTGTATTTTATGTTTTGATGCTTTTATGCAATCGATTGATCTTAGTGAGCTTTTGGGGTCTTTGTGTATTAAATTTGTTGTATAGGTGGGTTATATAACGATTTAGTCATTAGTTTTGTTAGATTTTGGATGCTCTTCATTACCTTCATGGTGTGGTGCTTTGCATAGCTATATTTGCAAACTTGTTTCAATATAAAGAAAGATTGAGCAAGATAATAAGCTTCTCCTATTTTTCCTAGAGAGGTAAAATGCATGGCATAGTAATTTTTGAAATAGAAAGATGGAAAAAGTGTGAAACGGTCCACTAGTGAATATTGTAGAAGGGATATCTAAATAGACAAAGAAGTGTGCAATGAGGAAGTATTTTTGAATTACATTGAAGGCCTTCACAACCATCTTAAAAGGCCTTAATTTCTATCTAAATTGGTGGACATAGATGAAGAATTTTCCTATGCTCAGTACCTTGAATTAGATAGTCCATTCATATTTAAGGATAAAAGGAGAAGATGCCAAAATATATATTTTGTAAGTACAAAGAATAAATATGGCTAGCATTGAGATAATTGTGACCAAGATGGTCATATAGGTTCATCTTATTGAAAACTTCATCTATACAATTACCCATATTACCCATATTATTTAATGGTAGAAAAGAGTAAGAGAAAGTCTATGCCTACTATACAAGAAGAAAGTGTAGTAATTAGAAAGGGTAAATAGATTAATTGTAGCTTAAGGTGGGTTCTCAAATTTCTTCCACTACAAAAATAATGATTTCCCACACAAGAAAAGAAGGGGCATTTAAAATTGTTTAACATCAAAATTTAAGCTAATTTGATTCTTGTTCAAAACCTCATTTAATATCTCAAGTTTTAGCTGAAAACTCTAATCAACACACCAATCCTTGTGATTTAGATTGGATTAAATAAAATGTTTATTTTTTTGTAGATAATGTAGATTGAAGTTTGAAATTAACCAAAATTTATTGATAAAGTGATTGTGGATATTGTTCCTTTAGATATGTGTGAAGTTTTGTTTCATAACCCTTACACATTTGACACAAAAGCTATTCTTTATTAGAGGGAAAATAAGTACCACATGATCAAAGGTGGTAGACATTCATGTTGTTTGATTTAGAAAGAGTAGTGTGGGTTATGAATCTTCAATCACATTATGACAATATTTAGATAGATGGAGATAGGTTTTTTAGGGCTTGTTTGGAGAGGTGTAAGGTGAGATGGAAGCTATGTATCTATCAAGACTTGAGATTCATCTTATTTTGAGACTATATGTTTTGGGGCCAAAAGTCTTTATATTGAGGAAATGTGATTTGAAAAGGGGGTCAATTTTTATCTAAAGTTTTCATGGTAAAATATAACCCAACTTTAGAAGGCATGTTAAACAAATAATAAAAATATTAGAAAAATGGAGGTTTCAAACATTTTGTGAAAATTTGTTAGTTGTAACGGGTGATAGTTTTGTAATTGGCAATAACTTTCTCAAAATATTTTTGGTTTTTTAATTACTCTAATGGTAATAAACAATTCATCATATGTTAAAGAAATGATATGCATGGATCCAAAATGACTCTAATTCCTAACTCTTTGACTTCTAGTGTCTTTGGTATTCCTTAATGATTTGTACATCTATGTATGACTATGTAAACCATCAAGACAGCTTAGTTAAAACAAAATGAAGTAGTTTGTAAAGTCCACAAAAGCTTGTAGTTCTTAGTGAATCATTTTAACCTAATTAGACTTGTAAGAGAGTTGTGTTAGAAATCTTAGGAATTGAATTCTTTGACATCTAAACTATTTGGGTGTCCAAAAGAACTATGACTATAATTGTAATAAAAATTGCCGATTTTAAGTGAGTTCTAATGTACATTTTATTAAAACTTTCAGCTATATACAAATTTCTCTATGACTGATCTTTAATTATACATGATGTTTTCTCCCATTTGTATGTTCCAAATTACTTGTTTGAATATAAAAAAAAATTACTTGTTGATAAATTTCGACATCAAATCTTTTATAAATCTATATATTGACAACTAACTATAAAACATAAAAATTACATTTATTAATAACTTATATTGTAGAAAACAAAACTTATTATAATCACAACATTCTTCTTCCTAAATAAGTGTCTTAGATCCATCTCCATTCTACTTCTCACAGAAGTGTTTGTACCCATCTCAGTGTAGTACTTATTTATTTACAATAAATAACCATAATAGTACTTATTTATTTACAATACATAACCATAATAACTGTCTGACATTTTAAGATTTCCTAGCAGTATGCTTTTTTAATATTTTAAGGGCATTTGAGCTTGTTGCCATGGGTTCTCATAGTAGCATAACAAGGGCAGGTCTCTGTGTTTCCAGATGTTCCAGGGGGGACACAATTGCATCTTGCACAACATGTTCCACAAGCTCTCATGCATCGACGAGTCCTTGATGCTGCTTTGCATCTTTCTGTGCAACTAGCATTACAATCTACAACCACACATTAATTTAAAATGGACATGTTAATTCAAAACTATTTTATATAGATTTAAAAAACAATATATCTCATAAATTATAGAGGGCTAAACCAATGTTGAAAAATAATTGTTGATTCTATAAAATAAATAAAATTTTGATATATGGAAGTGGATGATTCTTGTAAACATCAATCGTATATAATTGCATCATCTAAATGTAATGAGTGTCAAGTAAATCATTCATTTTCATGAAAGATAAGTTCAAACAAATTAATACTCATGAAATATGAGCGTTAAGTAAATCATTCATTTTCATAAGAGATAAATTATCAATACTCATAAAATATGAGTCAATAAATTTGACTCCAAACTACACAGTTAAATCCTGATATTTGATGAATGGAAAAAAATATGATGACTTCATATAAACCATAACTGTCACATCCTCTGTTTTCTCTTTGCATAATCCTATTTATGTCTAATAAGCCTATGTAACCACTGCATTTTAATGTCTACTATACATGTTTTTCCTTAAAAACTTTTGTTTAAGAGGACGTACCAATTGTCTGCAGAAACCTGCGGTAAATCCCATTTGTTTGCAGCTGAAATTATATCAGAAAAGTTAATCAGCCTTTGTCATCATAAACTAGGCCTTGTATACAAATTCAAATCATGAAATATACACTTACTCCAAATGATTTGGCCTCTGCAGCATGACCAGCCTCTGCACACATCTGTAGTTTACATAAACACATATATCAGATATAGCTAACAAGCCTACAAAAATCACTAATAAGCAACAAAGCATTAAGAACTTGGATGCTTCAGGTTTTTCAAAACCAGTAACCCAAAACAAACACAAGTGGCGACTAAAGCACTTTTCTACAGGTGATTACTAGAAATCAATGGACCCAATTGAAGGTTAAAAGGATTATTCCTACTGGTTTATAGTCAGGCCTTTGGAAAGCATTTGAATTTAAAAACAAAAACCATTTTCTAAGACAACTGAAAAACAGCCCAGATTGGCAGAATCTAACTCCCAATCCTATTCAAAAACATAACAATTCATAAATTCCTCCTGTCTAATATACAACCAAATACTACCTGCAGAAGGAGTGCCATCATAAGGCATGCAAAGAGAAGTCTTGTTGCAGGAAGCCCAAGTGAAGCCATGGAAGACTTAACAAAGGTCTGTAGCTACTGCACAGTGAAAGAATGCTTGCCTATTCCCAGCACACAAAGATAGAGTGTGAACAAGTAGTTGTAGAAGGTATAGATGATGTGTCTGAACATACTGATATCTATCAAATTTATAGGTGGTGGAGTATACGTGTGAGATTATCTGATGTTGGGTTTCTTCTCAGAAATTGCGGCCATGTCTATCCCCAGGAGCGGTCGGTATCAATCATTTTTTATTTTATTTTATCAACTTGCTTTTTGTTGCCAACAATAATTGAATTTACCTATAAGTCTGCCTTTTGATTATTTGGGAAAAATCTACCCAGTGAAGGTTGGAACTCACAAACTTGGAAGAAATGAAAAGAAATATTTCTAGGGGCGAATGTCATTTCAAACTTTTCAGTGGAATTGAAGGAAAATTTTCATGATTGCAAAAGTTTGAAATCATAGTTGAGCAGTGGAAACAGAGCCGCCCCTGTTTTAACTCACAAGCTTACATTTATCAAAAGATTCAAAGTTTTTGTTTTTTTCTGTATTCAACACTGAGTTGCATTTTATTATTCTATACAATCATTTTATTAGGTTAACCATTATTATATTTTGTTGTATCTAAATTTTAAGTGGATTCCAATTCAATGTGAGCTGTTATGAGATTGTAGTCTACAACGTAGGAATTTTCAGACCATAAATAAAACAAGGGGTCTATTAGCATGAAACAGTGTCATTTATAATAATATATAGTTTTTAATAATACATAAAAGTGGGTGGAAGAAGTTGCAATTATTAGTCTATGTGGGGTTTTAAATAAAAACACAAAAATGATGTTGATTCATAAACTAAGTTAGAAGTTCTATTGGTGTTACGTATTCAGTAAATTTACAAACATTCATGTAAAATAAATTTTAAGGAAAAAAGAATATCACCGAAGGTTCATATAAAGTAATGGAATTTGTAAATTCTCATCATGTAGATTTTCCTTCTATCATATGTACTCTCTATGAGAATGTAAAGAACACAGTAAATACTTTTTATGAGTAGCTTTTGTGATGGAAGCATAAATAAGAGCAACTACAATCTAAATATAACTATAAATGATCAAAAAGGAAATAACTATAGGAGAGCATTCTTTTGTGTTGGAAAGTAGCAATGATCTACCTCACTTGGTGGTTGATGGGTGATAGGGTACATGAAGCACAAGGCATGTCACGTACTAAAGATAATTATTTGCAAGTGCTTGTAGCTATGTACAAAGCTCAACAAGAGAGTGTTAGTGACAAGTTATGCTCCCTTACAATTAGTTGCATTTGGAGGATATAAGGAATTGTAGGAGAGGAAAATATAGTAAGCATGTAAACATGGAATCATGTAAATACAAAATAATAGAGAAAATACATCATGCATTAAGCATGTAAATATCTCAATGATTTTATGGAATGGGTATTATGTAATTCACCTTACAATTCCTAGTTGTTCATAAATGTAATTGTTTGTAGAGTTATTCTCATGTTTGTATCTCTAAAGGTCATGGAGTAGGAAAATTGTCATAGCCAAGTAAGGTGTGGAGGCTTATGTTGTATGAAACATTAGCTAGGTGTTAAATGAGAAGAACACACTAGAAGATAAATGAGGCACCTCAGTCACTTAAGGAAAAAAAATTAAAGGAAAAATCTGTTAAGATGGAATCACCTAATGATATGGTAGGTAGGATGTGCAATTTAATTTTGAATGCATTGGGGAATAAGGATAATGGAGAAAAATTTGTATAGCCTCATGGAAGTACTTGGTGAGGTGTCATTTATTAGCCCATGGTTTCAATAACCATTAGCAAATTCCAAGTTATCCTTTTTCCTATATAAATAAAGCATGTGATGGTGGTTTAAGAATATCATAGAAATTATATAAATTATAGGTGAAGTGTGGAGACTAGTCACTAGATTCTTTGCATGTTCAAAATATTATAGCTATAGTACTTGTATTGTGGCTTAAAGAAGACAAGGATTGAAAGGAGAAGTTTGGTGAATTAAATATTTTTTATTTTGAGATTAATACAAGCATGTGCTCTCTTTAGTGGTGGGATTTATCTAAAAGCTAGTTTTCCCATTGTAGTAATAGAAATTACATACAGTGTAACTCTTTTTACTATGCTTTTCACTTATTTTAGGTGTCCCCTTAGTTAGGAAAATCAACCATGATGATCAATCCATTTTCTACATAACCCTCTGAGAGAAAAGCATGCATACAAGTATATAGATAACCAACTACAAAGATCAAAGACATATCACAAGATAACACAAGATATACCTTAGGAAAACCCTTAGAGAGAAAAACCCAACCTCCAAAAGCATCCATGCTCAATGTATTATTCAACAATAAAACATTACAATACACTTACATATCCTTCATGAACACCTTTGAAACATCAAGCTCTCTACAAGAAAACCATGTGAACAAGCATGAAACCACACATCGCATGCCATGCTTCAACCCTCACAAATGCTAACAAGAGATGCTCTCAACCAACCAACCTTTAACAATTGCCCATGTGTTTTCCTTTATAGAAACAAGCTCACATAAAACAACAAAGTGGTATTACATAAAACCATGTGGCTAATACCATGAGCTTAAAAAACCATTAACCCCTCATTTAATATTGGTACTAAGTTTTCTCAACATTAAATATTATTCCCATGTGTAACCCCACGTTAAATATTTAATCCAATGTTACATACAACACATAAAGTGGCCCCAAGAATGTTAGACCCATGCGATGCATACATCCTTAGATCTCCTAGGTGCACCATATAATAAATAAATATTACATAAATAACATTATGCAAGGTGTACAACACATATTTTCCTAACATTCTCACTTGTTGTATACATTGTATAAGGGGTAAACAAATAAACTCAAAAGAACAAGGTAAGAATCCCTCTAGCCACATATACCATCAAGGAATCAAAGTGCTCCATGTGCTCCATCAAGATACCTGTAACAAGAATCAAGGTGACCACCATCTCAAGAATGAATGCTCTCATCCTCCATCATGCCAATGCACAAATATAAGAAGCCATCCAAAGAGATGCCACATAATATGTCACAAAGAAGCATAAGGCTTGCCTACAATCAATGTCCCAATACACAATCACTCAATCCAAAGGTAATAAGTATGTATTAGTAATTGTCAAGATATAATCACCATAGCTGAAAATAGAACCCACAAAAAATGATAACACATCCAACTATCCATACCTCAAAGGTATACAAATCATAACAAGTGAACCTCATGCCATCAGCATGTACAACCCATAACATGCAATCACAAGCTCCAAGTGCCAAACCTGGCATATAATGAACAAACACAACTAGGAAGTCCCATTGCATAGGTAATGTCAAATCTGAAAAATTATCAAGGCATCCAAGATCCACCAATAGAATCACATAGAAGTGTAACCAACATCATGTAGTACCAAGGAACATTCACAAAGATATGCAAATCATGCAAACCAATACGCTGCAATACATCTCTCACCACGAGTCTCCATAACTCTCCCAAGTTCTTCACACCCAACAAAGGAAATAGATAAAGGAACACTCATGTCATCACCAAATAATAATGAACAACACATGGCCACAAACATAATGATCACCATAGCTCTACACAAGATCTCAAATCCAATGTCATGTGAATACAAACATCTAGGAAGAATAACAATACCAAAGAGAGAACATGCAAATAAAAACCTATAGCATGTCCTTCTACACACACCTCTAA
Source organism: Sequoiadendron giganteum (assembly GCA_007115665.2). Classification (NCBI taxonomy): domain Eukaryota; kingdom Viridiplantae; phylum Streptophyta; class Pinopsida; order Cupressales; family Cupressaceae; genus Sequoiadendron; species Sequoiadendron giganteum. The sequence goes on from VCHN02000014.1 coordinate 94,198,384, forward strand.
ATACTACATTGTGATAAGTGTGATATCCTCCATAAAATCCTAAAGATAATAACACTATCCACATCTAACCATAATCAAGATGTATGCATCTCAAACCAAAGGAAGATCCAACCAAATTCATTCCCAAACCAAGGGAATAAGCCCAATAACATCTCCTAAACTCAACATCAATGAATAATCTCACAATGTGTAAGGAGATAAACATGCCAACATCTCTTAAATGAACTCTCTAGAACTAGCAAACCATAGCTCAAGATCCATATGTATGAGAAGATAAAGAATAAAACATAACGCGTCTAAAATTAATGGGTAATACCTCTCCTAACCGCTAAGTAGACCAAGAGCAGGGAATGAGAATGCTCCTCCAAGATATCTAAGTCATCATTACTCATATAAGAACAATCTCCTCATAGGTCCATATTGAACTCATATCTAGCCAAGGTGTAGGCTCCTCAAACTTCTAGCTGAAACCTCATCAATGAGCAACCATCTCAACACATGTCTCTAATCACAAGAGATGTCCCAACCTCACCTATATATCCATGAGTACCTATAACCGATCAATCCATGCCATGCTCCAAATACAACATAGCACCATCATAAAGCTCTCGAGAAAATGATCTATGTACCCAATACCAAGAGAACCGACTAAGATCAAAGTCAAAGTCTCAATAGAGAATAGGGAACTAAACCATGACAACATGATCTCACATCTCCTTAAAGGAAGATAATATGCTCCAATAAATATATCATGTACTTGTATCATTCAAATACTCTAAGCACATAATCAAGAGTACATCATGACATAATATATAACCATCCTATAAAAACAAGGATCACATGCCAAATGACAAATCATGACACCTCAACCAAAGACTAAAAATTCCACCATAGCAAACCAAGATGTCAACATCTCCATACCACATGAAGATAACAATCTCCTACATTAAAGAAGATCATTCACTATCAAATGGTGAATCCACATCATCGACACAAGATTCCACTGAATCGTGATAGTGATCTCTCCATGTCATCATGATAACCATCCTCTAAACGAAGATCCTCCATGGCCCCAACGTAATCAAGGAAATCAACACCGAACTCCCAAAGGGAAGAAGACAAACTATGATCTCCAAACCAAGAAGATAATCAAAACATCATAAACCAATCTAATACCACCAAACCATCACTATCAGAAAATCCCACTGAAATGTGTAACCAAGATATCATGACATAGTGATAAACCATCAAGCTACAAGTCCCAACAAACAACTATCCAAACACTCTAAACAAAATTTATCCTCTCATCTTAATGCACACATACCAATGCACAAATGACCATAAACAAGGCCAACATATTGAATTTGCATCAACATTGAAAACACTTGTAGATATAGATAGTCCACAACTGAGTCATCCCACTACAACTAAATGGGTGGCCAACCCACACAACTATATAACTCAAATATCATAAACAATGAAGCATGCAAACTCATCATCATATTAGTAACCTACAAACCGGGATATCAAAGAAGATAATCTTGTAGACAACAAGACTCAAACACAAAATAAATCTCAAATCTGATTCACCAAACATGTCCACAAATGAGTAACCCTATTCAAGGAACCAAACAAGCATCTAGGAGATAAGAACAAACTCCTAACACCAAACAATATCACCACCAAACAACCACATACATGACCATGTTGTGCTAATGCATAAATATACCTACATATCCATGACACCATAATCATCACCAACATTGTACTTGCACTCAACTATCACCCACATGAGACTCCAAGTCTCAAAGCATATCAACCCTTGTCCTCAAAATTGAAGACCACCTATGTACCTACCACCACCAAAGTTTGTCTCTGAAAATCACTTGTAAACATGTACCAAGAAGCACCAAACTGATAATTAGTTGTACCGTCATAAATATCATATGAAATTAAGTACTCCCTTAAGGTTTCACCTTTTGATTCATCTAGATGCTCACACAATCACATCCTGAATATTAGGCACCTACAAGTGATCAAACAAGTACAAACCTCTCTCTAAACCACAAACTGAAAAAATATGACTAATCCACTACGTATTACACTGCACATGATCTAGGAAAAATTTGGTTGAGCTGAGAATAGGACAAATCCACCCAAGGGTGTCCCTGTCCTGGTTAGGGTTTCAAAAGTTTGAAATTTTGACAGTGTTTTTAGATTGTTTAAGGTTTTTTATCCATGCGCAAGTAGGAATAAAACTGAGTCTTTGTCCAGAATTTGGTCAATTTAAGACAATGTAACTCAAATGCAAATAGGTAACAATGCTTGAACAACAAATGAGAATTGTGAGTATAATTTTGGATGTAGATTTGACCTATATGACTGAAACTAATCCTATTGCAACCTATGATGCAATATGATATGCATTTTTTTTAAAATTTTATATCTTTTATGATGCAATAAAAATGAAACACTAAGTGAACAATGCAAAACAACACAATGAAAAACTTAGATCTAAGGTGAATTTTCCGAAGGTATATGATGTTAACAGGTCAGGTTAACTAAAATGAAATGAATAAAAAGAGGGATGGGGGTGTAGGTCCAAATACAATAGAATACTAAGACTAGGGCCTCTTTTTATAGGGTTTCATTAGGATACAAATCAACAAGGCACTTATATTGAATTTCAACCATGAAGGTGATTCAATCAGACTTGGATCAACATCTTCATGGGACTTCGGGATGAGTTGGAATTTATTTTCCTTGATTAACCTAATTAGACTATGTACCCTAATATGAAAATGTAAGATTCTAACAATTGATACACTATAATAGAGATTTGCAGGGAGATCGAGAAGGGTAGAATAATGGTCCTGTAAATTTGAATTCAGTCACTATAGGAGGAAATAGCCACCCAAGGGTGTCTCTATCCTTGTAGGGATATTTTGAATCTATTTTTGTAGTCTTTTGATGTCGAATCTAAGTTCTCGATTCTCACTTGCAAACTTGTCAGATGGTACTATTGGATAATTTTGTAGGTGAGTTTTTGTGAGTTGACAAGGTGTAGGGTTTTAAATGTAACAATGCATAAATTATCTTCAAACTTTATTCAATTCCCTCCAAACCTAAAACCTGCACATTCAAAGAGAGAGGAAGGTTTGTGCCATTTAGGGGCTTACCTTAGTCAAACCCCGTGTTAGTGTTTCCACTTCCACAATGGAAAGTTCAATGATTAAATGATAAATTATAGAAGGAATGATGAATCCAAAAAGTGTTACAACTCAAGACCCTTTAATGGCTTCTTTGAAGGATTGAAGTCATGAACATCACCTCAAGGTCTTGGATCTTGCTTTCTTGATTGCTTGAATTGCTTGGAGACCTACAAAAGGGTTAGCCTTCACAAACAATGATAACATGAACATGCATAAACTCGCATAGGATTTGACATGATGTTTGGATCTTGAATTGTTGTAATAAATCATTGAGATGTTGCTCTTGACTTGCTTGATAGTGATCTTAATAATAATTTTCACCTCTCAAGTACTTCTTGTTTTTATTTCAAATGATGTAATAACTAGGTATTTATAGGCATTTATTTAATTTCTTGTAAATTAGATCTTGATAGCTAACATTTGCAACTTGAATTGGAAATGACAAAATGTCGACACCAACATGTTCAAATTTGGGACCAAGCAAAATAGGGGATGTTTCCGCCATAAGGGATCTCTTTCCTTGCCCTATTTTCTGAAATTTAAGGTGTCGAGGACAAAGTATCAAATGAATGCATTTCTTTGATGCTTGCAATTTATCATAAAACAATAAAATAAGCCTCAAAATGCATAATTTTGGAAATTATGTGTTTAATCAGGTCCAATAATTTAAGGGGGAGCAAAACATAGTGTGAAATTGTCAAGGGTTAAAATTTTCAATGCTACACATACATACATATTATATATATGTATATTCATACATGTAGGCATGTATGTATATACACATATAATATATACATACATAGGGGTCATGATTTAAAATAAAAAATGGTGCAGCGTGAAGGAGCAAAAAAGCAGAGCAAAGATGCGAAGGTGAAGGTCGAAGGAAATATTGTGGTGAACAAAGGTGTAAGGGAGTTGCTCGAAACTTTGATGGACTAGTTTAGATGCGTTCTTCAATGGAGGTTGATTCAAAAGGGGATCACTAGATTTGAGAGTTGGAGGGAAAAGAAGAAATCCCGATGGAACAGATCAAGGATCAAGTGACCAATGAGCAATGGAGAAATCATAGTAATCACTCTGATCCAAGAAGAAGAGAATGGGCTCAAGTTCATGTCAGTTATGGAAGGAATGGGAATCCTTGGTATGATAGGCCATGGCCTTTCTAGCATAGGAACTAGGGGTTCACAAACAAACAAGATGGGTATAGGAAATTTGGGGGAGGAAATAGAAACAAGGGCAGAGGTAAAAACCCTATATGGGAACAATCTCACATCGGGAACAATTTGAAGCGTATGGGTAATCATCAGTAGTGGAAAAATACAAAGGATGCAAGAGGTTCCCCTTTCAATCCCAGTGGAAATCATCGCAATAAGGATTGGGCAAATGAGAGCAAGTTGAAATCAAGAAGAGGCAATAAAAAGACAATGGTAGTTGGAACTAACAAATTGCAGTAAAAAATTGCCTAATTGGAACAGTTGGGCCTTCTGGTTATGTGGTATGGCAAGGATCTTAATTGGGACAACCTAATTAGATGGTAGCATGGGCAATGGGGGGAAGAAATGCAATTCAAAGTCCTAGCCAATGGATATTTCACAATGATTTGCCCGACACAAGAAGTCAAAGAAGAAATTGAAAAGGGGATATGGTTAATGGATGATTGTGGATTTTACATTCACAAATGGGAGGTAGGATTTGACCTCCTTTAAGACAACATGGACAAAATACAAGACTGGTTCAAGCTTCCTAACCTGCCCTTGCAGTTTTGGGAACCTAGCATTCTAGAAGACATCGACAATCACTTGGGGAAATTCATATATGTTGAAGAAAGACTCTATGAGGATGGGATTAGTACATATGTTAGGTTGTGTGTAGAAAATAGTCCTAATAGTCTCCATTAGAGAGAGATCGAGCTCTTCACTGAGTGGGGAAATAGGCTGCAAACAGTGGCTCCAAATATGTGCCCTAAAAATAACCTACTCAAGACTTTTGGATGGCGACAATATACAAAGGGGCCAATCAATGAAGGTGGAGAGATCTTGATGCAACATTCAGCCAACGGCTACACCTCTAGCTCCTCTAAGGTAAATTAAATGTGGAAACCTGTAAATGATTTCCTAGAGACCCTGGAGGTAGAACCCAACACAATGGCAAAGGCGGCAACACCAATGGAACAAAAGGATGCATTTGTGGATCAAAGGAAAGAAATGGATATGAAAATAAGAGAGGTTATGGATCTAATTGGAATCAATATAAATGAGGATGATCTCAACTCCTTAATAGAAGTAAGATATGAATTAGTATAATTAGAAAAAGCAACCAAGAGTGGCTCACTCAACCTAGAAACCGATGGTTTGGATGAGGATTGGGTAGATGGCCCAAAGTTAGCTGACACAGGTCAAGAGTCAGATGAAGATGGGATTTCTTTGAAATCAAATAAGTGAATTAAGTTCATTCCCCCTAAGCAATTGGCAACAGGTGGTTTGGGCATCTATTAGAAGGAAACTACTAAGCTCTCTTTGGATTGTGGAGAGAATAAGAAAAGAGGGTGGATTACCAATCAAGAGAATTTCAAATGGGATGGTGAGACTAGCAGACAACTAAAGATTAGAAAGATGTTGAAAGTAGGGAAGGGTGAGCCCATTCTTGAAAAGAAATGAAAATCTTAACTTGGAATGTTAGGGGCTTAAATGCCCCTAACAAAAAGTACCTCTTTTGGCACCTATTGGATCCTCTTCAAGTAGATATATGTCTACTTCAAGAAACTAAGCTAAGAAAGTAGAAGGAGTGCTTCAGTAAAAGAATGAATCTATGGAAAATTCTAGGGGTTAATGTTGAGGGCCCTTCAGGTGTTCTACTAATCATGTGGATACCTCAAAGCGTGATAGTGGAAGAAGTAGCTTTGAAAAAACATTGCATTGCTTGTAAGGAGCCTTGCCTCCAATTTGTGTTTTTTTCTCATTAATGTTTATGGTCCAACAACATGCATTCAAAAGAGAGAATTATGGAGAGAGTTAGACATAATCTGTAACAACCCGACTTTTGAATTATGTTTACTGGGTGGATATTTTAACACCATCCTAAGGGATGCTGATAAAAAGGGAGGCATAGGAAGAAAGATGCAATCTCAAATTGACTTTAAAAAATTTGTGGAAAGAAATGTGTTGTTTTGAGATAAGAACAGGCAACAAGCAATACACTTGGACAAATAGACAGAAAGGATTTTGTAGCATAGCTGAAAAATTGGATATGTTCTTGTCTAAAGGTGACATGAGTAGGTTCCCCTTTAATATGGTGTGTAGGATTTAACCTTCTATGGGCTCTAATCATTTTTCGATGATGTTGGAAATATTGGGGGAAAGAGCACCTGTTAGGTGCCCTTTTAAATTCAAGAACATCTAGGTTAGGGATCCATAATTTATGGACCTCATAAGGAAGTGGTGGTTTGAATATAGCCTGGGAGGCTCTAAAATGTTTAATATAGTTGCAAAAGTGAAGTTGATCAAACATAATCTGAAAAATTGGAATAGAGAGTGCTTCAAGAATATTTTCGAAGAGAAGAGGAAGACAGAGGAAGCCTTGAGGGTTTTGAATGAAGAGGTGATAAGGAACGGGATGGATATTAATAACTACACTCAAGAAAAATAATTGTTGAGAAAAATGAGTGATATTTTGGCCAAGGAAGAGAACTTATGTAGACAAAAATCTAGAGAAGTGTGGTTGAAAGATGGAGATGAGAATACAAAATTCTTCCATAGTTCTACCAAAATGAGAAGGGAAACCAATAGAATCACCAGCATCAAGACTCATGATGGTAGAATTTTAGATAAGATAGAAGACATCAAGATTGTCATTATGGACTACTTCCAAAACCTTCTAAACAATTGGGGTAGTTGCAATTTGAGTGATTATCAACACTTCTTAAGTTGCATACCCAGCCTGGTCTTTGAAGCTAAAAATGAAATGTTGAACAACAAATTTATAGAGAAAGAAATCAAAGAGGCTCTCTTTCAGTTACATCTTGACAAGGCCCCTGGTCCAAATGGGTTCCCAACGGCCTTCTATTAGAAATTCTAGGATATTATAGGTAAGGATGTGGTGGAGGCCATTGAGGATTCCAGAAGCACAAGAAAGGTTCTTAAGGAAGTCAATAATACCTTCATAGCTTTGATACTGAAGAAGGAGAAACCTAAAACTTTAGAATAATTTAGACCAATCTCACTTTGCAACATAATTTACAAGATTCTAGCAAAATTAGTTGAAAATCGGGTAAAGAAGATTTTATCGAACATAATCTTGGAAGAAAAAATAGGTTTTGTCCTTGGAAGACCAATATTGGATGGTGTCATAATCGCTCAAGAAGCAATTCATTCCATTCAGAAGATGAAAAAATAATCAATGTTAATTAAGATAGACATCAAGAAAGCTTATGATAAGGTGAATTGGAGATTTCTACTCAAATTCATGGAAGTGTTTCATTTCAACAAAGGCTAGTTGAATTGGATCTTTGATTGGATAGCCTATCCCAAGTACTCGATATTGCTGAGTAGTTCTTTGGAAGGTTTTTTTCAATGCTTCTCGGGGGCTCAGACAAGGGGACCCATTATCCACCTTCCTATTTGTAATTATGGATGAAGCGCTTGGGAGATCATTTTACAAGGCTTGGCGGGATGGTGGCATGGAAGGGATTCAAATAACAAGAGGAATGCTAGTTGTAACACATCAACAATTTGTTGACGACACTATGTTGTTAGGCTCTACCCAAGAAATAGAGGCCAAATGCTTCAAAAATATTTTAGATAGATACTTTATTGCTTCTGGTCAAGAAGTGAGCATAGAAAAGTTGAAAGTATTCTTCTTTAACACAAGCACAGGTAAGGAAACTCGAATTTTAAGAATCCTAAAATTTAAAAAAGGAAAATTGCCATGTAAGTATATGGGGCTACCCCTTGCTAAGGGTGTGTAGCCTGAAAAATAGTGGGATCCTCTAGTAGATAAGATGAAAAATAATTTGGCATCTTAGAAGAGTAAATGGTTATCATGGGTTGGCAGACTCATGATGCTCAAGTCAATAATCACAGTCATTCCTATATATATGATCTCTGGTCTCCCTTTGTTTCTCGAGGCTAGTAAAGAACTCAATCAGAAAATGGAAAAATTCTTTTGGCAAGGAAGCTTCAGTCAATACAAATATCCTTTAGTAAAATGGAAGAAAATCTACGAAAGGAAAGAAGTCGATGGGGCAGGTTTAAAGAGTTTGCTTTTTCAAAACAATGCATTAGGTGCAAAGCTAGTTTCATTGATGTATACGAAGTAAGAACTCAAATAGGTCAAAATTTTGAGGGTGAAATACTTGGATGAAGAGGTAAATAGCATTTTCACAATTAGAACACCCCAAGGGGCTCTAGAATATGGAACTTTCTCAGATGTAGTAGGGAGATTATTTTAGATCATTTGACTTGGGAAATCAAGGATGGGAAATTTGTGTATTTTTGGGAAGATTCCTAGGAAGGCTTTCACAAACTAGCCGACAAAGCTGATTTGGAGTCGCTAAAGAACACTACAAAATAGTTATGGGGGGATAAGGTCAAAGATTATATGTCGGTTAGAATGGTTGATGGGGGTTGTAAGTATCAATGGAAGAGTATAAGAGATCTAGGATTGGACCGTAAGGTTGTTGAAGCTTTTGAAATGGATATGGCATGTCAAATGGTATGCATTAGACAGGATCAAGACAAACTTCATTGGAATGCTTCTCCAATAGGGAATTACAATTCTAAGGATGGTTACAAAATTCTTGTTAATGTCAGTGAAGGGGATTCAAGGTTACCCACAAATCTTTGTTGGCACAAAGACTACCTCCCAAAGGTAGGCCTATTTGCTTGGGTCGTGTCTCAAGGCCGAGTGCTCACTGCTAATAGGTTCTTGAGCATGGGATACTTTGGTCCATCTAGATGTATTTTATGTAAACAAGATGAGGAAACTAGAGACCATCTGTTTCTAAATTTCCCATTTGTTTCTAAATTTCCCATTCACACAAAGCTATTGGCATTGGCTTTGTGCCAAGTTATACTGGCAATCTACACTGCCAAACAACTTACTGAACATGCTTGGTAGCTGGCCTATCCTTCACAAAAAATGCAATGTTCAAATGCCTTTGGACAACAAGTCCATTGATGTTGATTTGGGGAATTTGGAAGGATAGGAATAGGTGAATCTTTCAAGACAAAGAAATGAAAAAACAATTGTTACTAAACAAGATTGAGGCATACATAGTTGAGATTTTCAATTATGTCATGTCCCGTAACCATGAGGAAAAAATAATAAATCAATCAAGGCTTGTGTAAATTTAATACATTTGATTTTATAAGTTAGATAATAAATACTTAGATCGTTAATACATTTGATCTACTTTATAAAAAAAAAGAATCATTTATATGTGATTTTAATACCTTTTATTATAATTATGATTACTTAAGGCAACATCATAATTAAATATATGTTAATAAAACAATAAACAAATTCAAAAGAATAAATATCAAAAATATCAATAAATTAAACTAAAGTTTATATTATTTCCAAAGCTATCGATTACATTATCATTAAATCTTCATAAGAATAAACATTATGTATACATGGCATATTGAGCCCAAGCACATCGAAAATATTAAGAAATAAACAAATGAAAACATATGTCATAACCTTCAGTGAAGTGAAGAGACGCGATACACGCCAGGGTCGCGAACTTCCAAAACAGAGGTATTTGAATGGCCACACAAGGATGAGGAGAAGGCAAGATGGAGGAGAAAGATAGGAGAAGGGTGCTAAACTCCATTGGAGGGGTTTTCCTTGTGAATGAAACCATCCACTGCAAAGAGAAGACGTGTTCAGGTCGTCCGACAAAAGCTAATCCAGAACGTAGGAGCACCGATTTCAAGTAAGAGCCAAACCTAAATTAAGCTAGAATATTGATTCTTCAATACCAAGTCTTAGGAATATTAATATACATAACTTGCAAAAATACATAAGGCAGTGAATGATTAAAATCAAAATATGGACTGTTACAATTGAGATGCAATAATGTTGCTTGCAGCAATCATTGCATCTCCACAAATGTCTAAGTTTTTCTTCATTTGAAAGGATGGACCTCAACCCAAACACTCTACCATAACACTTGATGAGGATAGGGAGTGTGTGGAAGGGAAAGGTAGGTAAATCCATCCATGTTGGATGGAGCCCAAGACAGGTAACTAGTCCTTGAGGGTGTCCAATTCGAGATGGTGGGCGCACCCTTGGCACAGTAAATATACCATCCCACAAGGTTAGGGAGAGAAATAGGCGGAGGTCTATTCCATTCAAAAATTAGCAATTTTGGTTTATATTTAACAATTAGGCAACATAGTTATTGTCTCCTTCTTAACTGTGTAAATTGAAAATACTAATCTGTGCTTTATATGAAATAAAATTTAAACCAATTTTTATTGAATTAAATTATGTTTGTGTAAATTCATTATGATGTCTTAATATGGTTCTTATGCTTTTCTAGGATTATTAAATTAGGGGACATTACAATTGGTAACAAAGCATAATCCTACCATCCTGTACAAGGTGAATGTGAACCTACCATAGGAAGGGATCCATGGCTGAAAAATTATCGAACGAACTAAGGGATTTTATGGAACAAACTAATCAAACCCTTATGAACCAAAATAAAGGGTTAGAAAAGACAAACCAAACGCTCATACAAACCTTACAAAAAATGGAAAACACAATCTGCAACCTGAAAAATAACTCATCAAATGGAAGGGATGTAAGTTCAAACAATTCATAAGCCAATCCTGGGCTATTTACCCCTAGAGTTCCCAAACCCCCCTTCTTACCCAAGAGAAATGATTTGGGGAGAGAGGAAGAGAGGGAGTCAACTCCTAGCAGCACTAAAGAAATTATTAGAGCTTATAGAGACCTTGAACCCAAGCTTAGAGAACTTGTATCATTTAGGGAGTTCTGTGAGGCCAAAAGGCATGAAATACCGAGGCAAGGAAAGAAGTCACAAAATAAAGATCTAAAGCATAAGGTGAATAAGGTGAGCTTACCCAACTTTTATGGCACAAACAAAATCACCGCCCATGCCTGGCTACAAAAACTAAACACCTACTTTACCCTCGGCCCAAGGACAAAAGAAGATGCACTCCAGTTTGCAATTCTACATTTAGAAGGTTTATCCCATGAATGGTGGCACCATGGAATCTTCACCTTAGGCCACCAAAACATAACATCCTATGAGGAGTTTTCACAAAAACTCATAAAGAAGTTCGATAGGAAACACCCCCAAGAATATTTTAAAAGACTCACTAAACTTAAACAACAAAGGACAGTAGAAGGTTATATAAATGAATTCCAGAAGACCTCAGACCGATTTTTAGGCATTGGGGAAGATAGACTCGCGTACCTGTTTGTGGAAGGACTCTCAGAATCACTTAGGGGGTTAGTAAGTGCTCTCAAGCCCTAAAGTTTGGATGATGCCATAGAAAAAGCCTTAAGGCTAGAATCTGCAACAACAAGGAATAAAACTCCAAATCATTATACCCAACACCCTCAAAAGAGAGATAAACATCAACCCAATTTTCCCTCCAAAAGGAAAAGAGATAAACTAAAAGAGAAGGGTCTATGTTTCATATGTAAAGGCCCATGGGGACACGGGCACACTTGTGAAAATAAAGAGAACAAAGAAAAATTGAAGAACCCTTGCCGCTATTGCAAAGAAGAATGGTCTCCTGGACATAAATGTGGAAGAAAAGAACGAGTTCACAAATTAGAAGAAATCTCGAGGGAAGGGAACGAATGCAAGAAGGAAAGGTATGAGGGGGATGGACATGTAACCCTCGCCACAATCACACAAAGTTCTAAACACCATCCCTTCCGCATTAAGAGTACCCTTAAGGGTCAAAGGGTCATCACTCTAGTGGATAGTGGGGCATCCCAGAACTTTATAGATGAAGGACTAGTAAAAAAAAGGAAGTTAAAAACTCAAGAATTCAAAGGGTTTACAGCAGCCACAGCTACAGGGGCCACAGTCAAATGCACAAGGGTAATTCCCCAATTGGAAATGCTCATTCAAGGGAACCCCATCAAAGAAGATTTTTATGTGGTACCTCTTGATGCAGACATAATATTAGGTACCCCATGGATCTACTCCTTGGGATGTTTTATGTTTGACCTTCCCAACCTAACACTGCATTTCCAACACCAAGGGCAAGAAGTTACTTTAAAGGGATTTCCCGATGGATCACCTTAAGTGGTATCTTGCAAAAGGATAGAAATAATCTTGAATCGGGGGCAAGGAGAGTGGGCAGCACAATGCATGATTTTAGACAAGTCAATCTCTCAAGAAAAAAATTATTCACATTGACATCCAACCCATTATGGAAAAACATAAGAATTTTTTTGGTGATATTCCACCAGGGTTTCCACCTAAGAGAGGCTTTGAACATATCATTGAATTGGAAGAAGAAGCAAAACCAGTAATCACCACCCCTTACTGACATCCACAAAAATACAAGGAAGAAAAAGAAAGGGAAATTAAAGAACTCCTAGAAATGGGGCACATCCAACCCAGTTCAAGCCCCTTTGCTTCATTGGTTGTACTAGTTAAGAAAAAATATGGAACTATGAGAATGTGTATTGATTATCGGGCTTTAAACAAAAAGACCATAAAAAATCGATACCCAATTCCCCGAGTAGATGAACTCATAGATGAACTACATGGTGCAAAATATTTCTCAACTTAAGATCATGATATCATCAAATAAGAATGAGGGAGGAAGACATTTCCAAAACCGCTTTCAAATGCCACTATGGACATTTTGAGTTCTTGGTTCTTCCCTTCAGGTTAACAAATGCCCCTGCCACTTTCCAATCATGTATGAATCACACTTTCAGGAAACAGTTAAGGAAGTTCCTACTAATATTCTTTGATGATATATTAATCTACAACAAGACTTGGGAGGAGCATCTTAGGCATATTGATGAACTCTTGGAGGTTTTGGAGCAAAAATCATTATATGCCAGAGCCTCAAAATGCGAGTTTGGTTTAGATGAGATTCTTTACCTAGGGCATAAAATCAGCGCTGAAGGGGTTAGTGTTGATGAAGAAAAAATCAAATCCATTAAGGAATGGCCAAAACCCAAGACCCTAACTCAACTCAGGGGATTTGTGGGGTTATGTAGCTACTACAGATGTTTCATGAAAAACTTCTCAAAAATAGCTGCCCCACTAACTGACTTAACCAAAAAGGGATCCTTCTTGTGGAACGAAAAAATCACAAGAGGCTTTCGAAAAGCTCAAAGAGGCAATGTGTACATGTCTTGTCTTAGCAATTCCAGACTTCACTCTACCATTTGAACTTCAATGTGATGCATCAGGGGAGGGAATTGGAGTAGACCTTATGCAAAAAAAGACACTCAATAGATTTTGAAAGCCATAAACTCACATAAAGGGAAAGACACTATTCCATCTACAATAAGGAGATGTTGGCCATCATGCATGCCTTGGCTGAATTTTGACAATACTTGGTTTGTGGGAAGTTTAATATTAAGACAGATCATAACAACTTGAGATTTTTTATGAATCAAAAGGACTTAAATGATCGCCAACAAAAGTAGGTAAGCAAAATACAAGCTTACAATTTTGATATTGAATATGTCAAAGGAACTAATAATGTGGTAGTTGACGCCTTGTCTAGGCACCCACAAGTAAGTACCATTACCAGCATCATGGGAAGTTGGAGGAATGATATTATTGCAGAATATACCAAAGACCCTCAGGCCCAAGAAATACTTGAGGGAGATGTTCCAAATAGTGAGTATAAGGTGGTAGAAGATGTCATCTTGTACAAAAATCGAGTATTCCTGGTACCTCACTCCAAGATAAAGGATAAATTTTTGAAGGAATACCATGATTCCCCTTTAGCAGGGCACCCCAGATACTATAAAATTTACAAGCACATAAGGGAACGGTATTCATGGAAAGGCCTCAAAAAGGATGTGGGAAAATATGTTCAAGAAAGTATGACTTGCCAAAAGAATAAAGCAGAACTCAACCGCCCAACAGGGTTACTACAACCACTACCCATCTCTGACCAAAAGTGGGAAAGTATTTCAATGGATTTCATCACGGGTTTACCTAAAATTCAAGGAAAGGATTGCATTTTTGTGGTGGTAGACCGGTTAACTAATTATGCTCATTTCCTTCCAATTTCCACTGATTATAAAGCACCACAAATAACCAAAGTATTTTTTAAGGAAATCTTCAAATTACATAGGTTACCTCAAAATATAGTCAGTGACCACGATAGCCGTTTCCTTAGTTAGTTTTGGCAAGAACTCTTCTGGCTCGCGGGTACTAATCTTGCCCGAAGTACTAGCTACCATCCTCAGACCGATGGACAAACATAAATTGTGAATAAGTGATTGGAAGGTTACCTAAGGAATTATGTTACAAGACAACAAAAAGCATGGGTCAAATGGTTGCATTTGGGAGAATACTGCTATAATACAACATTCCATATGTCCATTCAAATGAGTCCATTCAAATCTCTATACGAACAAGAAGCAACCACATTTGGAAGCCTAGTCATCCAAGATAGCAGAGTGCCAGGTGCTAGAGACTTCGTACAACAAAGCATGGATATAATAAAGGCTCTCAAAGACAACCTTCATCATGCTCAAAATCAATAAAAAATTTATGCAAATCGAATTTGGGTTGAAAGAGCATTTGAAGTGGGAGACTTGGTTTTCCTAAGACTCCAATCTTACAAGCAATCTTCTATCAAAACAAGTGGTGCAGAGAAATTAAAACCCCAATTCTATGGCCCATACAAGGTCCTTAGAAAAATAGGTGAAGTAGCCTATGAATTCGAAATGCCCAGCAATAGCAGAATACACAATATCTTTCATGTTTCTAGACTTAAAAGGGGTTTGGGGCAACAAGTGACCCCATGTGCAGAGTTACCACCCCTGGATGACGAAGGAAGACTCGTTTTGGAACCCGAAAAAATCCTAAATATGCGGGAGAGAAGATTGAGGAATAGGACCATCCCTGAGTATCTGATAAAATGGAAGGGGCTACCTACAGAAGATTCCACTTGAGAAAATGAAGAGATCCTGAAACATCCAAGTTTGAACTTGCTTGAGGACAAGCAAATTTGCAGAGGGCAGATTGTCATGTCTCGTAACCATGAGGCAAAAATAATAAATCAATCAAGGCTTGTGTAAATTTAATACATTTGATTTTATAAGTTAGATAATAAATACTTAGATCATTAATACATTTGATCTACTTTATAAACAAATAAATAATAATAAATAAATTCATTTATAAGCGATTTTAATACCTTTTATTATAATTATGATTGCCAAAGGCAACATCATAATTAAATATATGTTAATAAAACAATAAACAAATTCAAAAGAATAAATATCAAAAATATCAATAAATTAAACTAAAGTTTATATTATTTCCAAAGCTATCGATTACATTATCATTAAATCTTCATAAGAATAAACATTATGTATACATGGCATATTGAGCCCAAGCACATCGAAAATATTAAGAAATAAACAAATGAAAACATATGTCATAACCTTTAGCGAAGTGAAGAGACGCGACACACGCCAGGGTCGTGGACTTCCAAAACAGAGGTATTTGAATGGCCACACAAGGATGAGGAGAAGGCAGGATGGAGGAGAAATATAGGAGAAGGGTGCTAAACACCATTGGAGGGGTTCTGCCTGCGAACGAAACCATCCACTGCAAAGAGAAGATGTGTTCAGGTCGTCCGATAGAAGCTAATCCAAAACACGTGAGCGCCGATTTCAGATAAGAGCCAAAACCAAATTAAGCTAGAATACTAATTCTTCAATATGAGGTCTTAGGAATATTAATATACATAACTTGTAAAATACATAAGGAAGTGAATGATTAAAATCAGATACCAACTGTTACAATTGAGATGCAATAATGTTGCTTGCAACAATCATTGCATCTCCACAAATGTCTAAGTTTTTCTTCATTTGAAAGGATGGACCTCAACCCAAACACTCTGTCATAACGCTTGATGAGGATAGGGAGTGTGTGGAAAGGAAAGACCGGTAAATCCATCCATGTTGGACGGAGCCCAAGGCAGGTAACCAATCCTTGAGGGTGTCCAATTTGAGATGGTGTGTGTGCCCTTGGCATAGTAAATATCCTATCCCACAAGGTTAGGGAGAGAAATAGGCGGAGGTCTATTCCATTCAGAAATTAGCAATTTTGGTTTATATTTAACAATTGGGCAACATAGTTATTGTCTCTTTCTTAACTGTGTAAATTGGAAATACTAATCTGTGCTTTATATGAAATAAAATTTAAACCATTTTTTCTTGAATTAAATTATGTTTGTGTAAATTAATTACGATGTCTTAATATGGTTCTTATGCTTTTCTAGGATTATTAAATTAGGGGACATTACAAATTCCATAACAGTTGAGCTAAATTGTAGCAAGATAAAGTTCACTAAGTGGGATGCAATAATGTGAAGGTTATGGCACGGCTTGAAAATCCCTCCACATGTGGGGTATGGCAACATTAAGACTCACAAGAATAGGAAGACTATGACATGGACTCCTCCTGATGTTGGTTGGTACAAGATTAATTTTGATGGAACCTCAAGGGGAAACCCTGAAGTCTCAGGGGTTGGGTGCATCCTCTGGGATTGGCATGGGAAGACTATTGACAAATTAGTTGAACCACTTCCAGTAGGCACTAATAACGCAACTGAGATGCAAGCTTTTATTCTTGGATTAAGTCTATGTTTAGAATTGAAGCTAAAAAACATAGTAATTGAAGGTGATTCTATGTTGGTTATCAATGCATTAAGATCTAGGTAGATGGTGAATTGGAAACTAGGGGCTAAGTTAAAAATTGCTTTAAAACTAATGGAGGGTTTTGAGCTTGCTATAATGAAGCACACTCTAAGGGAAGGTAACACAGATGCGAATCATCTCTCCAACTTGGGTGTTATTGGTATATCCATCAAATAAATCTTCAACTAGCACAGGGGTGGCGTAAGTGAACTCACACCATGCGGTTGGCTCTTGCCTTTAATCCAAACTTATGGGAGGTTGGGAGGGTGAATGTTCCACATGCATTGTTGTGGAAATTTCGTTATAAGTGTTGGGATGGAAAACTAAAAATTCTTCCTATCGGTGGCAAATGTCATCAATCGTCTTTTCGAAACTAAAGTTATCATTGGTTGTCGCCATTGCTTTCCACAAATATAGTTGTGGAAAGCACTACCTCATGCATGCTTGTGGGTGAACTCGATTTGGTTTGGACTTAGCCAAAACTTTACCGGTGCTGAGAACGCAATTGGTACTAATGTCGACACTTATGTGGTGGCCACATATGTCCACGTCAACAGAGGTGGCAATGGCTAGGACAGAGAAAAATAATCATTATTTATCGCCACCATTTTTGCATTGATCTTTTCAAATTATGGCAACATACTATTAATTAGATTGGTGTAGTTATGGTAGATAAGCTAAGCATTTGCAAGTCTAATCACATGTTTTGCCTTTCACATTTCAAGCATCCCAAGATCGTGGGGGTGGTATTTCAAAGCTAATAGGTTGAAATTTCGCTGGGTCCGCACAAACATGTACATAATAATAATGTAAGGAAAAGATTCAAGCATATCTCTCAAATTTAAATTGACTCAAGGTGGCACAGTTAGCTAGTTTGGGTGGTTTCCTCTATCGAGGCTATTAGTTAGTTGTTGGTGTCGTTGGGGTTTCCAATGGCAAAGCATTCCAAATTTATAGTTAAGATGTCCACGGAGACGATTATGAGCATCGGTGCAGACACCCCGATCCAGCTCGATAGTGTGGTGAGGCAGATGGCCTTTTGTGGGGCAGTTACTGACCAACAGTTGAAGCACATCCTTCCCAACATTGACATTCTCATAGTGGTGGCAGTAAAGATGGTATTAGGAAAGGGTTTTTGGAGAAAAATGAAACATACTACGTTGACACCCATACCATGTCAATGTTTCTAGCGGTGTTTTTAGCCATTC
This sequence comes from Sequoiadendron giganteum, assembly GCA_007115665.2. NCBI lineage: Eukaryota > Viridiplantae > Streptophyta > Pinopsida > Cupressales > Cupressaceae > Sequoiadendron > Sequoiadendron giganteum. Next base: position 94,216,703 of record VCHN02000014.1, read on the forward strand.
GAACAACAAAAGTCGAGGCAGAAGCAATGATGTGGAAGCTCTTCAAAGATGACCTACTGGTGGGTTTAGGGGAAATCCTATATGCTGCAACTTTCAGGGTTGGATCTCCCTGTCCGTGCAACATGGGCCTTCTGTAAGTTTCGGGGGAGGTGGTCAAATACTACCCTTTTTTGTTGGACTTCAAAGGTATGGCATTGGTAAGGAACAAACAATTGGATGCAATTGGAGCTAACTACTTGAAGAAGGCACTACAACTCACTCTCACACGTGGCTTCAACTAGGTTAAGGAATTCAAGTCCTTTTCCCAAGCTAATGGGTGTCTCTAATGTGTTAAGGTTTTTCCAGCTTATAATCTATAATAGTATACTTTTGTTCATATAGGAAGTTTAATTGGCTAGTCTCAATTCAGTCTCATAGTTCGTTTGGCAAGGTTCCAGTTGATTTTTTATAAATTTTAAAAATATCTGGTTGGGTGGTGGTCTATGTGGGGTCCGGGCTCAGGCAAAAAATCTCTGCATTTTGTATATCTGCATAGCAGAAGAATGTAATCCTTTTATATTTAATACAAACTTAATCCTTACGTAGCAAAAAAAATATATACATACTGTTATCACGGAAATTAGCTGTGCTCATTCCACGGATATCCCCCTATGAAACTTGTATGTTTCCTACATTCATGATGTTCATGCATGCAAAACGAGGTGATTTTCAATCCACCTCGAAATGTGTTCCAAAGTCTCAGATAGTCTGTTTGAGCATCCCTCTGCGTTCATCTCGCGAAGTCCTTCGAAATGAGTATCTTCACGAACACTCGTTGTTCATACTTCACAAAATTGTGAAAAGTGCAAATGTTCTGGAAAAAAACACTCTAACATTTTCAAAAAAAATTCTAAGTGTTGAAAGTGCAAGGGCGGGGTATTTTAGCGCCACTGCACCTAAGTGAAATGTTAGCTTGGTGCAAGGGCACTGATTTTTAGCGCCCTTACACCAAGTCTCCATACAAAATTTTCTAAGTGTTGAAAGTGCAAGGGCGGGGTTTTTTAGCGCCACTGCACCTAAGTGAAATGATGACTTGGTGCAAGAGCGCTGATTTTTAGCACCCTTACACCAAGTTCCATACTTAGCCATTTTCAGTCTTGGGCAATGATTTTTGTCTACATTGCAGTTTTCCCAGTTTTTCAAATTGGTGCACAAGCGGTGATTTTTAGCGCTTGTGCACTTTTTTTGGACTTAGTAAAAAATGACCAGGGCGTTGATTTTTGACTCAAGTGCACTTTTTCCAGACTTAGTCAAAAATGACCAAGGCGGTGATTTTTGACTCAAGTGCACTTTTTCCAAACTTAGTCAAAAATGACCAAGGCGGTGATTTTTTACTCAAGTGCACTTTTTCCAGACTTAGTAAAAAATGACCAAGGCGGTGATTTTTGACTCAAGTGCACTTATTCCAGACTTAGTCAAAAATGACCAAGGTGGTGATTTTTGACTCAAGTGCACTTTTCCCAGTTTTTCACTAAGTGCTGAGCCTACATATTTTTTGCCAAACTTACACATAAAGTGCAAGGGCGCTAATATTTAGCGCCATTGCACCTAAGAACATTCTCCTAAAGTGCAAGGGCATTGATTTTCAACACCATTACACTTTTGGCAGTTTTTGCCTTAAATACTTCCAAATCACTCCATTTTCGCTCTGGACCATGTTTCTCCACTCCCACATCATTTTTCGTGCCTAGTTCCTCTTTTCACGCTTGCTCAACATCATTTGCTCGCTTCATGCTTCCCAATGCTGCTTTTTCTGCTAACGCTTGTTGATTCACCACCCTTGCAGTTTCTTTCCAAATTTCATGAAGTGATCTCGAAGGTGACATTTTCTGATCCAGTGAACTATCCCAGATCTACAAAGAAATCGTCATGCTACAAGTTGAGGATGCCAGTTTTTGAAAAGCCTCAATACATGTCATTTGCAATATATGGATGACACTTGATAATCTCAAGATGCATCTTCGCAGGTGCAAGAAAATCCATTCATCCGCTAGAAGGTCGATCACAAGAATTCACACCCTTGTGGATTACACCGTTGGTTTGGATGAAAAGTTCATGCAGGAGACCAGGAAGAAATATGAAGACTCTGCGCCCAAGCAAGGAACCATGAAGATTCCTGATCTCCCAATGTTGAACATTTTGATGCTTCCCTTTATGCATCTTGTAAATAGTTTTTGACATCTTAGATGTCTTTTTGTAAAATGTAATTGCACCGAAAATATGAGGTGCGATTACATAGAAATAAATTACATTCAGTTAGATTAGGGTTTCCTATTTTTACTCATCTAATTTCCTAATTTTGCTCTTCCCTCTTTTTTATAAATAAGAGGGATTTCTTTTGTAATAGTTATCTTTTGATATTTTGCAACGAAGTGCTGCTCTTTTGAAACAAGCATTGAGACTTTGTGTTCAATATTGTGAATTCAGATCTAATCAATAAAGAAGAGGATTGCATACCAGACTTTGTGTTGGAATCGATTGTCTTGTGTGTTGATTATATCAGTAGTGATTTGTGTATGACATTGAAAGGGCTTCAAGTGGTTGATGTAAACTTTGTGTTACATTTATCGTTTGGATTTGTTTATGTTTGAAGATTTTTGTTGAAGGATCTACAAGACTTTGTGCTTATAATCATTCATGTTGTTCGAAGAATCGCTGTGTCTAAGAAGACTTTGTGCTTCTAATACAATGAATGATACTATTACAGGATTCAACCTTGAAAAGGCTATGGAACGACTTTGTGCCTTCGTGAGCCTTCCCTTTTCCTTTTACCTTTTGTTATTATAAATCATACCTGGTATTTCTAAGTTGTGCTTTGTCAAGATAGAAATATTGGCATTACTGTTGTTGTTTAAGTTTAAGTTATCAGATCTAAAGCTTTTTATTGTGAAGCATTGTAAACATCTTCTCTGAAAAAAGAGAAAAGTATGAATGTAACACACCCCCCCCATTTCATGAGTACTGTGTACATTTTGTAAATATTCCTTTAAGTTTACTATAGCTTCTAATTAGCAGTAAGAAGGCCGCCTCCCCTTTCTGAGAGGAGAGATTATATCTCACATAGTTGTGGCTGAAGTCTAGATGGCGTAATCTGTTGAAAAGTTGATTACACTATTTTCACCGAACACATACATACATATGTATATATACATATATACATACCTATATATGTATGTATGTATGTATGTATATGTGTGTGTATATACATATACATATATGAAAAAAGTTATTATTGTATGTTGAATGAGTTATTGAGAATATGTCATTATTAATTGCATGTGTCGAGAACAATAAAAAATAAAATATAGTATTTATCCTTACTATTATTTATTATGTGCATGGAAGAATGTCTTAAGGAAAATGAAAAAGTGTCTTTCTTGAAGTATCGATGGGATCATTTATAAGTAGTGCACTTAGCTAATTATTATCTTATGTTTATTATGGTAAGTATCGATCTGATAATTAGTTTTAGCACAAGAAAATATCATGGGTTGGTTCCCTATTAGTGGACTAATTTAATATGTGAACCTACTAGGATTGTATTAGTTGTGTAATGTAAAATACAAGTACATATTATTACTTTCTCCTAAGGGTACCTTTAAGGAATTCATGCAAATTTGTATCACATTACACTCATGTACAACATCATCTAAAAATTACCATCATGTAAGAAATAATTGGTCAGTATTTATATTGTGAATCCTTGCTAAATAATGTGCCCCTAGATATCACTAGTCTTTTTTTTTGTATTGAACAAAGCAAAAGAATTACAAGAATAAAGCTACCAGCATAGTAAAAACTCAGACCAGAAAAAATGCCAGCCAAACAAAACAAAATCAGACTTACAAACTAAGAGTGACATTAGCAGAAGTTGTACAAGGCATCAACCATAAGATACAATCACAAAAAGACGAATTACAAAAGTTGTATAACATTTTTACAATGCTCAATCTTATTGTCCAACTGAAACTTCACAATCTGCTCTTTGATTTGTTGTAACCTTTGTTTAGCCCACTCATTCTTCCTACATATAACTCGAATCTGTGAGCAAATAATAGCCACCTGAAGATATATGTCAAAGTAAAGTCGTAAATTCCCAACAACCTGATAATTTTTGGGACTGTATTTATGTTAAAGGCTTTGGTTTTCAGTTTATAGAGATTTCCCAGCTATTATCATGATTTGACTTGAAGAGGTTGTTTTTTTGGTTTTGGCATGCAAAAATATGTGATTGTTGATTATATCTAATATATGGAAAAATAGGTGTGCAGATATCACTAGTCTTGTGTAGTGACATGCAAGGAAAATTGCACAAGTAATAAAGAGCCCCTTGAGTAAACATTTGTTGCATTTATAAAGTGATATGTTCTATGTGCAACTTTATGAGTATATTATCCTTCACTTAGAGTTACACAACTATGGTTCAACACGTATTTGAATATGCTAATATAAATTTCCTAAATAATCCTAAGAGTTCCATATGCATGTATTATGTCATGATAGGAGCTAAAGGGTCAAATTAATATTCCTACCTTTTACCCAAGGTCTTAGTTAAGATTTTGTACCAACTTGGATAGTGGTATTACATTAAATATTTAGTGATGCTACATCATCACCTTATATTGGATACTATGTATGTGGTTGTGTATAGTGACTTGTGTGCCTTGATGGATGCACGTGTTATTGTGTCTTTTTGGTTGTGTAACTATTGTGGTTTTCAATGTAACCTCATTAACTTATTGTATATGTGGGTAGGTCACCATGTGTTGCACTTAATATTATTTTGAAGTACAAAGTATTGTGTAGATGCACAAGGCATTTTTCATGGTGTGCAAGCTTGAGTAGTCACTATGCATTATTGATTGTTTAAAAAAATTACTCTATTTTTTTATTTAATGAGTTAGTTTATTTAGGGTATTACAAAGATTGACATATGGATGAATCTAAATTATTGGCATTCAATTATTACTTAATGGGAGAATAAATCTAAAGGAAATAATAATCATTAATGCAATGAAAGGAAATTAATGAAACTTGCCCATGGCTTATACTAAATATTAGAAAAACAATAAATCTAATCAAAATACTTTCCTATAATAAACTATCAAACCAAATTTATATTTATATATGCATTCAACCTTATTACCATCTTACCACACCCCTATTCTAAGCCTTCTTTTATCATGAGTAGATCCACTTGAATTTATTGCTCACCACAAAACATAAGTACCCTAGGCATTAGTGTCATCATGTCCATCATCTATATTAAATAATCATAAATTGATGTAATCATTATATTTTTTCAGCAAGTTTGATTTATAAATCATCATTGTAAGAGTAAAAATTAATATTTAGCAATTAAATTAATAACTTAGGGGCACATCATCATAATAAATAGATTGATTTTAACCAAACGCTCTCTCTCTCTATATATATATATATGTAGAGAGAGAGAGAGAGAGAGTTTGTTTGGTTAATCAATCTATATGTTTATGATGTTACATTTGTAAATTCAATATTTATGTAATTATTAATTAAATAAAATCTAACATGTTACATTTGTGATGTTGTCTCAATTTCACCCACAATGGTAACATTTAGGTTTAAGCTTTGAAGACCAAGGTATTGAAATTCTTACTTAGGGACATTTGATTATTTTTTGGCATGTTATGTGGAAGGTTTGCCTTTTCTAAAACTTCTCATACTTTCAAAACTAAACATAACCCTAATGACGAAATTTGTTTGAAACCTATGATGAGATAATCATGACTACTCCCATAAAGTGTCCCCATGAGAGTGTTATCTCTCGTCTATCTATCTAGTGGAGGTACTAGTGATCATAGATAGATACCTCATTTTCTTGTTATATACATAAAATGGGTTATAATTATCACTCAATCAAAATGTGTCTTATGAGAAGATCATCATTGAGTAGAATCTCATTTTTCCCCTTTCCACTTGGGCTATGATATTTGGCATTATTTGGTAGCCCATCATTGAACTCAAATTTGTACTTGTCTTATTTACCAAGGTTTTCTAATTGGGGTGGCTTTTACATATTTCCCCTTCTAATTAGCTAAAATTCATCTAGCATCATTTATATAGTTTTACCTTGTACTCAATCAACCTCCAGTTGGATATTATTCCTTTTCAAATCCTTTCACTATGCATTGTTCTTTTGATGCATGACGTTATTTGGTGATTTGACAAAAAATCATACACAATTTAGATAAATTTAATACATTTTAGTTTGGATTTTTTTTTTTCAAAATTGAAAAGAAATAAAATTATAGTTTTTAGAAAGATGCTATGTGCATATCTTGATAGTCTATCGCAAATAAATATTATTTTTAATATATAATGTTATAGATTCAAGTTCAAGCTAAGAAGATGACCTTAATGATGGAACACTCCATAACTCTTGTTGGTTGCTATGGTAATGTGTTGTGTGATGTTCATAGGGTGTCTAGATTCTTTGCCCTAACATTACTCTCAAGGGACTTGAAATGGATTTGGTAAGTGTAGACACCCTCGTTCTCAACATTGTTTCTAAAGCCACTGTAGTTTTACTCCATTTAATCAACGCCCTTCCTCGTCTTTGTGAGGTAGAAGTAGTGGCAACATGTTGATGTTTCCAAAGTCATATTTAGCCATTTCTTCAATTTGTGCAAGGAGAAGATCAAGGCAAATGAACACAAGATGAAAAAGAAATTTAAAGAGGATAGAATAACTTACTTGAGGATGGATAGGCACCTACAAGAGGACACAATTGAGATGAGAAATTGGATGGTTTTCCTCCCTCCTCTTGTCATTGTTCTAATATCCTCCACCTACATACTAATTATACAAGGGGGGTGCCTCCATAGTTAGTACCTTCTCCGGCTCCCACTTTCCTAGGGCGTTATGGCCCAACAATAATCAAATCCTTACAAGCTTTCTACACAAAACGTGCACGCACGCGCGCGGATCATTACTTACGTCCGACTGTCAACATACTGTGCTTGTGACGTCACACGTCAACTCCATATAGGCCGGGCGTTTACTAGTTGACAGGCGCGGGGCCAGCTGGCAGAGATTCGATTGTACGTGCTGATCTGGCCGTGTCAAATATTTCACCCACTACTCCGTCGTAACTGAAAGGGTTGTAAGGCCAGCCTGTGAGTACGAAATATTACCCTTTTTGCAGCGTGGACAGCCTGGATGCACGAAACCGCCTCTTTATACAAGTCGTGTTCACTATGAGAATGAGATCTTGCGTGTCAGCTAAAGGAATCGTTTGTTTTTGCCACGTGTACAAATATACAAGGACATATTAAAGAAGACATGGAAAATTATTCTGTAATGAACGAAACATAATTGTACTACATAGGTAATGTAAGTGTGATGGGCAGGGGACCAGAGTTCGAATCTCACTACACTTTTTTGTTTGAAATATCTAGAAGATGGAGGCCCATCTTTATTAAGATTTTAAATTCCTCCAATAGCTGTAGAGCATGAGTTGAATAGAGATTGATGTATTATAAGTATGGCCAAGGGATGTATGAACAACAACCTCATCTCACCATGCACGGGACTGAGGTTTGTGTAGTTATGAAAAGTTGGCCTGCTTGGCAACCTCACTCACTTTCTAGAAGGTTAGGTTTTTTTTTGTTTGGGTTCACTTAAAAGATAGTGTTAGAATAGGGAAGAGAATTTAATGTATGAAAAAAATTGTGTTACGGGATTAATTGGAATCTTTTCGGAATTGTTTCAAGGAAAATAGGAGCCCTTATCTTTTAGGAATGAATATTTCAACTAGTGAAATTGGGGTGGGGCTAGAAATTGCCCCTACAACTTAGGAGTTTTTTATGCCTCTTGTCTCTCACCTAAAATTTTAAATTCTTATTAGAAAATAAAAATGAGAGAATTTTGATTCATTTTTTATTTTTTTATCAAAGCACTATAGTTCATTCTTTAAATTTTGGAACTTAAAATTTTAAGCAAAATTGCAAGATTAAATCCATAGGACCAAGAATTTTAAAATATTCTTAAAAAAATCTAAGTAGCATACACTGAGATTTTTAAGGAAGCCCCCTCCATGGGACCTTACCCTTAAGGGCAATTTTCTTATTCATTTGGGTTTAATAATTGTGAGTGTATTTGTAAATGTGTTTATGAATTAATTAGTAGATAATTTAGAGTAATAAAATTTTATCATGTGAATATTAGTTAATTAAGTGAAAGTACTTTTTGTGACGGATATAAATTTTCTTATTAATACATCATGTTTAGTATAGAATAATTTATAAGGTCTCCATCTTGTCATGTGGTGTCTAGAAGCATGAAATGTTTTTTATTTTCAAGACCTTTGGAGTATCTAAAGAGCTAAGCCTAGTCTATTCTTTATGACCTAGAAATCATCCTATAATCATCCAACAAGGGCATTCAAATACATTTTTATTAGCATAGTCAAAGCATTTATTATTGCATTACCTGCTTACATCATCATCATCGTCATCATATATAACATCTATTACATGTTTGTTTGGTATCTTTCATCATTTACAACGTTGTTGACTGAATATCCTTACAAGGTTTGACACAAGGGATGAACTGTCCCTATCATGTACAAACACTCAAGCACACCAAATTAGTTTGTATGTTGAAGTAAATTCATATTTTCAAGGTAGACTAAGGACAAACACCTAGAGATTAAATTTGCACTTGTACAATTAATCATGCAAATATTAAGTGTCCATAGTGAAAGATAGTAAGTTTAAATATTCCAAATCATTTGTCCAAGCATCAGTAAATTTCTTGTGCATTAACAAATCACTTTTAGCCATTTGTCATAGCATATCTACATCATATTTCTAGCTAATTACCATTGTTTATTCATTTATTTTTTCAAACCATTTATTTTAATATGTTTCATTTCCAACTCTTTTATTAAGGGTGAGTTGTGAATGCTTGTACTATTTTTTTGCCCTAGATTTATGAAAAGGGGATTTTATTATCCCTTTCACTTTGGTGAACCCTTTTGCTCCTACATGCCCTTAGGGTTTCCTTTTAGGCTCTACCTTCTATTTTTCACTACCAATTTTTTTATTATCTAAAATTGGTTACATTTTAGATATCCACATGCATGGGTACCCATGATCTATCAATGATTATCTTTCTCATGTTTTTATTCAAAACCCTAATTTACCTTTTCAAAGAAGTGCTCACTCAATTCCTTACATAATTTCTTACTCTACTAATTAGGAAATCCCCACTAAGGCTAATCATAATAAGCAATCTAATTTTGAGCACAATACAAATGTGGATACAAAAGATCTATCTCTCTTAGGACAATTACTTTTTAAGGAGGTAGCTAATATTACTTCCCCTTCATGTCATTTAGTAACATCTCTTTATAACACATTATGTGATGAACCCTTGGTACTGATATTTTTCATGACATTAGTACTCTAATGGCTCCATCTACCTCTTTGCATGGTGTATCTTACCTCTTATCCATCCACCCTTCCTCTTCCATAGACCCTTCATCCTCTAATCATGTAGTAGACTCCTGCCATGGTGTCTACCTGGAGCCCCTCTTGCCCATTCTAGTGTAACCTCTTTCTCTTATGCTCACATCTCTTATCTTTTTCTTTGACATGTGAATCTTCCTTCTTGATCTTAGTCTCAAAATGCACTAATTTTATTTTCTTATTTATCCTTTGATTATATAGGACCTAAAAATACTCTAAGCTCCTTACAAAAATTTGGGTTAGAGGATTCCAAAGCTTATAGGTATTATCATTCTCATTGTAACTAACAAAGATGCATTTATGTGCATTTGGATCCAACTTCATTTTTCCTTAGGCATGTAAACAAAAGCCTCAAAACCAAATACCTTATTTGTGAAACAAAATATTTCTTGCTTGGTAACACTTCATAAGGATTCTTATCTAGAAGATTTAAATGTGGAGATTGATTTTAATCAAGTTATAAATAGTACTCACAACCTTTGCCCAAAAACATTGATCTAAATATATACCTCATTATACTTTTGGATCTTTCTATTAAGGTTTGGTTCATCTTCTTTGTAACCCCATTCTATTGAGGTGTATAAGGAGCAATTTTTTATGAAATAATACTTGTATATCTATAAAAATTATCAAATTCCTTAGAGTGATATTCATGACCACTGTCAAAAATTAACACCAAAGCCTTAAAATCCTTAGATTTGGAGAAACCATCAGATTTAGAATGCAAAAAATAAACCAAGGTGTATCTGGAGAATGTTGCATAGGCAGATGTTGTTGCACCAAAAGATCGACCTATTAATGCCTGATACAACCGTTGGATTTTATACAAGATCAAGATCCACAAGAGGCGGTTAAACCATGTCACAAAGCCCAAGCATCATGTTGGACTATGCCTACCACAGGAAGAGGAGACCAAGTGTCACACCTTGCAACAATCCCCCCCAGCACAAGTGCAGGGTTCGAACCTGTGACCTCAGCTCTGATACCAATTGTTGCACAAGTGATTGTCGTTGCACCAAAAGATCGACCTGTTAATGCTCGATATAGGTGCTAGATTTTATACAAGATCAAGATCCATAGGAGGTGGTTAAACCGTGTCACAAAGCCCAAGTGTCGTGCTGGACTACGCCTACCACAGGAAGAGGAGACCAAGGGTCACACCTTGCAATATAGAAATCACTAATGAATGTAACATAATAATAAGATTTTCCAATTGAACCAACATCCATGAGTCCAAACACATTTGAATGAATAACTTCTATTAATATGTGTTTTATTATTCCTAACAAGAAATGAAGATCCTTTTTTTTTCAAACACATAGTGTTCACATAAATCAAAATACTCATCAAAGTAAATAGGAAAATCTAGCAAATATCTTTTCATTAATCATAGTGTGGAGGCCTTTTTCACCAATGTGGCTCAAATTTTGGGGCCATAACGTACATACTTTTTTAGTTTTCTATTTATATTGGAAAAGTTACAAAATGTGGAGGCATCGAGCCTAAACAAAGTCCCACATCATGAGCCTCTAGATACCACTAGATTTCCTCTCATCGACCTACAACCAAACCTATCGAATGTCACATACATTCTAGAGTCATTCAACTTGGATGTACAAAAGGCATATTTCTTGTAAGACCTGGAATGTGCAAAATATTTTAAAGATTTTTCACTATTGCAACTTTCCCTTACAAATAATATAAAGAGTAGTGTGATACCAAGGAAAACTTTCCATCATACACTCAATATGACAAGAACCACTCTCATGGGAAGTCATGTTGTAGGAGTACCATGAGTTAATGAGCCAATTATCATCACTAGAAAAAAGTAGAAATAAACAATCAATTATTATCATAATCATCATAAGATTTATCTATGAATGAATTTGTTGGCTTTCATTTGTTTATGATTTATGGTTTATCCTTGATGAAAAAACTGGTTCTCTGATTTCAAATTCTCAATTTGGTTGGTGATATGATATTCAGTTACATTGGTTTATTCACACATGGTTGGTGAATGATATGCGGTTACAGGATTTTGATATATGATGATGCTAATGATATTTATCATTTTGACTGGATGATTGATTTTCAATTTGATCCTTGAAGGTTACAAGTCATAGGTATATTCAATTGGTCATTATCAGTTTGTCTTTGAATGATATATTAGTGTATTATTAATCTCATATTATTGCACTACTATATTGTTTTAAGGCATTCATGATATTTATACTTGATTTGTATAATGATGTTTACATCTAACTTCTTGAGATGACTTTTGGTTCAGTTTGCACTGGCATCATTGATATCACTATGGTCTTTACACTTGAAGTATTTTAGTTTGATCAAATAAGGTGATTCAAGTATATTCATATTATTTTGCTAAGGATTCTTAAGCTTCCTTGTTACATTCAAATTTAATGATATTTTTTAAGGAAGTTGATACACACATTTCTTTATGGCATTGCTAGCAATCACCTTGTCAAAGGTATCGGGCACTAAAAGTGACAAAAAGTTTTCTATTGGAAAGAATCGGGCATGCTAAAATATGTGATAAAGTTTATCCTAGCCTGAGGCTGTTGGGTATACTAAAGGTTAAAAGCTTATTTTTGAAGCTTGGTAAAAGGCATTTTTTATTTTATTATTTCAAAGCCCTCATTAGGACACGATAGGTAGAAAATCACATGGAAAGTATGTCCAAGGTTTGCAATGATCAGGTGGAATGTTCTCAGCAACTTGAAGTGATAAAGCTCGAATACATTGGAGAAGATTTGTTGGCGTCTTTTAGCTGGGTAGTTATGGAACTTCTCAACAGATCTTTATGGTATTTTTTAAGTTTTCTTCCATCGTAATCAAGTAATGCAAAAACTCTTTTGATGCTTACGGGCCTTGAGACAATTTGTTAAGGAATTTTTTAAGAATGATAAAAGGATTATCTTTTTGAAAGGCATGAAACTGTTTTATGCTCACTCGAATTTGTATGGGTTTTTGCAAGTAAATCTTTGGTTTTGAAATATTATTGATAAGGGCTTAACTTTTGTTGAATATGATTAAAACCATTTAGGGTTTCTAGATGATTCTTCTTGGGCTGTAACAGAAATACACTCATTTGCTCTGCTTAAACTTGTTACAGAGTTTGTTAAAAGACACCTATAACCCTAACCCAAGTTGGTTTACAACTATTGAAACTGCATACAGAGGTTATTACATGCAATGTCTTTAAAAGATAACCTTCAGACATTTTTCTGGGTTACCTGGAAGAAGAATATGAGACTTCAGACTTATCCAGAAGTTGTATTGCATTGAAAATATTTATAACAGTGATTCTCAAATTATTGTATTTAAGGAAGATGTTGTCATTCTCATAAAACATTCTTCAATGTGCTTATTGAAAATATTCATAATCTTCTATTGAGACACTAGGACTGCAAATTTCACTTCTAGGGTATTGATAGTATACTATAACCGTTATGCATTGTAAAGGAGTTGGTGCTCCTGTATCTTGTGAAGTTGGTGCTTCTGAACTTTGTGGAGTTGGTGCTCCTGAACTTTGAAGATTTGGTGCTCTAAGTGAATAAAGAGAAAGATTTTTCGAGTGGTTTTTATTCCCCAAGAGGGTTTTCCACTCAAGACATATATTGTGTTATGTGATGATTTTATGTGTGATTTTTCTTATTTGTCTAATCTCAATGTGTCATCAAAAGCATTGAATGGTTGTTAATTATCAGTCTTTCATCTCTGTCAATGTTTATGTCAAAAATATCATGCATAAAAGGTTTTGTTATTAATGTGGGCTCTGATACATGCGAAAGTGTAAAACCTCTTAAGTTCAACCTATGTCAATGTTATGTCTATATGTTTAATTTATGGTTGATGCAAACACAATATTATTCATGCACAAGTCAAATCTATTCTACAAACTGTCATTTGATCTTTTGGTTCAAAAGTCAATTAAATCCTTGGATTTGTAAAAAAATTGTGACTTACATGAATCATTGATTCACCCCCCCTCTCAATGATTCTAGTCTTCCAACAGAATCATCATAAGATTTTATTTTGTTTCCACATTACTTTTATGTGTTCTCTCTTTCTATAATTATAACACTTTACTTTTCTCTTCGAATGGGTTTTGGATTGTCCTTTTGACTTGGACCTATCTTTCATTTTTTTTAATCCCCTTTAGACCCACTTTTGTCCTTGGACCTTCCCAAACATGCAAGGAATCCATATAGCACTTATCAATGGATTGTCTCATCATTTCCTCAAAAAGAAAAGATCAATAAGGGAGTTCACCTTTGGCTTTGCAACACTACCACTAATTACAATAATTTTTTTTTTCAAGCTTTCAATAAAGAACAAATCAACGAGATATATTTATCTTCTTCTTCAAGCTTAACATCTACTAAATCTAGCTAATTCAAAATCAAGTTAAACACATTTAAATGTCCTACAATATTATAAACTTTCTTTATTTTTAAAGAATATCAATGTCTTCTAAGATACAATTTATAAATGTTAAAATTTTAGTTTGGTAAATATCACCTATCCTCTTCCATAGTGTAAATGTGGTGGTTTCCTTAAAAAAATTCATGATATAATTTGTTAGACACAATCAAATGGTTCATTGTTCCTTCTTGTCTATTTTTTTCTAATATTAATTAAACATATACCTTTGGGATTTTCTTCCTTTGCTACATTTTTTTGTTAATCCTTCTCTTCAAAGAGCCCCCATCTTCAAATTCCACAACTCATACCCAAATCCATCAAACTTGTCAATGTCTAAACATGAAGAAGATACCATGTCTAAAACCACAAGAAGATCTACAAAATCCAATAATATTTAAATACTTCCACTAAATTTAAAAAACTCATAATTTTTTAGATTTGTGTCCCTCTTTAATAAAAATGTAGCTCTAATACTAAATATTGAGAAAAAAGTAGTGAGAATATGACATAAAGTGTACACATATAACCATAAAATTATAGACATGTGATTAACAATCAAATCTAAAATGTAACATGCATAAACACTTATAATAACAAATCAAATTTACTAAACACACATAACATTGGATATATGTGGAGAACCCCTTTTAGCCAAAAAAATACACCACCAAAGAGACATGAAACTTATATTAATCCATAATACATATTTTTAATAATACAATGCACTGTATATTTTGCAGTCTTACAAAATTTTGATAGCATAACACTACCTGCAAATAACCATATAATTCCTCTATCTTACACCTCCAATATATGGAATTAAGGAGGTCCAAAAACCCATAAAATTATAATATCATGGGCCCAAACAAGGTCCCAAAAAACTATGGTATGAATTCTTACAAACCTTTATTCATGGAAAGCATCTTCTAAGAATAGAAAATAACTCCCAAGAATGTAACGTCCACCATAATACTATAAAATTCAAATTGTAACTCCCAAGTGTTTCATTAAGCAACTATTTACAAGGCAAGATTATTCATATTCTAAAGTGACCTTTCATTTTTATTTTCCTCTTTCCATGTCTTCTTGTAAGAATAATCCTAAATAATCATATAATAATTAATATTGTTGTTTCCACCACACATTGGCATCCAAGATCATCCATTCCATGAACTAAGGAGCAACTACATTAATTTTCCATCTACATATAAAATTAAATATAGTAGAAATAGGGATTTTTAAGGTAGTGTAATGTCTTAAATTACATACACCTTCCTCTTTAGTTATAATTATGATATAATTATGCTCTTTAATCCCAGTTTCAACCCAAACCATCATTCGACACCTTGCATGTCCAATTCCTTAGTTGTTAAGTCTATTTTTTGCCTAGACGAGTGCATGCCACGCTATAGTCTTTTAAAAATCTGCGAGTGTGTTAGGCGTTCAGACATTACACTTGTCGCGTTTCAACAGTGTAACGCCTCTACCAACTTGCACATTCATTAAGAATCACTTGGGCATGTTATTTTGAACCAAAATCTTCCCTCTTTGCATCCATCTTGATCTTTTAAAATTCATACACAACTCTCTAGCATTCTACAATACTCTCTATCTCTCTTTCTCATGCACAACTTTCTAAAACTCCATCATTCTACCATTGCTACAATCACAATGACATCTTGCAAAGCTCCTTTGTTATCATTTGAAGAGGTCACTTTCATTTTGAGGATTCTTAGTGCTTCTTCATTTCACCAGCTAGCTACTTTTCTTATGTGCGTGGGGGTGGTAACTCTTTGAGGTTTTCTATTCAACATATTGTCTTTATTTTGTTAGTATGTCATTCTTTCCATTATTTTATGTCTATTTCTATCATCTTTTTTAAGGCTATCCATGGAGGTGGGAACACCAAAACGGAGGTTAGATTGAGGCAAACTCCTATACAACCACCCAACCCCTCTCTTTGATCTTATGTGTGTAGGTACAGGTGAAGGAGTTGTCTGGAGGGAGTCTTTGATCGCGCTGAATGTCTTTGGTAATATTTTGAACTCTCCCTTGTTATCCAAATCATTTTAAGTTCATTTAGCATTTCCATTCTAGTTATTCCATATTCACCATGTAGTCATATTTCATAGTCTTTAATATCCAAAACACAGTACAAAATGTTTTGTTTCTTTGTGACAACTTTTATAATTTATCCATGTAGGACACTACCGTGACACACTATCATCTAATAGTCGCATGTTCATCCTAGACAAAATGTTTGTCAAGTTGCCCTAGAAACCTTTGTGCTTTGTACTTTCAATTTTTGAAACTTAAAAAGTTTAGATAATTTCTATCCTCTATTAAAACACACCTTTTCACCTTATTGTATTATCTCACTCAAGAAAGGGTAATTACCTTGATATGAGCTTCCATGCATACATCTTACACTATTGCACTTCGTTGACCCTTGATCACATCCAAAGAAGCTACTTTACCATATTTTGAGAGCTTCAAGAGTTATGTCTTCCCTATAATATTGTGTATCTGCATGACCTAACTATGTTGTAGGGGTTACACTACCACATTATTAGCTACATGTCACACACTAACATCATCTTTAGTAGGGGTTTATTTCATTACCTACAACATTGTGTGTTCATGCTCTTGGATGTCACCTTTAGAGCATATGCCACTTTAGTGTCTTACATACTAGCACATTTATTCCTAGCCTTGGACCACATCAACACTTTCATTTACCCATGTTGGGGGAAACATTGTTATTCCTTGAAATTATATCTAGCCCATGAGATTAACATGGTTATCATTTAACATTTACATTCTTATTATAAGATGCAAGCAATTACAATATTACCTTACATGATTATATGCTCACATTCTTTAGCTCACATTTACTTTTCATGTATTACTTTGACCAAATATAGGGAGCATATTCTTAGTAACACTCTCATGTAAAATTTTCCAGACAATTAATATGCTTATGAAGACTCATCTTTAGCAAATGACATGCCTTGCAGTCCATGCACCCTATCAGTTCCATTGACCACCAAGTGAGGTTGATCACATCACTTTCTATATAGGGAAAATTTCTCCTCTCCCTCTTATAATTGTTGACAATGAGATTCAATTTATATTTGTTCCTGCTTATATTACATAAGCTTCTCATGAAATATGTTTCTTCTATTTTGCAAGTTTTCATGGTGAGTACATGGCTAAAGGCCAAACTTACATGTTGAGATCTTACATGATTCATTACTTTCCATGGACCCCCTTTCAAATCCCTTCAATATTAAATATTAACTTCACATGCATGTTTGTGAGTGATACATATTTTGAGATGCATGATCATTATAAAATTCACATACACCTCAAAGTGGGGATAAAATGCAATGATGAAACTTGTATACCCATGCCATTCCTATTTAGTATTGTTCCCATTTTGAGGAGAGTGCCTTGACACATTTACATATTAACAAATGACATAATTTTCTCCAAAGGTAGGTCCCTTAACCTAAGCCAACTATTTGTTTGTTACTCACATTCCTATACACTTATCTCTTAACTTATTTATATGCACACATATACTAATAAATCTTTCATATATACATTTATTACACCTACACTTGCATGCATTTCTATATACTTGTCAACCACCTTGATATAGCCTTTTTTTCGTCTTGAGTGAAGTTCATGATTGTAGGGTCAACATTGGATCCTAGATTTAGACTACTTTGACTGTATTTATTAATTGAAAATCATAATACAATAGATTCTTATTTTCAATTAATTAATAAATATGGTCAAAGGTGCATTCTTGAGGTTGGATAAACATTTCCTAGGTTTAAACCCTTCCAAATTCAAAATTCAAACTTTAAGTTTTGGCCCATTCTCACCAATTTATTTCCTACCAAGGACCAACTAAACACAAATTTACACAATTTATTTATATCTTTGTTTTCAAAGGCATTCAATGCATTTATTTTCATATCCCATCTCATCCTCTCTCCTCTACACATTCCAAAACATAATTTACATTACAACACTTCAATTAATACAATAAAAAACAAATGAATATGTATGATCGTCCTAAAAACATATACATGATTCAAAATTATTATCTTAAATTTTTAAAGATTGAACTAGACAAATGTATCCCTTAAAACAATAAAAACAATCCTTTAAGAACATTCTTAAATGCTACTATTCACAAGTACCAAATAGATAAATTAAACAAAACAAAGACATACAAAAATCCAAATGAAACTCATAGGTACAAAACATTTCCTTCACAATATTTAATGTTAAAGCCATAAAAGATGAAAATTAATTAAAATCTCAAACTCTTGATTAAAAAACTTACATGGAAGATGCTTCTTCCCCTTTGCCATACACTTATAAGAGACACATCTATCCTAATCCAACATTCTAATTACTTATTATAAAATAAAAAATAATAATTAAATATTCTCTTAAGTTGAATCTAGAAGGGTGGATGCCCACGAGTGCCAATCATTTCAAACCAAATAAATAAATCTTGAAAACCTGCACGCATGCGGGCGATTAATTATTTACGTCCGGCTGTCAACATACTGTGAGCATGACGTCATCATGTACGTCACCAGCAAAGACTCGACAGCACGTGCTGAGCTGGCGTCTTTGAAAGTAAATATTTCACCGCCTCCTCAGTTCTGTCAGATGGCCAGCCTGTCGAGATGGAATATTCTGATTTTGATACTCGTCAACAGCCTGGACGCACGAAACCGCCTTTGATATTATACATGTCGTGTTCAAATAGTTGACGCCTTAAGACGTGCCCTGTCAGCTAAAGAAATCGTTCGCTTTTGCCACGTTTGCAAACTGTAACAGTTAAAATATTAAAGGAGACAGTGACAGTTACTATTTAATGAAAAAACATAATTGTACTACATAGGTTTGTGAGGAGTAGAGGACCAGTTCAAGTCTCGGGCAACGTCTCCCCAGCCCCAGGAATGCACCGGGGCATGGATGCCAGGCAATGCCTCCACATACATGCTGCCAGTGCCGTGCCTGCCTGCCTGCCTACAGATACCTACAGTTCCGTGCCTCTCCACTGCTGTCACATCATCATCAAACTTTCATTTTTTCCGCCTGTGGATTTAATGCAGTAATTTTGAGAATGTAGACTTCATAATCTTTTCTTTTTTATATCTTTCTTAAATAAGAGAATGTGGAATTTTTTATTTTTTTTAATATACATATACATTTAATATAATTTATTTATTTTAATTATTTTAAAAGTGATAATTTATGTATATGATTTTTTTAAAAATTTGTTAAATAATAGTTTAATTATTAATTTTAAAAATAATTTAAAATATTTAAAAATATCCAATACCGATTTTTTAAATATTTTTTATATTTAATAATTTTAAAAAAATGATTTAATTTTTTAATTGAATTGTATTTGTATTTATAGTTAATATTATTTTAAAAAAATATTAATATTATCTTATTATAAAATTATAGTCTTCTTTAAATAATTTTTATATTTAATAATCTTGTAAAAGAGATTTAAAAATATTTTTTATGATTGTCAATTTAAATTGTATTTAATGTTTATTTTTTTATATAATTTATTTATATGTTTACTCAAATATTACATTTCTATAATATTTTTAATAATTTTTGAAGAATAATTTAAATTTAATCCTCATAATTTTGATTAATTTAATGTTTAGTGACTTTTCTCTTATTTAAATTGTTTATATGATTACCATAAAAAAATTCTACTCTTAATAAATTTTAAAACTGATATAAACATTTTAATTTACTTTTAAGTGTTTGACACTTTTCTTTCAATTAATATTTTTTTTGTAATTTTATTAAGAGCTTGTGTTTTTATTTAAATTATTTGTATGTTTAATAATTTTTTAAATATTGATGTAAACTTAGTCCTTACAACCATTGTTTAAATTTATTTTACTTTAGCTTAAAGTAGTAATTGTTGAGAGTGATAACCTTAACCCCATTGAATTTCAATTGAACATTTTATATAAATTGAATGCTCTTTTCAATTTAACTTATCTTATAAGAAAATTTAATGTTATAGACTCAACACTTCACATTAAAATCAAATTCATCTTTTGATAATTTAACAACTTCCCTTAGTTTGTTTTGGAGAAGAATTGTGGACTTAGAGTTTTCATGATTTGTAATTGTCAATTATGTCTCATTCTTTGAACCTTGTTGTTATGCCTATCCCATCTTGCGTCCACTTGTATAAAAAATATTAAACCTCTTATTTCATAATTCAAACTAAGAAGACATTTAATTAAAAAAATTAATATATTTTCAAAATAAAAGTAATTAATAAGAAACAAAATATAGTAATTGATATTTCAAATATTCAAATATTTAAATATATTTTAGTTTATTAAAGTGAATATAAAATATCCCTTTAAGTTATTTCACTTCATAATTTACAAATAATTACAATATATTATATATCATACACATATTTATGTATTTTTTTATAATAATTTAGATTTCGATATTTAAATGTGCTAATATTTTAATGATTAAATTTTTAATTCATAACAGTTAAGTTGTTATTTTAGGTAGGGATTGATCTATTTGAATATAAATTGGTGGAAATTATTGTTAGAGAAGTCCATATTTGAATGCAACATATAAGTCTTTCACTAATGAAATAAAATAAGCACAATAAGATGTCTACAATATAAAAAAGAAGTTCATAACTCTTTATTATTTTTATTTTTATTTTAGAAATTGAAAAACATATTCAAAATTTAAACAATGATTGCAAGGACTAAGTTTACATCAATATTGTATTTTATTTACTTAAAATTTATTTTATTTTATTTACTTAATAATATTATATAATTAGCTTACTTAAATTTTTAAAATTTTACTTTAGGAAAATTTAAGAATCACTTTAATTTGATTTAAATAAGATTTATTTTATAATTATAATTTTAATAAAAATATATGTTTGTTAGTTTTAGTTTTTCTTAAAATTTTCATGTCATTATGTGGTATTAAGTTTTCTATTGCAAGTGTAATTTCGTGGTATTTTAGGCTTTTGAATTCAACATATTATTATTATTATCTATAAGCATCTTTCATTTTTGTTATTATATTGATAATGCAAGTTAATTATTGAACATTTTCATTAACTAAATTTATCTTTATCAAAGAACATTCATTCTCTAATTATAAAATTTAATATCCCTATCCATTCTATTTACTCATATCAAAATACAATAATTAAAAAAAATAAACATAACTTTAAATTACTAATTTATACTTAATTAATTATAAATATATCATTTTATTAATTCTAAACTAAATTAAAAAAAATAAAAAAAACCTTTTATACATATATTATTTATGTTTATAAAAATATAAATTTTTAATAATTTAATTTTATACATGCATTTAAAAATATTATTAAATACAAAATTGATTTAAAAACTTATTTATTTTGTAAAATGTTAAAAAAATTAAAAAAAAACTAAACAAAACATTACTTATTTTATTTAATAATGTATAAATTAAAAAAAAAACATAAATTATATTTTAATGCCACTAAGAGTTTTCCAATACTTCTTTTTTTTCCTAGCATGCAATTAAAATTTTAGATGAGAATTTAAATTAAATGTATTTGGTTTGATACATCATTTTTCATGCTCTGACAAACATGGTACAGGACAGCAGTGGAGAGGCACGAAACTGCAGGTCCGTAGGGCACTGGCAGCATGTATGTGGAGGCATGGCATGGCATCCATGCCCCAGTGCATTCCTGGGTTGGGTAGCCAGTGCCCAAGTCTCACCACACCACCTTGTTTGAAAATACATGAAAGATTTGAAGGATGGAGACCCATCTTTATTGAGATATTAAATTCCTCATGTGGCAAATAGTTGTAGAGCATTGACTTGAATAGAGTGATGTATTATTTCTTTTGGGGGGAAAGTATGGGCAAGTCATGTAGGAATAACAACATGATCTCAACATGTATGGGAGTGAGGTTTGGCTATATATGAAAGGTGGGCTTGGTTCGCAACCCCACTCATTTTAAATTTAAAATAGTTGTAGTTGTTTTTTATTTAACAATTAGCACATTTAGGTGATGTTTATAGGTATAGGGTTTTAGGGAAATAATAATTTGGATACGTGTCAAGTTGTGATGCGAAGCGAGATGTTAGGTGAGTAGTTGTGGTTATGTGGCAGAGGAGCGTGGGCAAAGTGATGTGTTTTCTTGTGGAACAAAAAAAAATTATTCTATAGATTAGAAAAAAATCCAATAATCATAGTCATCAACATTGTTTTGTTGCGTGCAACATTTACTTGACTATATATATTTTTTTGTTTGGAGATACCCCCGAGGGGGTCCCCTTTAGCTTAGAGCCAAGGACTAAGGGGTATCCATTCCGCCAAAATCCGCTCAGGGCACGAACCTGGCCTCATCCCTTTTTTAGGTGTCAGGGCTTTGCACTTAGCAAAACTTGATCCCTGGTGGGCTCATTCTGAACCTTTCAACTTCACTAGTAGACCAAAGGTCCATTGAGCACAAGACATGTAAGTCCCATCGATTTATTTTATAAAGATGAATTTCATATATGTATACATTCTTTTGAAAATATTTTCTTGAATATTTTCAAAGGAATGTATACATATATGAAATTCATCTTTATAAACTAAATCAATGGGACTTACATGTCTTGTGTTTAATGATTTAACTAACTACTATAGAGGAAAAAACTACATACTTTGATCTTTTACCCTCTTATTCTATCTCACTTTGGACTTGTCATAAATACTTGTCCTAACACTTAATTTGTTATATTTTTGGTTTATACATTGATACATTCTTGAATCTTGTTTTCCACTAAGCTAACTCAATTTTTAATGGTCAAAGTCAACTCCTAATTTACCCATATTTACATCTTGGATTAGACTGTAGATGCGAATTTGTCTCATAAATAGAACCATGTCCATGATTGTTAGTGTATATATTATCTCATGCACATGGATAATTCCACATGGAATTAATCCTACTTAGGTGTCTTAGTTAGTGGGAGCTAGCTCACCACCTCTTACTAGTCTTGAGGAAGTTAACTTGCCACCGGTCTCAATTAGTGGGGGTCGATTGCCTAGTCTTCTCCACTATTTTAGGTGGCCAGTTCTTCCCTCTTTCCTATATGTAAATCTCACTTCTCTTTCTATCTGCATATCATCCTGATGATGGATCATGGAGTATGATCCGAAACACTGATGAAAAAACTTACACATAGTTATTCCAGAAATCTTGCTCACAACTAATATATCCATTTTCGTGTAATCTTCATTTGCTTTGCATATTCTAAGATTTTTTAATCTAGCTTGCAACAAGGAGTGTGTGTGTGTGCTTAACTCACATGGCTCGAACCGATATAGGTATTCAATCTAGAAGATCTTAGCACTGTCTCACAATGAATTCATCCTCCCAATTAAAAAAATCCTACTTCATGAGCTAACTCTTTTGGATATTATGGTTGTATCCGTCATTATGTGTGCCAAATCTTTTTAATTAAGTGCTTAAGATCTTGTATTTAAGAACAATATTTTTTGAGGAATAAATGTCTTTATTAGTGATTATAAAATATTTTTACATATATTCTCTAATGACAATAATTTAAAAAAAAATAAAAATTAAAAGGGATAAATGCTTTTGACAGGAAGCTATGAACCGGTGAGGTCACAAATGGGGGACCCCGTCCCTAATATAAACATTCAACAATAACAACCCAATGAGGTTTGATCTTTGATGGTAAGAACAACAACACCACAACTTAATCATCACCATATGCCACTATTGACAATAATAATTAGAAAATTAGTCTTCATAAGAAAATATCATTACAACACACCAAAAAGCATTATTAAGAACATGGTCTAAATCTCAACATCAACATTCATAGATAGTCCACTAGGCATTTGCATATTCTATCTTGTGTGTCTTCAATTATTATAAAGCTAGCAAAGGAGTTTAACTCACTATCAAACAACTTTTATACTTCCCTCTATATACAATAAATCACAAAAGTTATTTTAGCACCTCATTTGTATTAGACACAAATAAAAGTGAAAGTGAATGAGATTGAAGAAAATTTTCACATAGGATGAAATTGCATGTAGATAAAGTGTCCAAGGACTAAACAATAGAATGACCTAATCCTAAATAGGTCAAGATTTACATATTAATTTTTTCATAACCTCATAAGTATAAATATAATTTCAAAATTATGAATCTAATCATTGAGCATGTCACACAAAATATCTATTATTAATAATCGTAAATTAACATAAAATTAAGCGACATTCTAATGTTATTTTATATTTATCAATCTTAACTTATACTAATGTAGGTTTAGTTAGTTGTAATTGCTTCATCATTTATTAGACACCTAAATTAATTACATGGTTTTATTTTCTCTAAATTTTGATGAACCCATGATTTTGAACTCCTTTAATGGTTTTCTCTAAGGTTTTTATTCTTTCCATTTTATAATTTTATTTTTAAAATTTGTCTTTTATTTAGACTTAAAGTTTTATTTATATTATATGGATCATTACATACCTTCACCCATGATGGATGCACAATACTTGATTAATGGTATGATATACTTTCTATGTGCGTGATCAAATACATCGTACTCTTATTATGATACATTTCTAATGATTTTTTTTGGAAATAAACTCACATTTATGATACTATCCCTTTTGAAATCTCATTTTGCTTCCATTATTAGGTGCATGATTACCACTTGGTTACTCAATTATAAAATATCCAATCTCTCTAAAGATCACATTCCAACTATAAACTATCTTCATTATCATTGGAATCTAAATTTTATCACTTCACCCCATCATTATAACTAATGAAGATACACTTCTCTCATTTGAATTTCAACTTAGACCTCCTCTCTTTAGGGACATGCAAATATTCCCCACATATAATTTTTTTTATTATACTAAAGTGTTGCATATTTTCACATTCAAACTCGCTCTAGGGTTTTGTCAACAAATCCCTACAATGCTAACAAATTGGCCCATGCATTCTCTATAAACTTTATAAAGGTAGAATTTTTAATTCAAAGTATTATAGGGTAGTAAATTTTACTATATGTCATTATTTGCTTCAATACAATGAGGTAGTTTTAATTTTCCTTTCAAATGCAATGGATTTGGTGTAGGACATAGATCTTCATCACTAGCTAGGTTTTAGTTTTGTGCAAAGCTATCTATTAGTAGAGATTTTTTTAGTAGGCTATGGACATTTATGCCATTTTTGAAGGTCCAACTCAAATTGGAGGTATCTTATCTTTGTGTAAGTAAATGAATATTCATGCAACCACCTATGTTTACAAAGCTTAGGAAGTTATGGTGTAGAATTTAGGGAACCCACTATTGCTAAAGAAAAATAATTATTTAAGGCTATTCACTTTCTCCCATGTCACTCTAAAATACCCCTTATAGGGCTAAAACAATTCTACTTAGCTATCAATATTTTTATTGCCTTCCTGTTGTTAGGAAAAGGTGTGTTGTCCACCTTGCATAATGTTATAATGCAATATTTTATTATTATGTGGTGCACCTAGAGGATCTAGGGATGCATGCATTGCATGGGATAGAATTCTTGGGGCCACTTTATGTATTGTATGTAACATTGTGATAAATATTTAATGTGGGGTTGCACATTGGAAAATTATTTAATATTGTGAAAACTTAGTACCAAAAAGTAAATGTGAGGGTTAATGGTTTTGTAAGCTCATGGTATTAGTCACATGGTTTTATGTTATACCACTTGGTGGTTTTGTATGAATTTGTTTCTATAAAAGAAAACACATGGGTAGTTGTATAAGGTTGGATAGTTGCCTTGGATATTTGGCTAAGGGGTTGAGAGAATCTCTTGTTAGCATTTGTGAGGTTTGAATCATGGCATGGGATGTGTGGTTACATGCTTGTTCACATGGATTGCTTGTAGAGGGCTTGATGTTTCAAAGGTATTCATGGAGAACTTTGAAGATGTATTGTAATGTTTATTACTGAATAGTACATGAGTAATGAATTATTTTAAAGGCTAAATTTTTCTCTCTTGAGGGTTTTACCAGGGTACATCTTGTGTCATCTTTGATGGTATGTTGTCTATTCTTTTACATATGAATTTTGAATATTTTTGGCATAGATTTCTCTATTTGGGTTATGTGTAAATTATCTTGGGTGGATGCATATTTCCTTTCATTTGGAATCAAAGCCATGGTTGTGGTTTGTATAACCCTTCTTGGAGTAGATCTAATGTATAATTGAATCTAGGGCTTGCAGGGAAAGAATGAAGACATTGGAAGATATGAGGGTTTTTTGCAAGTTGTTTTTACACACTTGGGGTTTTGAGGTTACAAATTTGTGGTTATTTTTGGTAGATCCAAGTTTATGAATCTTTGTTGGAAAAATAGGTTTATTATGGATGTACACTATGAGGGTTTTGTAGGGGAAATATTTCAGATGACCCCTTGGGAGAAAATAGACTTCACCATTGGATCCAAGAGGCCTGAGAGATGAATATTGACACAAAATTTGGCCTATTTAGGTCACTATGAAAAAATACATTTGTTTTGCCCTCCTTGCCCCTATTGTACAACTATCAAATGGTCTGTAAATGAAAGAACTAAAATGTATATATATAATTGATGTGTAAACTTAAAATTAAAAAAAAAATTACAAGGGGGTCTGCAGACCCCTGTATCATGCATTGGTAGCATACGCCAACATTTACTATTGGTGCTGACCATTGGCTCTGACCAAAAATCACTGAGCCGGTAGGGTCCTGAAAATCAATGGGGCATAGCCTCGATTTGATCCCAGGTCCCATGGGGGTAAAAGCCAGCCCCCTCGCGAGGCTAAAATAAAACATTTAATTTATTTGCCAAGTTTTTTAAACATAAAAATATAACCCATTTGAATATTATTTTCGGGACTGCTACCCTTGCAGGTGCCGCCACTACCACCAACAAGTCATCCAAAGGGGCCACCAACTTTTCCCTTATAGCCAAATTGGGTAAATTTTCTAGGGGGCATAACTTTCACCTAAGGTGTCCACTTTTTTACTTTGTATACTCATTGGAAAGGTGGTTTTGAGCAGTACATTGTGTTATCAGTTTTTTTTTCCAGATTTTGTTATTTTGACAAAGATATGCTTGTTGAAAGTTGGATGTTCTTTTCATTCTTGTAGAGGTCATAGCTTGTGCATACAAAGTTAGATATTGGACTTCTTATAGTCGACAGAAAGCTTGTTCAAATAAATACATAGTGGTTAGGTTTGGAGATGTTTTGGCATGATTTGTTTGCTTTTATTTCCATCTAATTAAATGCTTATGCATTCATGTTGACTATGGTGATTTTATGAGCATATGGCTACTCAAATATTAGTGATTTTGTGTTTGAGTAATTGTGTACTCACATGTATGTCTCTGATTACTCTCATTTGACATGGTTATCAATAAATTATTAGAAATTTGTATGTTGCATTATTGGACTTACGGGTTGTGCATTATTGTAGGTTGTCTACTCTTACAAGTTATATATATGACATGTATGTGGGTTGTCTATGCCCAGATATTATTACTTTTGGAAAATTCATATTGGTGGCTTGGTTTACTCACTTGTTTTGCTAGTTTGGTTGTCATGTTGAGATGGTATTACCAGGTACAATCATGATGTAGAGCTTGTGTTGTTGATTATGTGATGCATATATGTGGGACATGGTTGGAGTTTGTTATTGGTATGTTTGGTGGTGATTATGGTGTCATGGATGTTCCTTGAGCCTTAGGGACTTTGGAATCACATGATTGTTTATGAAGGTGCTTTGTTGGTGGTGTTGGATTGATTCTGGGTTGATTATGGTAGTGTATTTTCGTGGTTTGAGGATCATAGTTTTACTTTTCCTTTTGGGAGCTCATGTTGCAATTGATTTATTTGATTGTTTAAGGTACTTTTGTTGATCTTCATTGAGGAGGTTGTTATCACAATTTCATGGATAGCTTGATTACACTATTCAGTGAGAACTTGTGACAATGATGGTTTGGCGATGCATCTTTTTGTTTTTGAGATTATTGTTTGTACTCTTCTCTTTGGGAGCTTGGTGTTGAGTTATTTGATTGTGTTGGGGAAATGGAGGATCTTCATTTAGAGGATGGTTGTCATGTTACCGTGGAGATATTGGTATCATGGTTCAATGGGAGCTTGTGGCAATGATGTGGATTCACCATTTGATGGTGGATGATATTCTTGATAGGAGATGGTTATCTTATGTGATTTGGAGATGTTGACATATTAGTTAGCCATGGAGGAATCTTTAGTATTTGGTTGAGGTGTCATGATTTTTTCATTTGACATGTGATCCTTGTTTTGATAATATGGTTTTGGTATTATGTCATGATGTACTCTTGATTACTAGTCTAGAGTTTTGACATGATACAGGTACATGATATGTTCATTGGAGCATATGATTTTCTTTTGAGATGTGCTATCATGATGTCATGATTGAGTTCCTGATTCATGATTGGGGCTTTGAATTTGATCTTGGTTGGTTCTCTTAGTATTGAGTACTTTGATCATTTTCTTGGGACCTTCATGATGATGCTATGTTTCATTTGGAGTTTGGCATGGTTTGATTGGTTACAAGTGCTCATGGATACTTGGAGACATAGGTGAGGCTAGGTGATCTCTTGGGATTAGAGACATTTGTTGAGACAATTACTCATTGATGATGTTTCAATTGGAAGTTCGAGGAGCCTACACCTTGGTTGGATGTGATTTCAACATGGACCTATGAGGAGATATTTCTTAGATGATTCATGATGACTTGGATATCTTGGAGGACTATTCTCATTCCCCACTCTTGGTCTACTCAATGATTTATCATTTGAGAGGTATTTCCCATTGTTATTTTTAGATGCATTATGTTCTATGATTTATCTTCTCATGCATATGGATCTTGAGCTATAGTTTTCTAGTTCTAGAAGGATCATTGAGGGATGTTGGCATGCTTATCTCCTTATATGTTATGAGATTATTCATTGATGTTGAGTTTAGGAGATGTTATTAGGCTTATTCCCTTGTTTTAGGAAAGAATTTGGTTTGATATTCTTTGGGTTGATATGGATACATCTCAGTTATGGTTAGATGTGGATAATTCTACTCTCTTTGGGGTTTTATAGAGGAGACCATACTAATCACAACTTAGCATTTAGAGGTGTGTGTAGGACATGCTACATGTTGTGATTTGCACATTCTCTCTTTGGTCTTGTTCTTCTTCCTAGATTTTTGTATTCATATAATTGGATTTGAGGTCTTGTGTGGAGCTATGGTGATCACTATGTTTCTGGTCATGTGTTGTTCATTTTGTAGTGTAGAAAAATTTACAACTTTAAATTTTCACTCTATGTTTGCATCCCCTTACTAAATTGGACTTAGTTCAACTCAAGTTTGGTTATCCTAGGATTCCCTTCTTTTCAAGAGTAGAGTGATACATTAAATTGCCAACATCACTTTCATAAGGAACTTTGGTCATGTCCTCCATCTCGATAGGAGATTTTGGACAATCTTCAACAGATAGCTTTGTTCCCTGTAACATTGGAACAACTAGTTGCTTGCATTTTGTTATACAAAATATCTCCAAGACAGTATTGATATACTTACTCTAGCTGAGCCAAAGCTTTATACTTACCCTATCCCTCTTGATTTCCATTCCTAGAATATACCTTGCTGCACCTAAATCTTTCATTTCAAACTGTGCTGACAACTTAGATTTTAAATCAAAAATCTTCCCAAAGAATAACATATCATCCACATACAAGGCAATAATAAGCAAACGATCATTTTTAGTTTTGTAATAAACACAATGATCTAATTTTGATCTTATGAATCCCAAAGACAACACAAAGGTGTCAAACTTTTGGTACCACATTCTAGGCTATTGCTTCAAACCATATAGAGATTTCTTTAACTTGCAAACCAAATTTTCTTTACCTTTTTAAATGAAGTGCTCAGGCTGGGACATATAAATTTCTTCTTCCAACCCTCCATGAAGAAATGTTGTCTTCACATCCATCTTCTTGATCTCTAAGTCATACGCAACTGCAAGTGACAAAAGAAATCTGATAGATGTCAGCTTAGCTATAGGAGAAAATAATTCTACATAATCAATTCCCTCCACCTAGGAATAACCTTTCGTGACCAACCGAGCTTTATACTTCTCAACATTTCCATCCATACCAATCATTTTCTTAAATACCCATTTACATCCAACAGCTTTCATCCTTCGGGCAGGGGTACCAAATCCAAGGTTTCATTCTTTTTCAATGAAGTGCTCAGGCTGGGACATATAAATTTCTTCTTCCAACCCTCCATGAAGAAATGTTGTCTTCACATCCATCTTCTTGATCTCTAAGTCATACGCAGCTGCAAGTGACAAAAGAAATCTGATTGATGTCAGCTCAGCTACAGGAGAAAAAAATTCTACATAATCAATTCCCTCCACCAGGGAATAACCTTTCGTGACCAACCGAGCTTTATACTTTTCAACATTGCCATCCATACCAATCATTTTCTTAAATACCCATTTACATCCAACAGGCTTTCATCCTTAAGGCAGGGGTACCAAATCCAAGGTTTCATTCTTTTTCAATGCCTCAATTTCATTATTCATGGCTTTTGTAGACACCTAAATTTGACCACTTCCATATGGTCATAATCCCATCATTTAATTCATCTATATTAATTAAATGACACATTTAATTAATATTATACCTTTTCCCTAAGGTTTCCAAAAATATTTAAATAAATACTTCATCTTTTACCATTTCCTCTCTAAATTAAATAAATCAATCAATTTATTTAATTTAGTCAATTATCATTTTTAATTTTTAATTCATTCTTTCTCTCTCCTTGTCCCATCCTCCATAACCCTTTCACTAATCTAGGTTAATTTAATTAATCCTTCATTAAGATGTATATATCCTTAATTAAAATTAATGTCACATCCTCCATATCTAGTCACTTGCCTCTAATCATCATTAATTAGCCTAATCACCTGTTTGCACAATCTTAATCCTAATCACTTACCTTTTCTAGCATGTCCTTAAGTCAACCTTCTTGGTACTTACCTTTTTTGGGTTGACCTCTTCCCCATGTGAATTAAAAATTCACACTTATTCCCCCTATGCATTTATCTTCCCCATGACCTCTCAAAGGTCACATCATACCCATAGGACAAGGACCCCTTTTAGGGGAATCTTTCCTTACCCATTGATTTCTTCCTTTATTTCTCCAAGGCCATCTCCAATCCCCATGGTGACAAGAGTGGACTTTCTAAAAATTCTCACTTGTCACTTTCAGCCCCATATGGGGCCAAGGAATGTCTTTTTGGAGAAATCCTCTCCCATCCCAAGGTACTTACAAGTACCTTGGGACCGCATGGCCTTTTCCATGTCACATGTACCCTTGTCATCTCACCTTGTCCTTTGGACACTTCACCCACCACATGGTGAGATGTGAGGGCTTGTGAGTCCTCAACTCACCATAGCCCTCCATCTTGGCCATGGTGGCTCAATATTGACTGTTGAATCCTCTAAAGAATTCAAATTCTTCTATAAATACCCCATCTTCCTTCATTAAAGGATCTAGATTTTAGAACTGGTGATTTTTATGCATTCATGCTCTCAAGCCATTTAAGCATCTTAGCTATTTATTACAACATCTTAGCACTTCCATTTACATCTTAGTAGTCATTATGGCATTCATCTACCTCCATTAATCCTTCAAACACCATCATTGCAAGCTTATCTTCCAAGGAGCACACATTATCAACCATTGAAGGGCCAACCAAAGATCAACTCAACATAAGGTATAATTTTTTGCTTGTTTTATCTTTATTTTGCGTGAGTTAACGTAGCCCAATCTTGAGGTATTAGGTATCATTTACTTCTCTTGCATTCTATTTTGTTTTACATTTTTAGACTAGCAGATTTCTCCTAATCACAACTTCCAACCAGGAATTTGAATCAGACATATTAATTGCTTCCTTTATAATCCTAGGCTCATTAGTGCTAGTAATAAAAGAATAGGCTCAGTTTGAATCCAACATGGAAAATCCATACCTTTCAGGTTGTCACTTCTCACATGTTGACCTCCTTACAGGCCGAGGTTGAGGTTGTGGTTCTTCTTCTTCAAAACTCTTAGAGCTACTATATCTCTCCTTAGTTTCAGGTATAATTTTTAGTTCCTCCTTATCTGGAGTTTGAGGAATTTCAACTACTTTTTCAGTCTTTTCTTCTTTCATCTCTGACTGTAGATTATTTGAAGAAGGTTTCATCTCTCGAAATATTACACTTCTGCTACACACAACCTTCTCAGTAAGAGAATTCCAAAGCTTGTATCCTTTCACACCAATTCCATAGCCAATGAAGATACATTTGATAGCCTTGTTATCCAACTTGTATCTTTTGTCATTCAGCACATAAACATATGCTTCACAGCCAAAGACACAAATATGCCTCAGAGAGGGATTCTTACCAAACCATGCTTCCATAGATGTTTTGTCAACAAGAGCCGAACGGGGTGAACGATTTATCAATTAACATACTGTAGCCAAAACCTCATCCAAAAAATTTTGCTCCAGATCAGCACCACTCAACATACTTCTCGCTCTTTCCATCAACGTCTTGTTTAACCTTTCAACAACTCCATTCTGCTATGGAGTGTAAGGCATAGTTTTATGCCTTTTAATCCCATGGTCTTTGTGGTACCTTTCAAAATATGCAGAACAAAACTCACTGCCATTTTCTATCCTCAAGCATTTAATTTTTCTTCTAGTATGATTTTATACCAAGTTTTTAAACTCTTTAAATCGACTGAACACTTTTGATTTACTCTTTAGAAAATACACAAATTCCCTTCTCGAATAGTCATCAATAAAAGAAACATAATATCTAGACTTCGATAATGAAGGAACATTCACTAGACCAAATACATCAGAATGAACATAATCCAGTATACCACAAGATTTATGAAGACTTGAATAAAATGAAACACGGCGTTGCTTTCCATAAATGCAGTGTTCACAAAAAACAAACTCAAGGTTACAATCAACAAGCCCTTCTACTAGATTTTTATTTTTTAAGGATTTTAAGCCTTTCTCTCCTATGTGACTGAGTCTATGATGCCACAACATGGTTTTCTCCGTTGGGAGTTTCACCTCCAAGGAGTTTGCACCCAAAGGAACTTCATTCTCCTCCTCTACACGATAATTTTTTCTTGAATTTAGAGAGACATGGTTACATTGAATAGGACGTGCATCCAGCTTGTACAAAGTGCCAATACGTGCACCCTTAGCCAGAACCATTGACCCTCTAGTCATTTTGCAACCTCCACTCGAAAAGGAAACTTGCACTCCATCATTCAGCTTACTAACATAAAGCAGGTTATGAGCCAAACCTGGTATGTGCAGTATGCCATCAATTCATTTGATTCTTCCTTAAGGGAATTGGATTCTAACTCTTCCAGGACCATCAATTTCTAGAGTTGAATCACTTGCCAGGTACACCTTTCCACCAGCATACTTTTCATTCTTAGTGAACCAATCTCTGTGAGATGTCATGTGAAAATATGCGATTGAGTTAATTAGCCAGACATCATCTGATGCCCGAGTCACCAAGGCTGCAATTTTTAGAGTAATAGGTTGTTTAATTGATTAATTAATTAAGTCACCTTTACTTTATTTTATTTAAGCTAAAATTAGGAATCTTTATTTTGCATTATTAAATTAGTCATGTCGTCTCGTTCATTATGATCTTGACACTTGTCACATGCTAATTTAATCCTCATCCTAGGGTTTCGATCTCATTTCTTAAGGATTAATCTCTTTGTAATTATTTGAATTTTGGTTAATGCATTTTGCTTCATGTTTGTAGAGCACCATTCTTGTGTCTCTTGATCTGTGAGGTTGGTTTATCAATTTCTACATGGTATCAAAGCTTTATATCTGCAAGTTTCTTTTTCCTTTTCTATGAGATCTAGCCTTGAAGCAATTTTTCAGTGCATCTAGGGTCAAATTAGACCTCTCCATTGAATCCAAAGTTGCTAAAATAGTCAAGATTGACCTTTGTTTCATCAAAATTGGCTTTCATTTGTCAGATCTGTGAGGGTTTAAAGAAAGGGCTTTTTTGCCAGATCTAGGGGGTACCTGATTTTTTGGGGCATTTTGAGCCCAAACAGACCTCACCATTGCGTCTGTAGTGACCAAAAACCCTAAGATCAACTATCAAATCATTGAAATCTGAGCAGTTGACTTTTGAGGCAAAAATGTTTTGCCCATATGGTCGTTTGCACGTGGATCGAAAAATAAATATTTGTAGACCTTGGTAAAACAAATTTTAATTTTTTGACTTTAATTTTTATCAGAAAATTTAAAAAATATAGATTGTAATGTTTTTTGTTTGTTTTTATAAACAAATTTAAAAAAAAAATTATTAATTTTTAAAAAACAAAACAAACTATTATCTGTAAAAAAAATTTATTGTTATTTAAAAAAAACATTTTTTTTTAAATAAGCCAAATTGGGCAAATGCGGCGACGACCATTTGGCCGTCAATTTTAAACCTATTTTTTTGTTGCGACGACCATATGGCCATCAAATTTAATGCAGCAGATTGTGTATCTTGCCCTTTGAGAGCAGTTTTTCTTTTGGAGGCCATAACTTTTTCGCACGGTGTTGAAATCGGGCAAACAAGATATCGTCAGAAAGAGGAATCAAAGTAATTTCCAGTGGTGCAGACATTTTTTAGAGATTTTTTCTTAGGTCCTTGTTATTTCCAAACAAAGTCAGATCTTCTTTTTTGGAGTTGCCTTTAGTGTTTTTAGCATAACTTTTGCATATGATGTTAAAAATGGGAAAACGAGATATCGTCGGAAAGCTGGTTCCAATCTCTTCATAGTGGTGTAGGTGGTTTCTAGATTTGATTTTTGGTTTTTCCTAGAAATCCTTCTTCTCAGTTGTAGTCCTTTTTGGACCTTGGGATCACATTGCATGTATTTATCATCTGTAAACGTACTAAAATAAAGAGTCTCAAATTTGTATGTGTATTATTGAGATTCTTGCACATAACTTTGTGCCTTATTTTACTCGCACTATGATATAAAGTGCCATGGGGGTTGATGTTTTCCTTTGTTTTTCCTTCATACATTTCTCGTGCGTGTGTGACTTTTTTTTCACACCCTTTATATCCGCTTGTACTTTCATGTCTGCACATTCAAATATTCTTGGTTCTTTATCATGCACTACATTCAAACATTTAGTTTTAGTGTACCTGTCATACCTCTCCCTTGTTAACATTATGGGGGGGTTTCTACTGTTGGTGTTAATGCTTCCTTAGTTTCGCGTTGGAGTGAGCAATGTATACAATATTTGTTCCTATGTACTAGGTGGATGCAACGACTAGTTACCCATACATTTAGGTGAGATGGAGCACTTACCATATGGACACTCTTGCATTCCTATTTCTGGAGGCAACCTTCCATTTTCACATGATCAGTTCTTCATATTTTTGGTACTTTTTCCATCTGTATCTTTAAGTTCTAGGTGTTTGCCTTTGTTTGCCATCAGATTCAAGTAGTGTCATTGATGACACTCCTGTAGATTCTTGTCTTCTTGATCTTGATCATCATCTATTTCAGCAGAGGTTTTTCTTTCAGCATTTCAACAATCATTCTACGACAGAGTTTTCAACTTCTTCATGCTTTAGTGGTGTTTTCCATGTTCATCCTTTGTTCCTATCTTTTGGGACAATTTCTTCTTGATTCGAGGCTTCTTCGACCTTCATTATTTTTTGAAGGCTTCTTAGTCCTTCACATGTATTTCTCTTTTTTGGAGAGGAGTTTTTCCCATGAGGTTTTCTCCTTTTCTCCTGTTGTGAGAGATCTTTTTCATTTGTACATGGGTACCTCATCAGGCCTTGTTTGTTGGGACCCATATTTTCTTTTATGCATCTTTCCTTAGTTTTTTAGCTTCTCCCTAAGTGCATCTTAAGGGGGTGTTAGAGTAATAGGTTTTTTATTTGATTAATTTAATCATATTGATTAATTAATTAAGTTACCTTTACTTTATTTTACTTAAGCTAAACTTAGAAATCTTTATTTTGCATTATTAAATTAGTCATGTCATCTTGTTCATTATGATCTTGACACTTTTCACATGCTAATTTAATCCTCATCCTAGGGTTTTCACTTTAGGGTTTCAATCTCCTTTCTTAAGGATTGATCTCTTTGTAATTATTTAAATTTTGGTTAATGCATTTTGCTTCATGTTTGCAAAGCACCATTCTTGTGTCTCTTGATCCCCTTTGGTGATAGGTTATTTGCTTGCAGGTGTTCATTGGGATTTGTGAGGTTGGTTTATCATCTTCTACAACAATTAAGGCATCTACATCACTCTGAGAATAGTCATTGTCTGAAGAGTTGCTCTTCTTCTTCTTTTTCTCCTTGCAATCCTTTCAGATATGACCAACCTACCCATAATTCCAGTAATTTACCTTGGACTTCTTGCCAGGATAATTTGATCTCCCTTCAAATTTGGATTTAGACTTCTTATCTTTATTCTTGCCTCTCCTTTGATCTACCTTGAACAACAAGAGCCTCCTTGGCCATTTCAGAAGACTTCCTTCGCATTTCTTATGACAGCAGTGACATAACCACATCTTCCATCTTAAAAGTGGTTGTTGTACTTCTAATAGCCATTACTAGATGATCCCATGTGTCATGTAAGGAGCATAATAGAAGCATACAATGATCCTCCTCCTGTATCTTTACACCCATAGAGGCCAACTGAGCCAAAATCATATTAAATGAATTCAAATGGTCCAATACAGATGCACCTTCTTCCATCTTCAAGGAGTATAACTTCTTCCTCAGGAATAAATTACTCACCAAAGACTTCCCTTGATAAATTTCACCAGTTTTCTTCCATAACAAAGATGCAGTCTTCTCCTCATGGACGTTCAGGAGAATAGAATCAGCCAGACAAAGTCTTATCAACCCTCTAAATTTTCTATCTGTGAGGTCCCAATCTTCTTGCTTCATGCCTTGTGGCATATTTCCAGACACAACAATCCATAGGTATCTATCCACCAACAGATCTTCCATTTTGAGTTTCCACAACTCAAAATCACCACCATTGAAATTTTTAATTTCTACTCTTCATAATGTGCTTGCCATC
This sequence comes from Sequoiadendron giganteum, assembly GCA_007115665.2. NCBI lineage: Eukaryota > Viridiplantae > Streptophyta > Pinopsida > Cupressales > Cupressaceae > Sequoiadendron > Sequoiadendron giganteum. The sequence goes on from VCHN02000014.1 coordinate 94,254,009, forward strand.
TCAATCCATAACCAAGACAATCATTTTCTTCCCTACAAGACTCCAACTGGACAGGATTGGCACAAAAAACCAACCCTACTCACAAGGATAACACAAATGGCCAAGCTCTAATACCACTTGAAAGGAAAGGCACGAGTGCGGAAATGCCTTCCTAATACAAAATCCTCAAGAAAGAAGTGTAGAAAAAACATCTATTTAACAAGTTACATTCATTGAGATGCACATTCATAGAACAAAAGAATAGAAAAATTATCACACACAGAGATAACAACAGATTTACGTGGGAAAACCCTTATGGGATAAAAACCCACACACCAAGTAAATCCACTTTGTATTACAGTAAATAGCCTACATACAGATTTACAGACTTCACTCTCAGATGTTAACTCACAACAATAATACAATCCCTTGGTCGACCTCTCTCACCAATTATAGTTCTAATCTCTTACACACTATTCCAATACTCATAGATTATACAATGTAAAACCATTCAACTACCCACTTCATCGAGTTGCACACCATTTAATTTGATACAAAGAATTTGAATTTTCATTCAATGCATCTTGTTGTTCATCTGATCTGATTTGATCTCGATCACCTTTGCAAATCATGTTGCCATCATGAATATAAAATCTTCATTTAAGTTGTTGCTGGAGTAGTTCCAATGTTGGTTACTAGGCGAGCTACTCGCATTCACACTGATGACTGCCACGTAATTCACAACAAGGATGTGAATTGCATGATTATCCAATCAATAATCGCCATTTTCTTATACACGTCACCAATCAGGTCCCACCATGACATTCTCCATGAGTCATCGAGTCAACCATCACCATATTGGGGAGACAACATATCATCTCCCACCAATGTAAGAAAATCCCACCGATGTCCCGATCTATGTTGCCAGGTTGGGAGAAACCCGAACTTCACAAGCTCCATTGAAGGTTAGGAAATTCCTAAAACCTGTGGCATGCCTATAATGATGTCGCCAAGTCGAGAGAAACCCGAACTTCACAACCTCCATCGGAGGTTAGGAAATTTCCAAAACCCGTGACATAGTGATAGCAAAGGGAAGCTCATTGATGCCAAGTTACAAACTTTCAGCGATAGTCTGGCAATGAAGGCCAACAAAGGGAAAGGTGCCAAGTCTTTAAGAGAGGTTCAAGCCAACAAGTTGAGGAATATTTTCCAACAAGCTCCCACTTGACGCTGACTTACTGGCTTCCTCTAAACTCAAAGTTATTGGAAGTCATAGGCCCCAAGGCCCATTGAACTTGCACACCACCTATACTTGTTTGTGCTCATAGGCTTTGTCAATGCATCAATGAAATTATCCATAGTATCCAATTTTTCAAGATTAACCTTTCCATCCTCCACCATATCATGAACAAAATGATACTGAACATCGATATGCTTCGTCTTGGCATGGAAAGTGGGATTTTTTTCCAAATGAATAACATTCTGACTGTCACAACAAATCATAATCTTCCCTACATTAAACCCAACATCAGAACACAAAACATCTAAGCCAAACGACTTCTTTATAGGCGTGTGTTGCTTCCATATACTCTGCCTCAATAGTAGATAAAGCGACTATAGCCTGCCGCTCACTCATTCATTTCACTGCACCACCAAATAACATGAATATGTATCCACTAGTGGATCTTTTTCTATCAATGTCCCCTTCCCAATTGGAATCCAAATACCCATGAATGCTAAGAGATCTCAGTGATCCAACCGAGTTGCGATGATAACACAAAGCATACTTCGAGGCACCCTTCAAATATCTGAAAAATACCTTCACAACATCCCAATGTGGTCTTCCTGGATTAGCCATAAACTGACTAAGTACTCCCACTGGAAATGTATGGCCTTGTACAAACCATTGCATACATTAAACTTCCAACAACACTTGCATAAGGCACTTTGGTCATGTCCTCCATCTCGATAGGAGATTTTGGACAATCTTCAACAAATGGCTTCATTCCCTATAACACTAGAACAACTAGCTGCTTGCTTTCAATTATACTAAATCTCTCTAGGACAATATTGATATACTTACTCTGGTTGAGCCAAATCTTTCTAATTATCCTATCCCTCATGATTTCCATTCCCAGAATATACCTTGCTGCACCTAAATCTTTCATTTCAAACTATGCTGACAACTAAGTTTTTAAATCAAAAATCATACCCTTACTATTCCCAAAGAATAACATATCATCCACATACAAGGCAATAATAAGCAAACAATCATTTTTAGTTTTGTAATAAACACAATGATTTGATTTTGATCTCACGAATCCCAAAGACAACACAAAGGTGTCAAACTTCTGGTACCACATTCTAGGTGATTGCTTTAAACCATATAGAGATTTCTTTAACTTGCAAACCAGATTTGCTTTACCTTTTTCAATGAAGTGCTCAGGCTGGGACATATAAATTTCTTCTTCCAACCCTCCATGAAGAAATGTTATCTTCACATCCATCTTCTTGATCTCTAAGTCATACACAGCCGCAAGTGCCAAAAGAAATCTGATAGATGTCAGCTTAGCTACAAGAGAAAAAATTTCTCCATAATCAATTCCCTCCACCTGGGAATAACCTTTCTTGACCAACCAAGCTTTATACTTCTCAACATTGCCATCCATACCAATTGTTTTCTTAAATACCCATTTACAACCAACATGCTTTCGTCCTTCAGGTAAGGGTACCAAATCCAAGGTTACATTCTTTCTCAAGCCTCCATTTCAACATTCATGGCTTCCAACCAGGAATTTGAATAAGACATATTAATTGCATCCTTTACAGTCCTAGGCTCATCAATGCTAGTAATCAAAGCATAGGCATAGTTCAAATCCAACATAGAAAATCCATACCTTTCAGGTTGTCACTTCTCACGTGTAGACCTCCTCATAGGATGAGGTTGAGGTTGAGGTTGTGGTTCTTCTTCTTCATAACTCTTAGAGTTGCTAGAGCTCTCCCCAGTTTTAGGTACACTCTGTAGTTCCTCTTTATCTAGAGTTCTAGGAATTTGAACTATTTTTTATGTCTTTTCTTCTTTCATCTCTGACTGTAAATCAGTTGAAGAAGGTTTCATCTCTTGAAAGATTACACTTCTGTTGTACACAACCTTCTCAATAAAATGATTCCAAAACTTGTATCCTTTCACACCAATGCCATAGCCAATGAAGATACATTTGGTAGCCTTGTTCTCCAACTTGGATCTTTTTTCATTCAACACATAAACATATGCTTCACAGCCAAAGACATGAATATTCCTCAAAGAGGGATTCTTACCAGACCACACTTCCATAGATGTTTTGTCAACAAGAGCCGAATAGGGTGAATGATTTATCAAGTAACATGTTGTAGCTATAGCCTCAACCTAAAACTTCTGCTCCAAACCAACACTGCTCAACATATTGCTTGCTCTTTCCATCAGCGTCCTGTTTAACCCTTCAACAACTACATCCTGTTGTGGAGTGTAAGGCGTAGTTTTATGCCTTTTAATCCCATGGTATTTGCAGTTCCTTTTGAAATCTACAGAAAAAAAATCACCGCCATTGTCTATCCTGAAGCATTTAATTTTTCTTCTAGTCTGATTTTCTACCAAGTTTTTAAACTCTTTAAATTGACTGACACTTCTGATTTACTCTTTAGATAATACACAAATGCCCTTCTCAAATAGTCATCAATAAAAGAAACATAATATCTAGACTTTGATTACAAAGGAACATTCACTAGACCAAATACATCAGAATGAACATAATCCAGTATACCATAAGATTTATGAGGACTCAGATAAAATGAAACACGGTGTTGCTTTCCATAAATGCAATTTTCACAAAAATCAAACTCAAGGTTACAATCAATAAGCCCTTTTAATAGAAAATTATTTTTCAAGGCTTTTAAGCCTTTCTCTCCTATGTGACCAAGTCTATGATGCCACAACATGGTTTTCTCTACTGGGAGTTTCACCTCCAAGGAGTTTGCACCGAAAGGAATTTCATTATCCTCCTCTACATGAGCAACTTTGCTTGACTTTATAGAGACGATGTTACATTGAACAGGGCATGCATCCAGCTTGTATAGAGTGCCAATACATGCACCCTTAGCCAACACCATTGACCCTCTAGTCATTTTACAACCTCCACTCGAGAAGGAAACTTGCACTCCAACATCATTCAACTTATTAACTTAAAGCGGGTTACAAGCCAAACCTGGTATGTGCAGTACACCATCAATTCCTTTGATTCTTTTGTCAGGGAATTAGATTCTGACTCTTCCACAACCAACAATTTCCCAAGTTGAATCACTTTCCACGTACATCTTTCCACCAACATAATTTTCATACTTAGTGAACCAATCCCTATGATATGTCATGTGAAAAAATGCACCTAAGTCAATTAGCTAGACATCATCTGATGCCTGAGTCACCAAGGCTGCAATGAAGGCATCTGGATCACTCTGAGAAGAGTCATTGTTTGAAGAGTTGCTCTTCTTCTTCTTTTTCTCCTCCTTACAATCCTCTTGGATATGAACAACTTGCCCACAATTCCAACATTTCACCTTGGAATTCTTGCCAGGAGACTTTGATCTCCCTTCAGATTTGGATTTATACTTCTTGTCTTTCTTCTCGCCTCTCTCCTTTGATCTACCCTGAACAACAAGAGCCTCCTTGGCCATTTCAGAAGACTTCCTTCACATTTCTTCTAACAATAGCAAAGCAATCACATCTTCCATCTTAAAAGTGGTTGTTGTGCTTCCAATAGCCATTACCAGATGATCCCATGTGTCAGGTAAGGAGTATAATAGAAGCATACATCGATCCTCCTCTATCTTTACACCCACAAAGGCCAATTAAGAAATAATCATATTAAAAGAATTCAGATGGTCTGCTACAGATGCACCTTCTTCCATCTTCAAGGAGTATAACTTCTTCCTCAGGAATAACTTATTCACCAAAGACTTCCCTTGATAAATGTCACCAAGTTTCTTCCATAATGAATATGCAGTCTTCTCCTCATGGACGTTTAGGAGTACAAAATCGGCTAGACAAAGTTTTATCAACCCTCTAGCTTTTCTATTTGTGAGGTCCCAATCTTCTTGCTCCATGCCTTGTGGCATAGTTCTAGAAACAACAATCTAGGGGTCTCTATCCACCAATAGATCTTCCATTTTGAGTTTCCACAACTTAAAATTTCCACCATTGAACTTTTTAATTTCTACTCTTCTTGATGTGCTTGTCATCTCAATCTATAACCAAGACAATCATTTTTTTCTCTACAAGACTCCCACTAGATAGGATTGGCACAAAAAAATGAGCCCTACTCACAAGGACAACACAACTGACCAGGCTTTGATACCACTTGAAAGGAAAGGCACGGGTGCGGAAATGCCTTCCTAATGCAAAATTCTCAAGAAAGAAGTGCAAAAAAAATATCTATTTAACAAGTTACATTCATTGAGATGCACATTCACAGAACAAAAGAATAGACAAATTATCACATAGAGATAACACCAAATTTACGTGGGAAAACCCTTACAGGAGAAAAGCCCACACACCAAGTAAAGCCACTTTATATTATAGTAAATAGCTTACATACAACGTTACAAACTTCACTCTCAGATGTTAACTCACAACAACAATACAATCCCTTGGTCGACATGTCTCACCGATTATAGTTCTAATCTCTCACACACATTGTTCCAATACTCATAAAGCATACAATGTAAAACCATTCAACTACCCACTTCATTGAGCCACACGCCATTTAATTTGATACAAAGAGTTTGAATTTAAACTCAATGCATCTTGTTGTTCATCTGATCTGATTTGATCTTGATCACCTCCGCAAATCGTGTCGTTGTCATGAAGATGAAATCTTCATTTAATTTGTCACTGGAGTAGTTGTTCCATTGTTGGTTACTAGACAAGCTACTCATGTTCACACTAATGACTGCCATGTAATTCACAACAAGGATGTGAATTGCATGATCATCTAATCAATAATCACCATTTGCTTATACACATCACCAATCAGGTCCCACCATGACATTCTCCATGAGTCACTGAGTCAACCATCGCCATATTGGGGAGACAACATATCATCTCCCACCGATGTAAGAAATTCCCACCAATGTTCCAATCTTTATGTCGCCAAGTCGGGAGAAACCCAAACTTCGCAACCTCCATCAGAGGTTAGGAAATTCCTGAAACCCATGACATGCCTATAACGATGTCGCCAAGTCAGGAGAAACCCAAACTTCATAACCTCCATTAGAGGTTAGGAAATTTCCAAAACCCGTGGCATAGCGATAACAAAGGGAAGCTCATTGACGCAAAGTTATGAACTTTTAGAACCCCGCGACATAGGTTTCAAGGTTTTGGATTTCAGCGATAGTTCGACAATGAAGGCCAACAAAGGGAAAAGTGCCAAGTCTTTAAGAGAGATTCAAGCGAACAAGTTGAGGCATATTTTCCAACATGTTATATGTAATATTCAAATAAATATTTAATATTAGTTGCATGGTGATAAAATATTCAATATTAGAAAAATCTTAGTACCAAAAGGGAAAAATTATTACCCAAAAAGTAAATGACGGGGACATGGTTTTATAAGCTCATGATTTAGGGGCTCATAATTTATACAATAATGCTTGGTGGTTTTGTGTAAGATTTTTTCTATAAAAGAAATCATATGAGTAATTGCTAAGGTCGGTTGCCATAACCTACAGCTTGTTGGCTAAGATTTATTGAGCATCTCTTATAGGTTACATAATTAAGGAAAGGAACCATGGATTGGGATGTGTCGTTACATGATTCTCATTTTCTTATTCACATGGATTACAATTAGGGAGATTAATTTTTTATAAGCCTCGCATAAAGACTCTACAAATGTATTATAATATTTGTTCATGAGATGATACATCTAGGTTTTTGCCTAGGTATATGTTGTGTCATTTTCATAGTATGTTTGGCTATTATTTTGCGTTGTGTTTTTTGAATTTTTTTTCATATTTTTCTCTCATGGAATTATGTGAAAATAGTTTATACTATAAATTTCCTTTTAGTGGGAGGCTATTTTTGGAGAAATTTTTGGATGCTTTGATAATGCTAGCTAGCATACAAAAGTTCAATTAGTGTAGCGAGTATATGGGCGTCTTGGCCTCCCTAAGATATTTGATAGTATTGGTATTTTATTTTCTCTTGCAATGTGTTTGATAAGAGGGAGAATGCTAGGAAAGGTATCTCAACCTTACTTCATAATGTTCAAATGTGATTGCTAGGATATAGACATTTTCACTCCCATTTTTTTTAAAAAGGGGTTTAACCAGCTAAAGTGAGTTACCATAAACCTCTTTAATATATTCAATGAAAATAAGAGGGGCTTAATTGGGTTCTAGATCAAAATATATATTCTCCAAAAGTTAGGCTTTCACTTAAGGAATGTACTTGAGCATCTATGAAGCATAATAAATAGGTTAGAGGGAGTTAAAAATGTTGACCGATAACATTCACCAATCTATGGCATATCATTATGACTATTATAAAGCATATTTATATGGTTTGAATGAGACAAATTATAGAACCCAAGTGGAGGATAATTATAACATGTTATGAAAAATTTGTATAAGACTCCTTTTGGAATTTGGATCACTTTTGAGTGTTATTAGTTTATGGTTTTGTGATTCCCATTTGGTGGTTTGATATATTGGTTTCTCTATTTATTATGTTTTTGGGACATAATTAATCTAGTGTATTTTTTAAATACAGTTATTCTACTAGTATTACTCTAGATCTAACTTTTCGTGTTGTCTCTTGTTGTAAGGTTGAAAATTGCATACCCTACAATTTTGAAACTAAAAATTGTTCTTATTTTAGTTTCCATTTTTGTAGCATGATTTAGGGACTATTTCAGCCCTCTTTCCTAGCTCAGTTCCTAATCCAAATGATAAGTTTTGCATGTTTATGTTCTTATTATGTATTTTTAATGTTTCATGTGTTTAATGTGACCATTTTGTGATGTTTCATATGTATTTATTTTTGGATATTGGCACAATAAAATAGAAATTTATGTAAGGATGATAATGTCTTGTGACCATATGATCATTTGATATTTTTTTGGCATTCAAAAGTTTTCCTTTCCTACTCTCATTTTATTCTTAATTTTCATTTTCCCAACCTGTCAGGGAAAACTTTAAGAAACCCCCCCCTCAGCGCAAGTGTAAAATCCTGGCGAATTCGATATACTTCCCGATGAAAAATATTAATTCTATTGGCGATTTTTTTCGTTTTACGAGAAAAAAAATCCCAATTGGCGAATATTTTACAATCCCTAGAAGTTCGTGGAAAATCTTGGCGAATTGCATATTTTTTTAATAGAATAAAATATTTTTCATTGGCAAATAAAATCATTTTTCAAACCAGAATTTTTTTCCATTGGCGATTACAACCTTTTTTCAAAGCAAAAAATATATTTTCATTGGCGACTTAAAAAGAATCTCAAAATAGTAAAAAAATCTAGTGGAAAAATAAAGAGATATGCCAACGAAAAATCATAGGGGTCGTTCGTTGAATGTTCAATGGATGACTGTAGTTGCATTTCGGAAGTAAATCTCTGAAGCACTAGAATTGCGATTTGAAACCTCTGAAATAACACTATAACTGTTAGATGCAGACATGTGGCGCGATCAAGGCTCATCGATCATCACTCATTCTATCTTTTCAATGCCTCGACATTGTACATTACATTTAATTGAAATTCTCATTCTTTTTGAAGAAAGTGTGGTTGTTGTACTGCTAGTGCAGGCAGTGGCGACGATTAATGCCATATGTGATATGAACATCGGAAGCAATTTCTTGGACAACTCATAGCTTTAATGAAACAAGATTTGTAATGATTTCATATCGTTTTAACTTTGAGTGATTTTGACAGCTTGTCAGCTTGAGTTACAGTTCAATCAAATTAAACATTTTAATTATACAGGCTGGTAGCGGCACTGGTGGCCCATAAATAGGGATAGTGATTCAGTGATTAGTAGATAGTGCCATAAGGGTTTTTATTTTCTAGGGTTAATAAGGATTCATGAAGAAGATGATGCAGTATTGGGGATACTGTAAGTTCTCCTACCTACAGTTATGTAGTTACAGAGTAATCAGTAAAAGATGAATTTCCTTCAAGTTCAAAATGGGTGGAATTGGAAAAAGTTGATTTGGTTAACCTAAATTTTCAGACGGCTTTTGAACCAAGATGAGGAGCTCTGATGGAGATAAGTGCTATCCCAAAGCATAGAGGCTGCAGGTAAAAGATGGGAGCAAATTTGCTTTTCCTCCTATATTCTAATAGCTCCCATTTCCCCAACATGGCTCTAGTTCTCAAAGGGGATAAGTACATTTTGTATCTTCACGACAGCCATTTCCCCAAGACTGACTGGAACCCCCTTTGCCCAGCATGGTTGGAAAATCCACCACTAGAAGCTTGGAATCATGAATTTATTTTCAGAGCCACATTTGTATTACATTGTCACCAGCAGAAGCTTGGAATCATGCATTTATTTTTAGAGTTACATGTGCTGTAAGTTTTCAGCAGCAAAGCTTGGAAATTGGAATCAATTTGTAATCCATTGTAATGAGCAACAACTTGGAACAAATTATTAAATTTTGTCTATGTAAAGTACTAAAGTGACACATTGACATATGTTATTTATACAAAATAGGAGCTATAGTGCTACTCGTCTGTAAAAGGTATGTAATAATGTGACATTGAAATTCAGTTGTAATAAAATAAATGGTTGTGTTGTGTTATTCTTGATTCCTTCAATCTTCGTTATTCATTTACGCTTAAGAGTAAAGAGTTTTTTTCTGAGTTCGGAACTTCAGTGTCTATTAATAATTTAATATATTCAAATCAATTTTTTTCTTTTGAGAATTTAAGTAATATACTTTATGCAATATGCACTTGATAATTCATGGTTATATCGGGCCATCGGGGGAATGCAATCATTCGTTCCATCGATGTTTATGTGTTACAACGATGTGCTTACTTTTGCTAAATCTATCGATATATCGAGGGGCGCACCTTATGAGTTATGAGTTATGAGTCTTCCGTCGGGCCATTAGCGGGGCTGTGATGGGGGTTCCACCGATAAAGCATTGTTAGGCCGATGCCTATGGTATTGACTTTAAAACACATGTGTCATGTTTATTTTTTAGAGTTAATATCATAAATTACTCAAGTTTCAACCGTTGGATGAACATTTGATGTATGGTTGTAGTTGCATTCCATAATGAAATGCACAGAGCGATGGGCTTCCCAACTTAAACCTCCGGAATCACCCTATAACGGTTAGATTTAGAAAGATCAACGGTTAAGACTAAGAATTTGCAACTTGTAGACCTAAGACATGTCATTCACTTTAATGTTCCAATTTCAAGAAACAAAGCATTTAAAGCACTTTGTACTGCTAATTGCTAAGTGTCAACTCAAACTGTCAAGTGATTAATGTTTATTTTTAAATTTAATATCATAATTCATAAATTACTCAAGTTTCAACCGTTGGATGAACATTCGATGTATGGTTGTAGTTGCATTCCAATAAAATGCACAGAGCGATGGGCTTCCCAACTTAAACCTCCAGAATCACCCTATAACCATTAGATTTAGAAAGATCAATGGTTAAGATTAAGAATTTGCAACTTGTAGACCTAAGAGGCTAAGACGTGTCATTCACTTTAGTCTTTAATGTTCTAATTTCGAGAAACAAAGCATTTAAAGCACTTTGTACTGCTAAGTGTCAACTCAACTGTCAAGTGATTAATGTTTATTTTTAAAGTTAATATCATAATTCATAAATTACTCAAGTTTCAACCATTGGATGAACATTTGATATATGGTTGTAGTTGCATTTCGTAATGAAATGCATAGAGTGATGGGCTTCCCAACTAAAACCTCTGGAATCACCCTATAACCATTAGATTTAGAAAGATCAACGGTTAAGATTAAGAATTTGCAACTTGTAGACCTAAGACGTGTCATTCACTTTTGTCTTTAATGTTCCGATTTTGAGAAACAAAGCATTTAAAGCACTTTGTACTGCTAACTGCTAAGTGTCAACTCAAACTTTCAAGTGATTAATGTTTATTTTTAAAGTTAATATCATAATTCATAAATTACTCAAGTTTCAACCATTAGATGAACATTTGATGTATGGTTGTAGTTGCATTCCATCATGAAATGCACAGGGCGATGGACTTCCCAACTTAAACCTCCAGAATCACCCTATAACCGTTAGATTTAGAAAGATCAACGGTTAAGAATTTTCTACTTGTAGTCTTGTAGACCTAACTCCTAAGACGTGTCATTCAGTTTAACGTTCCAATTACGAGAAAAAAAGTATTTAAAACACTTTGCACTTTGAAATTGTATAGTGATTTTTAAAGTCTTCACTCTTCAAATTGCTCATTGCAGTGCACCACCCTGTTTTGGATTCCACAGTTCCACTTCCAACAATGTCATTCCAGTTTTCAAAAGTCGGGACTCAGAATCTAGGTAAGTGGAAGAATTCCTCCTGCTACGTTTCATCATTTGACATTTCTTAAATTATTATTTTGTCAAAGTTTGAAGTTTGGGTTTAGAGACTCAAGAACTCGTTAAAATTAAGGAGGACTAATAGATATTACTTATTAGGGAATTCAAATTTCACAACTTCATATTTGTATAAGCATGTCTACCACTAGACGTAGAGCAATGTCCGATAAAAAAATACATTATGCAGAATTGCTTAAAACCCCAGGTTTCATCGATGGGTACCATGATATTTATGATCTTGAAATCTATGGTAGGTGTACCTCAAAACTTAGATTTACATCTCAAAGTAAGGCTGCAAAGCAAAAGAAAGTTGATAGTATCAGTGCACCGTGGGTAACTGGATTAGGGCACATGATGTTACATGAAGTTTTCCCTTGCCTAGAATTTATCATGGTCTGTGCCAAAAATTATGATGATAAGAAAAGAGAAATTGTTAATAAAGATAACCAAGAAGAATTGTTATCCATTAATGCAGAAGAACTTGGAAAAGTGTTGGGGTTTACAACCGAAGAATTTGGAAACCACCGCATTGACCTAGAAAAGCTTGCTAGTAATTATGAAGCAGTGGAAGAAAGGCTGAAAAATGAATTCTTAAATTCAATAGTTATGGATAGAAACAAATTGAAAGGCGATCATAAGCCTCCTTATAATTTGGATTCTTTTAAACCGTGGGTTCAGGATACTATTTCCATGCTTGCATTTTGGCTCGGTCTAGATAGCAATTTGGAAGTGGGTGCAAGCCTCCTTGAAATGATATATAATATCCATTATGCTGGTGAACATGTCAAATATAATTATACTCAACACATTGTAGAATCCATGCATAAACATTTTTTAATGATTAAAGTAGGTTCCACGAAGACATTTAGGTTCACAACCTACTTGTGCTATCTTTTTCTATTCAAATTTAGAGGAATGTTTCAGACCAGCAAGCTTCAGATTCAGCCCTATAGTAATGCAGAGGAAAAAAATTGGCTCTAGTATATGAATGGACCATTGAGATAAGGATGCATGATTCTTGAAGGAACTACAATCATTTTGTAGAGTACTTTTTGGCTCCATTGCATCAAGTAATTGCAAATACTCCAATGCTTAGATTCCCTATGTCATGTAGAAACTGCATGCAACTAGGAAAAGAAATACAATTGGCTGATTGGTACTTAATGGAAGAATATATTGTGCTAAGATTTTATGGATCAGGAGTATAGCCATAAAAACTTCCAATACATGTGATAGAAAGGGTTTTTGCATTGGAATATGTAAGGCAAGTGCAAAGTGCTGATGAACTACACTTTCTCAGTCAACAAAAGAAGACCTTATTTCCTTCTTTACCTTTTTCATGTGGAGGGTTCACATTCGAGAGAAAAGGATTTAGTATGGCACATAATCTTTTGAACTTTTTTGCATTTGATGCTATCTGTCATTGGTAGTATAATCCATGTGACATCATTAAATCAATGATTGTGGCCAATAGGAATGCTGCAAATAGAATTCAACATCAAAGTAAACCCTTGCTTGAAAACTTGAGAAATAAGGATTCTTGGGATGAGGTCAAAATAGCAATGGAGAAAAGTGTTGTTGAGAATGGTATTTCTTTTGAACAATTGTTAGTAGAAATTATGGCATTGCACCGAAAGACAATCAGGACATACAACAATTTTTATGAAAAAAGTGATAAACCATCTAGTAGAGTAAAGATTCTAGGTTCTCTAGAGAAGGAAGTTATAGATAAAATTTAGTCACGATAAAAAATTACTGCCTTTTGGTCTATGAGGAAGGACCTAGGTGATCCAAGAGCTCTTGCAGAGTATGATGCTAACGAAGAAGATAAAGAGTTTAGCAATTTGTGGAATATAGAGCATCTTGATGAACGTGATGAATATGATGATGATATTGATAGGGAAGGAGAAGAACAAAGCCATGCCAATTACAAACCTAGTTTAAGTGAGGCCACAAAACAAGAATATGCTTCAACATATACTTCAGGAGCAGCCATACTTGAAAAAATTGGTTATGAAGGTGGTCCTTTGGGGTCCACAGGACAAGGCCCTTGGACAATACAAAGTGTTAGCATAGAAAAACAGTTGATAAATCTGGCCTTGGGCTTGGAGGTGAAAACGTAGACCAAGGAGATACAAGTCAAACTCAATTTGTTAGAGCTTCTAGTCCTCATCCTCATGGTTAGATACAATCACAACTAGGACATGCCCTTGGTGGACAACTTAGTGCAACTGGGAGTGCCATTGGTGGCGATCGTATGGGTAGTAGTACTAGTAGTGGTCAACATGTGCTACAACGACATATTACACACAATACTAAGAGGAAAACAAAAAAAGATACCACAAAAACACCAGGTGATCAAGGCAATCAAAAGAGGCAAAGGATTTTGACAGGTCTAAGTCACACTATTAGTGGATCCACCGGTACCACAAAGGAGTTATTTCTAGACACTCCCACAAATCCAGTTAGTGTGGGTGAGACATCATTAGCAATTGCAAGTACTCCTATTCCTTCGCCATTCAAGCATTCCATTGTTCCTGCCTCCCCAGGTTATGATTTCATTGAAGAGTTTAAAAAGAAATCAGACTTGAATAAAAAAGAAAAGAAGCAACTGATGGAGAGTGCATCTGCTATAACTTCAAAGACTACAACAACCATAGTATTACCCACATTTGACACAAATAAAGAAATCATGGAGTAAACAATTGTTGTTCCCACAATTCAAAACAAACCAACAAATCAGATGGATTGATCTGAATACTAGGCAACCAATTTTCAATTGGATATTTCTGGCCTGAAAAATACTGAAAAAATTAATGTATGAAAGAAGAACAATGAATTGGTGTACACATCATTGCTAAAGCAAGATAGAGAGAAGAAAAGGTTGCAGACCCAAATAGAAAAGTTACAAGTAGACCTAGCAAGTGAGAAAGCAAAGAGGAAAGCAACAGATAACAAGAGCAATGAATTAGAAAAAAGAATAATAAAATCTGCCTCTACATCAACAAGCAAAGAGGATAAATCAAATGAGAGAGAAGTGAATGTCCTGAAGAAAAGGCTAGATCAGAGCAATAAGAAATATGATGAGGAAAAATTCACTTCAGAAAAATTAAGAGTAAGCATTGCGAATGGAAATGTACAGTGGAACAAAAACTGGAGAAACAGAGAAAAACAAATGAAAGATTGGAGAAAGAGCTGACGGAAGCAAAAGAAGAAATTAAGTCTTCTCAAAATAATTTATCTACATTTTGTAGAGATACAGTGAGGCATATGAAACAAAATATCTGGGATGAAATAATGTAGAGGTTTGATCATTTGTGTGACATGTTTTAATTGATTGATGCTATCAGACAACATTATAAGAAGCTCAACAAATATTTAGTGGACAACAAAAAGGTGCTGGAATTAGAGAAATCTGCAAATGAAGTTCTACAAACAGTCTACAAAGCCAGTGACAATGATCTAAAATCAAAAGGGATTACTAATTAGATTGAAACCTCAATGAAGTTGTCATCCATCATTGAAAAGTGTTCGAGAATGTCTGGAACAAAGGAATATTTGCATTTGGTTGCAGACAAGACGAAGGTGGTGGATGAAAAGGTAAGGAACTTCACAGAGGTTGGTTTTCTAGAGGTTTTTGATACAAATGAGTGATTCATTGGAAAGGATGGTTTTAGAAAGAAGATGGAAGGTGCAAGGAAGATTGATTTGGACTAGTTTCCTCAGAACCAAGATGTGAACTATTTGGATTCCATCAGAACACTGATAACCTTGAATGCAAAATTGACTAAAGAATTCAAGACAGGTTCCATTTCCAATTATAATCATGAAATGTTAACAAAACTTCAAGTCAAACAACATCAGTTAGAGCAAATGGCAATTCCACCACCTGAAGAGAGGAAGTTGCTAGAAAAGTTGATACAGTGACTTGATTTATTATTTTCAATCTTTGATAATATGAGTTTCGAAGTTCCAACTCAGCTCTGTGCAGACTTGTCTTTGGGCATTGGCAAGATTTTGCATTGCCAATGCCAATATGTACTCCTTCATGTGAAATTCAATTAAAAAGCTTAAATTCAAACTTCAATAATGTGATGATGTTCAATTATCTGGATTATGTATTATTTATTTTATCATTTCAACTAGTGATGAACTATTAACTCATTATATTTACTTCTTGGTAGAGCTTCTAAGTTATGGATGTTGAATTGTTAGCTTCTATTATGTTTTGACTAAAAATCCTGATTAGTATCCACCAACTTACACCTCACCCACATCCCACATACTGTAAAAATACACTACATTTGATTTTATGATTAGCACAAATTGCAGAGATTTGTGTGACAAGATCCATTTTGTGGCCCACATTACTACTTGATCAATGATCATGTCCATAAATAAATCTAAAACCCCATGGTCACAACCCCTATTCCTGAAGAATTCAAATTCAATGTACTGACAAATTAATTTTACTTCCACACACTCAATTTGAATAACATAAACAACCACTTTGGAGACAACCAAATAAGTTAATAACGTATAAGCATATGAATCCACAACAGTTGAACACTCGAAAGCAAATCAGTAAATATGTGTAACCTTCTCCATTGTATTGATATTCAAAGTTCAAATGATATGCATTATAAAAATAGTTTATGATATGAGATGATCTATCTTCTTACTATAAACCATCTCTAAAGTCTAATTAAAAATGATGTGATGATCCATTGATCTCCTATTAGGGTCTTGATCTCTCTTATATATGAGAGGCAACAAGCTACAAACCCTTTACAAACCACTGACCACCTAAGATCTGTTCAAGGCTTCTACTCCATGATAGGGCACTCATCATTCTGTCGGCTGGCGTTCTTCCTCTGAATCTGATGGTTGTCCCATTGGATTTGATTCTGACTCGTATATAGTTTGGCTAATAAACATATTGAATGTAGAGAGGTGATGGATGTACTCTTGTTCAGCATGGGTGTCCACGTTAGAGATCGCCTCTTTCATATCATATTCCATAGACATTATTTTTTCGAGTTGCTTATGAGTGTTTGTAAAACCATAACCTCATCATTTATTTCTTGCAACACAACAGTCAGAAGCCCAGTAAGCTCTTCCTTCCAATCATCATATTCTCATGGATTTCCAATGCCAAAATGAAGTGTTGGGAGTGGGACTGAATCAAAGCAATCAAAATCTTCCCTAAGCCTATTATGATATCCATTATGTGATTCTACCAACTTGTTATATGTCAGCAATATTTGTCCTTTCATGACATTCTTATCTAGGAGCTCCTTTTTTTTCTCCATCAGTCTAGGCTGCAATCGTTCATTCTCCACCAATGCAATGTGTGTCTGTTTGAATACTTCCCAATATTCAATAGCACATTTCATCATTTTATTGAACCTTTCTTTTATCATTTCAGATACAGTGTTATATTTGATGGTTTTCACTTCTTTCTCCAATTCTTTGCATTTCCCCTGGGATTTCAGATGGCAATTCTTCCAGTAGGCTGCATCAGCCAATGCATTAAGCACTCTCTTATATTTTTCAAGCCATGGGGAGTACAACTTTGATGTGGAGGAGGAAGATGTTTTTTCTCTCTGATTTGCTAGCTCCTTCTTTAGTTTGTCATTTTCCTTAATCAGTTTATCGATCTGTGCTTTGGTAAATTTTGCCACATTTATGTTCAATTCTACTGTCTCCATAGGGTTGGTATCTACTACTCGTTGAACCAAGAGATGACCAAAAACTTGGTTTGGATTACTAATTATAGTAGGTCTTTTATCATGGGGATGCAGTGACCAAATAAGCAAGGTGGCTTCGTCTGGGTTGTACCCAGATCCTGAATACATCTTGTCACTTGCTTCTTCTGTTAAGTTCATTGTTGTATCCCCTCTTTTTCTGAAGCTATCAAATACAATTGAAGAGCTAATATCCCACCCTGGCAGGAGCAACACTCCAGCTTCTTGAAGCAATTCGCTACCTCTTTCAGGAGTGATGGATTCCATTTCCTTTTCTACCTCCCTTTTCAATTCCTCCAGAGCGCTTGCCTCGTGTTCAGGAGTGATATCTTGTATCTGTTTTCTCATTTTTCTACCTTTATATTCATAAACAAATGATTTAAATTTAGAAGATTTAACAAAATCACAATAAAAAATAAACTGTTGTCCAACCATGACCCTCACATCATTAGATAGTTCATTTGATGCCTCAAATCTTACAATATTATGCTCTTGAGGGGAATCGTACTGTGCAATCATAGGAGCACTGATTTGTTTGACCTGCTCACCCTCTTCATCACCCTGCTTTTCTTGACTTATATCAGTAGCTACAAAAAAAAATACCTCGGGAGTAGGTTGTGAAGGTATGTAATACAAGGGCTCTACGTCTTCAACTTGTACTCCTAAATAGGTTGCATGAGGTGCATCAAAAACAACTGGGGGAACATTCTTTACCAGTTCATTGACATGAGTGATGAGTTGCTCAATTCTTGTTAAAGGATCATGTATCTCACCAAATGCCTTTGAATAAGATGGGACATTTTTCCTCTTCCATTCCTCTGCAAGCATAATCTTGTTATAGGAGGCCATTCTTTCCTTGGTGGAAGCCTCATCATGGTTTCTTATGACATCTTCGATTGAGAACAAATGTTCATACCCTGATAGCCCCTGTGGTAATCTCACCTTGTGAATAAACCCTTTTGCATCAAATTGTTTGCTTACATCACCTAGAGGTAGGTTGTACTGTGCTAATTTACCATCAATTTCTCCATATCCTTCATTGGCAACCACTGTAAAGTCTCCAAAACATAAGGTGTTGGGCATAATTGACTGTTTGCTATGTCCTTTGAGGTGTTTGGAATCAGATTTTGCCAATTGCCTCACAATTTCTAAAAAAACAATTTGGTCAGGAACTACTCGTGGCATCAAGTGTGGAGCCCCTTCAAACCCATAAACCCTTATCACTGTACAATCAGGGAAAGCATACCAGTCTCCCCAGTTATGATTCACTTTATTTCTTTGGTCATTTTCCTTTGGTCTTAGAAATCTTTGTACTTCTAGGGATAGGTTATAGTTGCACAGATACTCCAACAACTGCATCAATGGTTTTACAAAAAATTCTTCAAAATAAAGGTAATGAGACCTACCGAATCAGCTGTCCCACAATGAAGTCCACATTTGTACAGGTTTAAAATCTCCATTTTCATCTGTATCTTTTATCCTTAATTCTTCACTCCAAACCCCTCTGACTTGTCCCTCGTACAACAACAAATGCATAAGCAAAGAATAGTGTTCAAAATTAGTATTATCACTATTATTTTTAATCTTTTCGAGCCCTCGATGTAGGGCGTTTGCCAAGTAGCTAGCATAAGAAAATGGCCTAGCATCCTTGCTCTATATTTCTGTAGCTAAGACCATTGGGGCAATTAACATGAGAGGCAGAACCTCTACTCCCAAAACTTGACCAACTGAATAATAGGTGTATCGGAAATACTCTTCGAACAAATCTTCATGGAAAGGAGGGTTTTCACTGCTAGAGAACCTCCTGAGTTGGCCTCTTCCATCCTGTTAGTGTAAATATTTGTTTACTACACTAGCATAAGTTAACTTAGGTTATTTTAACCTATGGGTGCATTTAATATTTTTAGGGTTGTCACATGTTGTTAGATCAAGACACATGGCAACATCTTATTGCATCTTGTTTCTCATCCTTTCCTATATAAGGAGGGTTTTTATATCATTTGGATCATCCCTTTTCCTCATCATTTTGAGAGGTCTTAATATCAAGCAAGCTCTTGCATATCCTCTTGTGCAAGATTCATCGTTGTTTTTGTAGGTGTTCCTGATTAGTAATCTTATTCAAGATTTCTAACATGGTATCAGAGCTATTCCTGCAAAACTCTTCCCAAATCTGAGGATTGAGTTATGGTTGTAAGATCTTCTCTGAGGTTGTCTCTATATTAGGTTTTCTCTGGAAGGTCACTTTCGGTGCATGTTGGAGTAAATCTGAGCTCATATCCGAGTCCAGGGCTGTCGAAAAAGTCAGAATCGACTTTTGTTTTGCCAAAATCTGACATTTTATGCCAAAGTTATGAGGATCTGAAGTTTTGCAAGATTTGGAGATTGCAGACCTGCAAGAGCTTTTTCACCTCAAATCAACCACACCATCAGATCCAGAGAGCCCGAGAGATGAAGATCGACATATAACACGCCCATATTTGGTGTCTGCTGTTCGTGAGGCAAAATTTTTTTACCCAGTAGGCCGTACGGCCTGCCAGGTACAGGGTACGATCGTGCAGAATAAAAAAAAAAAATTATATATTCTGTAAATTTCCTTCGGCTTTTTTTTGTTTTTTTTCAAAAAAATTGTAAAAAAAAAATATATATATAAATTAAATTTCAAAAAAAAGGGGGGAAAAGTTATTTTCCCATTCGCAGCCATCACATCAGCCAGTCGACTACTGTCCCATCCGCCGACTGTCCCGCCGACCGCCGAGCACTCACCGCCGGCTCTATCACCGCCGACCGAGCGCAGACCGTTGGCTCTATCACCACCGATCACCGACCGGCTAAATCACAGCGCCGGTCATATCTGTCACCGGGTGCTAAGCCGAAGGGGGCCTATTTATTGCCCCTGGTTAGCCTACAATTTAAAAATTCAAGGCAGATTTTCTTTTCTTCATAACTTTTCACCAGAATATCAAAAAACGGAAAACGATATACCGTTGGAAAGGTCTCAATGTCAATCTTTCAATGTTACACTCTATTTTTTGTTTTTCTACTTCTATTAGATATACCATCCAGTTGAAGTGAAAACTCTCATTTAGGGTTTTGGAGGTGATACATTTTCAGTTTATCGAAATTTCTGCCATCAGCAGGGTATTACTGTGTTTTTCCAGCATTTCAACACTTTCATTAGATTTTTGAACATTCTTTTTTAGAGATATTTTGTCTTGTGTCTTTTCTTCTCTCTAATGGCTGAATCAGGTTTTGAGCTTCTGACTCCCCACAATTACCACACATGGAAAATTGGTATGCAGCGTCTCCTCTGGTCTAAAGGTCTCTGGTCTACATTGGATGTGAACCAACCTAATCTGACTAGGGAATATGAGAAGTTTTAGCATCGGATCAAGAGTGAGGAGGCTATGGGACTGATCGCTCTTCATATCTCCAATCCACTATTTTTCCACATCGAGGGGTGTGATACTCCGAAGGCAATTTGGGATAAGCTCAAAACATTGTTTGGTTCAATAAGTGATATTTGGGCACTTCAATTAGAGTCAGAGATTGCTTCACTCTCAGTTGATACTTTTCCCTCTATTGATGATTACTTGGAGAAATTCAAGTCCTTGAGGACTCAGCTTGCAGGGTGCGGTAAGGACAAAACCGACAAAGAATGCATCTTCATGATCTTCTCTAAATTAAAAGGTTCTTTTTCTTACTTTGCCACTTCTTTTTATTCTACAATGGATGGACTTGGAAACAGTTTTGTTATGCCTTCATTTGAGACCTTTTGTGAGCGGTTGACTAGGGAGCAATCTAAACTCAACCAAGTTGATTCATCTTCAAAGACTCATGCTCTCATTGTAGCACCATCCAAAGGGAAGGGCAAGAATAAGGAAAAATCCAAGACAGGATTTGAATCATCACAACACAAGGTAGATAAGCCTCAGAAGGAGAGGCCCAAATGCAAGTTTTGTAATGGGCTTGGTCATCATGAGGAGACTTGTTTTAAGAAGGAGATTCATGAACTGAGAGAGCTTCTCAATCATCATAAAATCACTCTTCCCTCTTCTTCTGTCCTCTCATCCCCCTCTCCTCCACATGAAGAATCATCTTCAGGTACTGCTGCAATTGTCTCAACTAAGAAACCAGGCAAGGGGCATGCTTTGACCACTACTCTAGTTAATAGACAGGAAGGTTGGGTCATCGACTCAGGAGCTTCAAGGCACATCACCTATTCCATGAATCACATTCTTTGGGAGACTATGCGTCCTCCAGAGTTTGACAGAATGTTCATTGCCAATGCAGACATGGTTCATGTTGCTGCAATTTGTGATGTTACTTTGGATGGGAAGTCTATTGCTGATGTTGTTTATATTCCACAAATGGATCATAATCTACTTTTTGTTTATCAGCTTGCTCAGGAGGGTCTTAAGATTGAGTTCACATCTGATCTAGCTATGATCAGGGATCAGTTTGATACTCTCATTGCCTATGGTGAGGTTGATCATCACTCTCGAGTGTATAAGTTCACCAAGTTTTGGGATCAGACTCCATCCTTTCCAGCATCTCCAGATTCCAGGGTAGGAAGCAGTTCTCCTCCCCCTCGCCAGGGTTGTGGTGGTTGGATTGATTTGGCTCTTTTTCTGGCATCATCTACCACCTCCTCTCCATTGAGATTTGTTTCAGCAGAGCAAGGCTCATCCATCTCTTCCGACTTGTGGCATCCAGATGGGTTCACAACTGGTCTTGCTGACTTGGCTTCTCATTTCTCCACAGGTTTGGAAGACATCCTTAAGGGGACCACTCTCCGTTATGGGGGGGATATCTAGTCTCCTAATCTTTTTTGTATTCATGTGATGGTTATCCTTGGGGGGATGATGTTGAGTCCTCCAAATCATCACCGTTTTGCTTTTTATCTCCTTTTCAGAGAGGGGTTTTCTTCCCACTGGGTTTTCCCCTTTTCTCCATTTTTTGTGGGAGATTAGTTGCTTTTTTCATCCTATGTACATGGGTACCTAATATGGCCATCAGCCGGGACCCATCATCATAATCATGCATAATCATTGCATTTTCTTTTCCTCCCTAAGTTGCACTTATGGGGGGGTGTTAGTGTAAATATTTGTTTACTACACTAGCATAAGTTAACTTAGGTTATTTTAACCTATGGGTGCATTTAATCTTTTTAGGGTTGTCACATGTTGTTAGATCAAGACACATGGCAGCATCTTACTGCATCTTGTTTCTCACCCTTTCCTATATAAGGAGGGTTTTTATATCATTTGGATCATCCCTTTTCCTCATCATTTTTAGAGGTCTTAATATCAAGCAAGCTCTTGCATATCCTCTTGTGGAAGATTCATCGTTGTTTTTGTAGGTGTTCCTGATTAGTAATCTTATTCAAGATTTCTAACACATCCTTGGGCCTATACAAAGGTAATTTCCATCTCTTATAGCTGGTATCCATGTGGCGATACTATGTCAAGAGATCTTTGATCGTGAATGATAAATTTAGTGAACACTCTAATTGAAATACATTAGAAATGAGATCCCTAGAAATAACAAGCATGTCACCCACGCCATGTGACTGAATAGTTCTTTTCTTGGGGTCATATATGATAGCAAGAGCTTTAATTAGCTCTACGTTCACAAACACATTGGGCACCACAAGTCTTCCCAGGTTCAACCTCCATGGATTGTAGACTGGTTGAAACCTAAATTGTTTTTTGTAATGGTATATGAAGAGGTCGTACCCTCATTGCGGTGTCCAAATATCCCCTAAGCCCTTTTGTTTGTCCCATAATCGATCCATGGAAGGATTTACTTGAGCACTCCTCTTGGGTCTTGGCCCCGACCTAGGACATTGATCTATCAGGTCTTCATTTAGGAGTCTCTTAGGCTTTTCGGTTTTCTATTTTTTAGCTTTGGGTTTGTCTGTACTCTCTTCCATTATTTAAATCTTAAGATTTTGAGTAAAATAGCTTCTTAGCTGGGTCTAAAAGTGAAGTACTTATGTGAGTCTCACTGAGTCACCTCCATAGTCCACTGGTCTTTGCCGTGTCAGAACTCCAATTTTTTGCCTTTCTGCTTCTGCCCTAAGCAAAATATTCCAGGATTTTGTAACAACTATGCGATCAACTTGTGATATAATTCACTTCAATTCTGGTTCATAAATGCACCACAACACGGCTGCACAATGCCCCAGGATGTCACATCAGTCTTTCACCGATAGCCACCCTCTCCACTGATGGACACCTATCCTTCGTTCTATCGGTGGGACGCCAGATAATGTTTCCCTGATGCACCATAGTTCCCCCGATATAATTTATGCATTCGATAATTCATACCCATGGGCCATG
Organism: Sequoiadendron giganteum; assembly: GCA_007115665.2. NCBI lineage: Eukaryota > Viridiplantae > Streptophyta > Pinopsida > Cupressales > Cupressaceae > Sequoiadendron > Sequoiadendron giganteum. The sequence goes on from VCHN02000014.1 coordinate 94,277,688, forward strand.
CTTATAATCAATGGTTACTTTTGTTGACAACTTGACTCTATTGGTATATTAGGAGAGCACCTTAGGAGTCATCCTGATAGAGTATTGTTACACCAATACTAGGTTGTGAGCTATTTTTATCGGGCCATTGGGGAGATTGTGATGGGAGTTCCACCGATGAAGCATTGTTAGGCCAATGGTATTGAATTTTGTTAAGAATGGGGGAAGGAATACGTCACTACAAAATTTCAAATTTGTTTAATATTTATGGATGCATTGTGAATGTAGGCTATAATATGGATCTTGTCACACAAATTTCTACAATTTGCATTGTTCATAAAATCAAAGTGTGGTATATTTTTTGATTATTGATAAAATAAGATAATTCATGCCCATGGTCATAAATTATAATTCATGGTTACTTTTGTTGACAACTTGACTCTATCGGTATATCGGGAGAGCACCTTAGGAGTCAACCGAATAGAGTATCGTTACACTGATACTAGGTTGTGAGCTATTTTCATTGGGCCATCGGCGGGACTGTGATGGGGGTTTCACCGATGAAGCATTGTTAGGCAGATGGTACTGAATTTTATATAATTTATAAAATATCATCAACTATAGTTTGAATTTGGCATATGTATTATGATTCATGAAGTGCAATATAATATAAAATATCATGGAGACTTGGAGTGCAATATAAAATAAAATATTCTAAACTTGAAGTGCAATGATTCACAATTTATTTGAATACAATATAAAAAATCATCAACTATAGTTTGGAATATGATTCATGCTGACATGCAGTGCTTGAGTGCAATATAAAATAAGATATCATGAAGTGCAATGATTCACAATTTCAATGTTCATTGAATACAATATAAAATATCATCAGACATCAACTACAGTTTGGACTTTGGAACAATGGAAACTGATTCATGAAGTGCAGTAAAAATACCTAAAACCTGCTAATTATCTTCCATTTCCCAAACGGAGTTAGGGTCCTCAAACCGATGCTCATCTTCAGATAAAGTAAAAGAGTCATCTTGATTCTGAGACTGCTCTGCACTTTCTTCGGCTTGTGTCTCAAATTCAACATACATTGTTTGATTTGTGTCAATTTCAATATCATTGTCATCTGTCCCAGGCCCAGTCCCACTGCCACTGCCACTGCCACTACCACCAGTACCGGTGGCTATTGGAATTGGAGAGCCTGTGTTGCACAACCCGGTCCCTCTTCTTTCACATGTGGACCTCCAGATTGCGAGTGCCCTTTCAAAAGGGAAATTTTTGACATTATACACAGTTCCTTTCATCCTCAAGCAATTTTCAAATATCTTGTCCAGTTTGTTTCTTAACTTTGATTTCAAAAACCCCAATGTATTGAAAACTCTCTCATCCTCCACCAACCCCAATATCATTGTTTGACATAAATCAACAAGTTTGAAATATTCTGACATCGAGCCATGCAATATTTCACTTTGACCTAAGCTTGTCCAAACCTTTTTTATTGATCCCGGTTCAAAGGCCTTCTCCTTGCCCATGGATTTATACTACTCCCTCATAGCTGTTGCAAAACTCTGACATTGCTTTCTAAGCTTATTTTCATCTAAAATTTCCTTCTATTATTTGTTCATTGTATTTTACCTTTTCTGAAAACTGTTCGATCAAGATTTTTACTTGATCATGAAAATATTTTGGGTTATCTTAGTTTACCCAAAATTGAGGATACACAATACCCATGGCTTCAAGTATTTCATGTTGAGAGAATCTTTCACGAATCTCTGAGGAAAGAGATTTTGCAATTTCCTTCAAATTATCACTAACAGATTTAACAATGCCATTAAAATCTTCCTCGTTAACAGGTACTTCTTTTCTAGAGCGCCTGGTTGTCTTACAATGGTACATTGGTATCTCATATCCACGTACACAAATACATAAGTGCCCTGCATTAAACTGTAAATAATTATCAGGATTATTCAAATAAGTAATTTTTCGCCACATCAAATAATTTGCACCTTCTTGTGTTAGATCTAGATATAGATGATCGAGGGCCAAGCATGTAAGTTTACATAGATTGGCATATTCATAAATATACATAGTTCTATCTTGGGCTTTCTTCACAAGATTGTTCATCTCATCCAACATGGGGAGAAGACTAGCTAAATTCAAGAGTGTCTCTATATCGCTTAACCTATGTAAGAGGTCAGGAGCTTTGTCTACTGTGTTGCGATGCTTGTACATCACTCCAATCAAGGATTGATATTCTGAAAGAACTCATTACGTTGGTCCATGCAGGGAGATCCATCTGGTATTGACATCCTTGAGAAGCTTGTTTCTAGGTGTTATTCCCTCAGCAAAATGTTGAAATTCAAGGAAACATTTGGGACTTTGGCAGATGTATGCGTGGATCTTGCAAACTAGATTTTCAACTTTTGATATTGTAGGAAACTTGCTTACAATTTTGAATGCTAAATTCATTGTGGGCCATGCAGTGAATGCCAAGCATGTATGGTGCACAAATAGTTTGTAACTTTGTGCAAAAACCGCTCCTTTGACCTTGCATCACTACAGCTCCATCAAATCCTACACACACCAACTTTTTGGCAATTGTCAACTCATCCATACCTGCAATTTCATTCAAATATTTCTTGACTAGTTCAAATAGATTTTGTGATGTTGCACTGTCCTTCATTTTATGAACACAAAGAAGATGAGCTTCGCGAACATATTGTTCTACAGTATACAAATGCATACAAACCCAAGAAGTATTGTCTACTACAGTAACTTCATCTAAAGATAATGCAATGAAATTTGGCTCTTTTAATTTCTCCTTTAAATCTTGCTTTTCCACTACAACAAGACAGTTCGCCTATTCCCATCCAGCGTTTACTAACCAATGTGAGAAGGAAAAGTGGGAAACACTCAAATAAGATAATAAATCAAAATATTCTGGGTAGTCTGTCATAGGATGCCCCCTAGAAAAAATATGAAAAACAACACTCATCTGAACAATATTTGACAGATTTGCTGCTGCCATGGCTTTTCCAAAATGAGCCTCAAGTGTACCTTCACATTTTTTAATCTTACAAAATTCTATGGTTATGCTCTCCATAATCTGTGAGATACTTAACATGAAGACATTATTTCTTTGATTTCCATCATACGACTGATTGTTCCTTTCCGTCTATGATTTTTTTTTCGTAAACTTTGCCGATATGCTTTTCTATAGTGTCAAGCTTTAGCTGCATCATCTTGTCTCTTCCTCATTTTCAACTACAAATCTTACATTTGACCTCTGTTTCCCTTTCAATATCATTTTCATTTGATACCCCCACTGCTTCAAGGAATGGGTACTTCGACAACCAACCAATTTGAAATTCCTTGTCATTTCCCACTCGCGCCCCAATTTTGCTTTGCCTTTTCTTTTCTTGCTACCAACATCATCCTCATCCAAGTCAATTATCTCATTCTGGCTATCCAGGGTATCCCTTGGAACATCTTCTATCGTATTGCCATCCTCATTTGATACATTTTGATTTAACACAATGACAATATCACCTTGAGCTTCTTGTGGCGGTGAGGTATTGTCATTGCCATCTTCAATAATATTTGGTGGAAGAGTTGATGGTGTAGCTCCACCTTGATCTGATGGATTAGAAGCTTTTCCAATTCCAAAGTAAGACTGTATGGTACCTCCACGTTTTGGGCATTTTGATGGCCTCCCAGTCTCTTCATTACCCTCAAGAGTCTTACCCTTACAGTTGTTGCTCGACATATTGATATCTCACTTCGAATAAAAGCTGAAAAAATTATCTTCTTGTTTAAGAAGGATAGACCAACAGAGAATATAGATCCCATTACCTACTCAAAATCATGTTTAAGACTGAAGCAAGAATGGAAAATAGATAAAAAAATCTTAATATTATAACTAATAACTAATAACAGTATGAAGAAATTATCACTCACTTTTGAGTCTAGACTCTACGTTTTCGGGTTTCGCTTACTTCTGAATCGAGAAGTAGAACCTCAGAACTGAACAAAATGTGTAAGAACAAATAACAGTTTCAATCGTATTTATATCAATCCATATTTGGCGAATTTCACGGGATTTTTAAATGCTATGTTAAAAATTTGGCGAATCCCACGTGCTTATACAACGATACCTTGTAATTTTCAAGGCGAAATAGGTCCTCATAAGCAACTATTTATAAATTTTAATTGGCGAATGGGTCTTCAGAAGCAACTATTTGTAAATTTTAATTGGTGAAATGGGTCCTCATATAATGTTGTTTTAATAGTATTGGTGAATATGTTGGTGTTTTATGACATACTCCCCGGGATTCCAGGCGAAAATATTGATCGGTCCATTGGAAACGCGTAGTCTGTTATGGCGAATTTATTGCCTAAACATGCCTCGTAAATAAAATTGCTGGCGAATGGACATGCATTGGACCAATAGTTCATGAAATCCGAGCGATTTGAACACCTTGCAGGATACCTAGAATTCGCCAAATTCAATTTGCCCAATTCTTGGAATTCGCCAATTGGTGAAGATTCGCCACTAAAGTTATCCCTACAACCTGTCATTTAACATGATAACTTTTTTGCAATTCCTTTACCAAACATAGCCTTTCAAAATGGTTGAGATTTTAAATGGGGATTCCTCCTTCTTGAGGTTTTTAAAAATGGTTTTTTCTTTTGTCTTATTCTCTATAACACTCTACATAATTCCAAGATTCTACCACAACTCTTGGGTCTTGTAGTCATTCTATATTGCTATCATGAAAGTCTCTCAATTTCCAAAGAGGTTATTTTTTATTTATCTCTCTATTTCTTTTTATTATTATTTATTTAATTTTTTCCTTGGAATCTCTAGATTTTATCCCCAATATTTTCGTTTCTACATATATTAGGATAGTGATTAATACACCTATTTCTATTCTTACATTTAATTTCTTTAGTATTTATTTGTCCTAGACACACATTGGTTTAAAATCACACACAAAAATTCTATCCCGCATTCCATTGACTTCTCATAAAGTTTGAAAGACCAAACTAGGGGGTTGACCATCTAGGAAAGCTCTAAGAAGTGACAAAATTCTTCTTTGTCCCATAAATAGGTACTTGTTGTGCCTATTGCACACATGCCCTGCTCGGACTCAAGACCTCCTCTTTTGATTTTTCTTCCACCGGGTCGGTTCACATTTCCCTTAGTTTTTGTGCCCCTATTTTTGAGCTTGGTTTGATCACATTGTTGGGAATAGGATGCTATTTAATTTCATTCTAAACATATTTCATGTATCTCCTAAGTCCTTTGAATTTGTTCCACAACACTAGGATTAGGAAGATATTAATTTTGGAATGAAATAAATATTTAATTTGACATTTGTAGTTATTCCTAAATAATAGGAGCATGTGGGGACACCTTGGGAGAGCTCCTACAAAATAGGAGCACATGGGCGCCTACATGGGAGGTGGGATCCATCTTGGTTCAATTAACTAGTTGGTGAATTGAGTACACTTCATAAATGCATCCTAGGTTCCTACAAAATAGAGATTTTGATTTATGCATGTTGAGTACCTATAAAATAAGGATTGATGTTTACAAGGTTCAGTTTAATTTAGTTCAGTTTAGTTCAGTTCAGTTCAGTTCGGATATCTTCAGTTGCATGTTGTTGCATGTAGTTGACTTGAGTTGCATGACAGATAACAGGTGGATACTTTCAGTTAGTAGGAGGAGATCAATCATGCATGATATTTGCATGAATTATGGAGAGATATGTTTTAGTTAACAAAGATTGACTTGGACCCACCTTAGGCACCCAAGTTGGCATTTTGGAGTTAACACTTTTGCATGATAAGATATTTTATAAGGCTAAGTTAAGCGGGCCCATTCTTGGACACAAACTTTTAGGAGAAGCTTACAAGATATCTTTATAATCAACGTTGAGTTAGCACTTCAGTTTTGGACGCCCAAATTGATGAAGGACTTGGTTTGACATTGTTTTCACGGAAGAACTCGCTTGCAAAGAATAGGCGTAGGTTTTGTGAGATAATATTTGTGCTTTGTAATTGTAAACTCTTTGGAGTTTGCAAGGCTCATTATTGTCTATATATTGCAGCAAGTTGAAGAGAGTTTTATCAGATTTCATTGCAAGTTGTGAAGAAGAATTGCTGAAGCCAAAAGAAGCATCTCAAGCAATAATTGAATCAGTGTTATTGTAATCTTATTCAAAGGTTAAATAATACAAGCAAGACCAATTCTGGTGTATTTTTTCCTGAAAGGGTTTCTCCACGTACATGTTGTGTCCTTTCTATTCTGTCTTATATTTCTTCTACAATCTTCTGTCTAGTTCTCTAAAGATAAAATTGATTTAAACAAAATAAATCATTGACAAAGAATTGATCTAAAAAGATAATCATCCACAAATAATTTGTAACAAAGAACACTTAGTTTGATCTACAATATAATAGTTTTACAAGTTTTAAAGCTAAATAATTTACCTTCTTTTTCAACATTTGGTATTAGAGCTAACGGTTGGGGTAGAGTTTGGGACACCTTTCTCTTAAAAGTTTGAAGGTTTTTTGGATATAGTGGGAGCTTTTACTATTGTGCTATTGCTGATTTTGGAAAATAAGTTTGTTGCAATGACTTCTACTTCTCATCTAAATATTGAGAAATTCAATGGATCTAGTTATGAGATGTGGAAACTAAAAATGGAGGATCTCCTTGAGAAGAGAGATTAGTGGTTAGTTGTTTGTAATGATAAAAATCCATCTACAACGATGTAAGATGAGGATTGGGCTAACCTTGATAAGAAGGGAAGAGGGACCATAAGATTATGTCTTGCTAATGTTGTTCTCTTGAATGTTTCAGATGAAACTACTGCATATAAATTATGGAAGAGAATAGGTGATATTTATCAAACCAAAATTCTTACAAATAAGTTGTATCTGAAAAGACAGTTGTATTCTTTAAAGATGAAAGATGGTGACTCTGTTGCAAATCATTTGAATGCTTTAATTGATTCTAAGTCAGTTAGCATCTGTAGATGTAAAGCTAGAAGATGAAGATAAATGCATTTTGTTACTTTGTTCTTTACCAGAATCTTGGGAAAATCTAATTGTTGCTATCAGTGGTAGTGGTGCAGATCCGAAGATGAAAAATATAATTCCTACCCACCTATCAAAGGAGATGAGGAGGAAGTATAAAGAGGAAATAAAAGATTCCTTTTTTGTAAAAGGTAGGCCTGCAAAAAAAGGAACCTAAGGGAGACAAGGAATGGAAGGGTAAGTTAGAAGGACAAAGTAAGGTAAAGTGTTGGAATTGTGGGAAACCAACACATGTAAAGAAGAATAAGAACAAGAACAAGAGTTTTGATTCTTCTATAAAGGAATCCTTAGATGATGTTAGTGATGACTCTTTTATTGATGGTAAAGAGTGATCTTCATGAAGAGGATGCTAGTCATGATGCGATGTGTAGCTCGTACCATGATTCAGTGGGAGTTGTTGGCAGTGACGTGGATGCACCATTGGTAAGGTTATCTTTATGTGATTGGGGATATGTTTTTTCTTGGTCTAGAGTGGTTGCTATTACGTCATGGTTTACTCTTGATACAAGTTTAGAGTTTGGCATTGGTACTTATTCTCTTGAGACTAGAATGTTTATGTATGTTATGATGCATGTGATCTCCTTGGAGGAGATGGTTAGATCATGTTTATGTTTCTGATTCATGAGTGGAGCTTTGACATTGATCTTGTGTAGTTCTCTTATGTATTGGTTACATTAATCATTTGCTTGATTACTACATGATAGTGCTATGTTACATTTGGAGTTTGGCATGGATTGGTTGGTTACAGGTCCTCATGGATACTTGGAGAAATACGTGAGGCTTGAGTTCTCTTATGGTATGCAATATATGTTGGAATGGTTACTTGTAAGAAAAGCTTTTTCAACAGTAAAGATCGAGAAGCCTACACCTTGATTGGACGTGAGTTCAACACACTCGAAAATTCTTTATTTGAGAGGTATTTTCCCATTATATCTTTTAGATGTGTTATGTTTCATGCTTTGATGGGATTGAGTTGATTCATGTTTGATTATGGAGACTCATTTAAGGATGGTTTAGTGTGAGTTTATATGTTTTATCTTTCATAGACATGGATCTTGAGCTATGGATAGTTAGTTTTGGAGGATTCATTTTGAGGGATGTTATGACATGGTTTATGGGCTGATTTCTAGTTATGGGGATGGTTACCTTGAGTTTAATCTTCTTGGTTTAGGGATCATGGTTATACTTTTCCTTTTGGGAAGTCTTGTTACATTTGAGTTCTTTGATTGTGTGATGGCCTTTGGTTGATCTTCATGAGGAGATTGTTATCACAATGTCATGAATAACTTGGTTACATGTTTCATTGGGAGATTTTTGACAATGATAGTTTGATGTTTATCTTGTTGCCATGTACAACTCGATATCGCAGTTCAGTGGGAGATTTGGTAGGATATGGTTATCTTCATGAAATTTGGAGAGGATGAAGTTTTTTGGTTTTGAGTATTAATCATTTGCTTGGAGCTTCATGAATATGCATGTTACATTTGAAGTTGGCATGGATTGATTGGTGAGTTCAAATGGATACTACAGAGACTTGGGAAAGGTATTGATTGAGAAAGTTGACACTGTGATCAATGCTACATATAAGTTCTCGTGGTGCAAGAAGGCCATTGGCCTTGAGTCCTGTACTTGATTTACATTAATGATTCCTTGTTTAGAATAATTGCAATGTATAATGTCAAGTGGGAGAATGTTGGGAATAGGATGCCATCTAATTGCATTCTAACATATTTCATGTATCTCCTAAGTCCTTGGAATTTGTTCCACAACACTAGGATTAGGAAGAGATTAATTTTGGAATGAAATAAATATTTAATTTGACATTTGTAGTTATTCCTAAATAATAGGATCATGTGGGGACGCCTTGGGAGAGCTCCTACAAAATAGGAGCACATAGGTGCCTACATGGGAGGTGGGATCCACCTTGGTTCAGTTAACTAGTTGGTGAATTGAGTACACTTCATAAATGCATCCTAGGTTCCTACAAAGTAGGTATTTTGATTTATGCATGTTGAGTACCTATAAAATAGGGATTGATGTTTACGAGGTTTAGTTCAGTTCAATTTACTTCAGTTATGTTCAATTGCATGTTGTTGCATGTAGTTGACTTGAGTTGACTTGAGTTGCATGACAAATAACAGGTGGATACTTTCAGTTAATAGGAGATCAATCATGCATGAATGGTGGAGAGATATGTTTTAGTTAACAAAGATTGATTTGGAACCACCTTAGGCACCCAGTTGGCATCTTGGAGTTAAGACTTTTGCATGATAAGATATTTGATAAGGCTGAGTTAAGTGGGCCCATTCTTGGGTGCCAACTTTGAGGAAAAGCTTACAAGATATCTTTGTAATCAACGTTGAGTTAACACTTCAGTTTTGGATGCCCAAATTGATGAAGGACTTGGTTTGACATTGTTTTCATGGAAGAACTCTACTTGCAAAGAATAGGTGTAGGTTTTTGTAAGATAAGCTTTGTGCTTTGTAATTGTAAACTCTTTGGAGTTTACAAGGCTCATTATTGTCTATATATTGCAGCAAGTTGAAGAGAATTTTATCAAATTTCATTGCAGGTTGTAAAAAAGAATTGTTGAAGGCAAAAGAAGCATCTCAAGCAAGAATTGAATCAATGTTATTGTAATCCTATTCAAAGGTTAAATAATACAAGCAAGACCAATTCTGGTGGATTTTTTTCCCAAAAGGGTTTCTCCACATACATGCTGCGTCCTTTCTATTCTATCTTATATTTCTTCTACAATATTCTGTCTAGTTCTCTAAAGATAAAATTGATTTTAAAAAAATAAATCATTGACAAAGAATTGATCTAAAAAGATAATCATCCACAAAGAATTTGTAACAAAGAACACTCATTTTGATCTACAATATAATAGTTTTACAAGTTTTAAAGCTACATAATTTACCTTCATTTTCAACACACATGCCTGAAAAATTATAAATTACATTATACCCAGGTCAATTGTTAAGGTTTCAGGAAGTCAAGCTTTTTGTGGAAAATCCTCTATGGGTTTCTGTCCATCGGAATCTGCTCTAATTTTCACTATTTGCGGGTTTCTTCTTGCGAATGTTCGTGCTCGCTCCACCATTTCTAACGACATTCTTTGTGCGTCCTCCCACAATGTAATTATCATGAATGAATTCCACACTCAAACCCTCTGCATGACTTTTCCCCGCGGCTTCCAAGCATCGGGTTTTTACCCTCCCGCCTACCACTCAAATTTTATACTAGCAATAAATGTTTGCATTTATGGCGCCAATGTTTATAAATATCGGACTGTTGACTGATCATTTTCACCCAAGTGTTTTGAATTTGGAAGAGTAGAGAGGATATGGTGCGAGTGAGGAATTTTAGTGACACAGGCATCAAATTGATATTGCTCCTTACGAGTTGTTAGGTAAGGTTCATGACCCTTGCTGCCAGTTCCATTTTATTTCCAAAATCACCGCATGTTTGGGTTTTGAGGGTTATGTTCGTGATATTTGCTTAATTCAAATTGCCATAGGGGTTTGATTAGGTTCTAATAAGTAGGAGCCATTGTTGTCGCATTCATAGTTGATATTTCTCTTAGGTAAATCAATGTCACTATTGAAACCTCGAACCCTAGTTTGCTTAGTAAACGAAAACCTAAAATTTGGAGTAATACAGGTTTCCATTGTTGTGTGCCAGTCTTTAAGTTGCAATTTGGTAGCAGCATTGGCATATGTAGTTTCCCCACCCTATTTTCTTGTGGCCAAGTTTTGAGTCATCATATTTCCTTAGCCTTCTATTAGTAACACATTTCAAACTATAATATCAGAGGTCCCACTATGTGGAATTCCACTAGTGGGGATCCACTTGGTTTGAGTCCAATATAGCAGCAAAACATTATCATCATCTTGATTTTTGAGCTCTACCTACATGTCTGTCATAAGCCTCTCATGGATGAAATTGGCTAAGTGTTCGAGTTCATGCAGAAACTCCCTTGCGGGTCACTGCATGTAGGCCGCCACTTCCTCATCATTTTTGCTAACAATAAAACCATTACAATTCCCCACCATGCGATCCTCGCACCTTCCACCTCTATGAAACTAGAACTTGAATACAAATTCCAAAATCACAAGTTAGAATTTTCCTGTGGGTCTACACATGCGGACTACCTCCTGTGAAATGTCGCTCACTCTAAGTCATTGTCTAATGGAAAATACTTGATGGAGCCCCGCCTTGTGGCTTTCACATGCTCAATTTTTGCAACTCACAAAATAAACACATTTCCAAGTGGGGTGGCCAAATATGATTTCCTTCACATGCTAAAAGGGCTTTAAATGAAGTTTACCAAGTAATGAGACCTTGCAGGTTCTGCCTTGTGAAACTCTGCTTGTGGAACGTCGCCTTCCTTAGGTCAATTATTATGGAAAATATTGAACGACTTCCTACCCTGCAACCTCCGCATCTTGATTCTCCGCATGAACCTAAAAGGTTGATTTAACCAAAGAAATGATTCTAACTGCTTCCACCATGAATTTCCTCACATGCTTATTGATTTTGCATTAGATTTTCTTGACCTCTAAACATTACAGGAATTCCTCGTTGAACCTCCATCTGTGAAACTCCGCCCTCCTCGGGCCGTTCCTAACTGCACTTACCATGGCAGCTTCCACTAGACAAAAACCCACACTACGAAACCTACAAGTCTATAAACTTCACCAATGAACTCAAAATGATAAAATTTGATAAATGTAATGATCTTTTAAAGGTATGTGGATGCATTTAATGATATGTTTTCATGGTTTAACTAATGTTTTTCCCTCTTAATCTATCAAAGAATTTACTGCATGCTTTGTGTACATGATTTATGGAACCAACAAAGAAACCAATGGAGAAATTTGACAAAGGCAAGAAGATTGCTAAAAATCCGAGAGGGAAAGAGGAAAAATCTCCAATGAAGTACAAATTTCACGGGGTCGAGTGCACCTCAAAGATCAAGTCCAATTGGGTCAAAGTGACTGACACGGATTTGGGACATGTCAACATTGATGAGTTCAAGCAATGGGTCTTGGTTAACCCTAGAACCGAGGAAGGCTTGAGGATAAAGCAAAGTGGAATTGAAAAGGTAGTAGGCTTTCCTCCTATCCTAATTGCTCCAGAGTTGGTCTTTGCATGTTAAGAATGTTATCACGTGCAAACCAGGAGGATAATCATTGTGGATGGGAGAGTACTGGTTGACCTTACTCCCATGTCCATTGAAAAAACATTCAACATCTCACTATTTGATAAAATGGAGGAGATAGAGAAATACTATGCTCTGAATGTCTGGAAAGTGGACCCCACTGGGTGTAAAAGAGCTATCAACCAAACATGGTTACTTGAGAAGAGGCAGAGTGCTAACAAGGTTCCCCATACATTATACGAGAGTGATTTTGTAGAGGAAATCAATGACCTCATAACCCTATTGAGTAGAGTGATGGGCCTCCCCACTTCCCCACTCTTTGAGGAGTGAATGTTTTATTTCGTAGAAGAGATCCTTCGAGGAGAGGCCAAGTTTCACTGGGACAAGATTATTAGTGAGAATTTACACAATCAATTTGTGGCAATAAAGAAAAATTCGGAGTTCTACATGACCCCCTATCTGGTATACCTTCTGGCAGTGAAGTTCCCCTACAAAAGATTAGACTATGTTGGCACCTTGGGAACAAAGAAGGGGCAAAATTGAGTGTACGATTATTACCCGTTGTAGACACTAAAAATTGTCCTAGGTCTGCGACTATTAATTTTTTCATATTTTGTTCATCTTCATTTCTCATAATTAAATAATGTTAATTATTTAAACATTTTCTATAGTCATATGTCCTCTATTAATTAAATAACTTTAATTATTTAATTAATTCATTCTCATCTTTATTTCTCTTTGATTAATTAATTAAATATTATTTATTTAATTATGTCGCTAATTAAACCTATTTTCTTTCTAAAATTAAATAAATGTTTATTTATTTAATTTCCTATGTCACTTTCCATTATAATTAAATAATTATTTTAATTATTTAATTATTCATTCTCCCTTTCATTAGGGCATATTTTTGATTAATTTTTCTTTGACACAATGCGATAATTGTCCCTTTCATTGGGGCATATTTTTGATTAATTTTTCTTTGATTCATTCTCCCTTTCTAAAGAGGGGCAAACTGTAGACACTAAAAATTATCCTAGGCCTACGACTCTTAATTTCTTCATATTTTGTTCATCTTCATTTCCCATAATTAAATAATGCTAATTATTTAAACATTTTCTAAAGTCATATGTCCTCTATTAATTAAATAACTTTAATTATTTAATTAATGCATTCCCATTTTTATTTATCTTTGATTAATTAAATAAATATTATTTATTTAATTGTGTGGCTAATTAAACCTATTTTCTTTCTAAAATTAAATAAATGTTTATTTATTTAATTTCCTATGTCATTTTCCATTATAATTAAATAATTATTTTAATTATTTAATTATTCATTGGTCTTTTCTCTCTTTAATTAAATAAATCTTTATTTATTCAATTTAATCAAATATCTTTGAATTTTGAATTAAATCATTATTTAATTCAAAATGATGATTCCTCCTTATCACAATCTTCTATAATTAAATAATATTTTTAATTATTTAATTAGTCATTAATCACTTAAGTCTAGATAATATTTGATTCTCTCTAACAGACAATTTTATCTATGTCAATCTTATCTTCTACATGAAAATCTCTATTAATTAAATAGCTTTAATTATTTAATTAATTTATTCTTTCTTGATTAATTAAATAAATATTATTTGTTTAATTATGTTGCTAATTAAATCTATCTTCTCTCTTAAATTAAATAAACAATTATTTAATTTATTCTTATGTCACTTTCAACTATAATTAAATAATCATTTTAAATTATATAATTATTCCTTAATCTTTTCTCCATTTAATTAAATATATCTTTATTTATTTAATTTAATCCTAAACTTTTGAATGTTGAATTAAATAATCATTTAATTCATAAAAATAATTATTCTCGGCATATTCCTCTGTGATTAGATAGTCACTTAGTTATCTAATTAGTCATTTACCACTTAAGTCGAGATTTAATTAAATCAATCAGTTATATCCCGATTTAATATCTGATTGTTTCTAATGAACAGACTTTCTGGTTTAATCAGCCAGTCTTATTCTTATGTGTGCAAACTATTATTAATTAAATAATTCATTCATGCATTTGAACACAACGTTTCTTCTTTATCTTTTACATGCAATCATTATTCTTCTAAATTTCAAACATTCTTGACTAAAGATTAAATTATTATTCAATCTTAATCTCCATCAGTTATGCTTTTTCACTCACATTATTACTGACACTGAATCTCTATTGCATGGCATTGATTAATCTCAATCATCGATTTGTCTTTTGAATCTAAGCCGATCATTCGAAAATCAATTTTCTATAAATTGGCTTGACCTTTGTCATTATTTCTCCTCCTGAAATCTTTGTACTTTTAGGAAGCAAATTTAATAATCTTTGATATTTTTCTAAATCATTAATCAATAGGCCATACTTGCATACTTGTTAAAATTTGAGGGCAATTATATTACAATGGCAAAATGGAGAAGTGCAATCGAGGTTATTCAAGGATTTATATAGATGTTCGGTGAGATTGTTCTTTTGTATTTATGCTTTTTAGTTTTCCTTGTTCTTTGTTGTTAGCGTAGGATTATATTAGTATTATGCTTTTATTAGATTAATCTTGTTTGCAGTTTTATTCCAGCATTACATTTGGTGAACCTGATGTGAAGACATTGTCTTCGAAATTCGTAGAAGTTTTTAATTTTTGCAGGTATAGGTACAAAGCGACGCATGTGCAGTATGAAACGACACAACCGACTTCTTCAGACGCTAATGATACCTACAACTCTAATACAAAAATTTCAAGAAGGATTACAGAAGGATTAATGATGCTTTCATCAAGCACATCATTCAAAACTTGACAAGAGATTATCACAGAAGAATGTCTCACAATGTGAAAACGTTGGTAAAAGGCTTCGAGTACTGGTTCATCCAGTTCTCCAAATTTACATACATAAGAGTTGAGGGATTCTTAGGATTTTTGTACCAACTGCCCTACTACCCTAATGATAGAATCATATTGTTGGAGCTCACTCGAAAGTTGCAAACTACCCACACTTTGATGCATATATTGCACCATGTTGGGGTCCCATACCCCATTGTTTTTGGTCAAAGAGTATACTCTTGTCCTACTTCCCTATATGTAGAATATTTAGAGAAAGAGGTTGCGGAGTACAACCTTGAGCTGCATACAAAGAGAGGAGGCTTAGATCCTCTTGGAAAATTAAAGAAGCAAGTTGGAAGGAAGTATGCCAATAGACAGCGCATTGAAGACTTCTGGGCTGATTGCAATGATGACCGCCAGGTTCAAAGGAGGCATTACATGAGAATGACTACTAAATTTATGAAATCCATGAATTTGTATGTAGTCCCCAATCAAATTTTTGAATATGACAATGTTCTTGATAAGAGATACAATGCTCTGATCGATGTGTCATTTCTTGTCCTTGATTGGGTTGAGCCGGAGATTATAGATTTAAATATTGTTACCCACCCAATGGAGCAAAGGACCAAGAAGTGGCTAGATGAAAAAGTAGCCAACTGCATGAATAGGGTGCAGAACTAACTCACAAAGAATTGGAAGATGAAATAGAAAGTGAATCAGATAGTAGTGCTGCTACAAGTTCTTTGGGCGAGGCTCCCAAGTCTCCACCCATCACTTGCTCAAGGAAGAGGAAAGACACATCAAAGCGACAACCAAAGAAAAAAGTGTACATTAGGAAGGCTATTGAAGGACAAAGAACACCAAATAAACCAAAGAGGATGGGAACCTTTGTTCTTGATATGCCTGCTATACAAGACGAAATGTTTCCGCTCCAGGAAGATGAAGAAGTTGAGCAATCACAATCACCACCACCCACCACTTATGTGCTCCCATCCATATCAACCACTGCACCATCTCCTTCCCCTCCTCAATCATTTCCCATCTCATCCCTACCTATTGTGGAAATCTCTGTCCACCTCACCTTCACTTCTCCAATTGCTTTGATGGTCGTGCTTGATTCCTCTTCTTCCACCACTTCCCTACTATCATCTTCCTCACGTTTTCCCCCATTGCCAACTATTTACACTCTACCACCTACTCTGCCCACAACCACTTTGGCACCCCTTACATTGCCTGACACCTTTACCTCATATTTGCAAAATTTTCCACCACAGTTCTTTGAGGTTATTTTAAATCCCTAGGTAAAAATGCTCATGGCCCAACTTGTTTCTACCTTACCTCTCCCTCCACCTCATATCGAGCCATGTAAATGGAGGCTACCATGTAGATCTTTGAAGAAATGTAGAGGTTAAGTGAGGATCAACCCAAAGACACAGTTGTGGATGTTGCTGAAGAGCCCGAGGACTCCAACTGGGATGATTATTATGAACACATGGAGGAGGGCTTAAGGGTTAATTTGGATGAGGTGGCCTTTGATGAGGAAGGGCAGCAAACACCCGAGGATGAAAATGTGAGTAAGTTTGATACTTACTATGATGTTGAAACTTCATATTAGGAGCCTAAAGGTGAGCAACCTGAGAAACATAAAGACAAAGAGGCAAGCTCAGAGGAGCATCGCTCTGAGGAAGGGAAATTTGATATAGAAATTGATGAGAAGAAGGTTGATGAGCCTCCAGGAACCGACCAAGACAAGAGCCTGCAACATGAAGAAGTGTCTTCAGAAGGAGAACAAGGTAAAGAAGAAGAAGATACATAAAAAAGAGATGTTGATCCCAAAGAGGATGTTAAAGTTGAGCATGAAGAAGACAAAGGGGCAACACGGGAAGAAGATACTACTAGGGAAAATGAAGAATCTATTGAGCCTAATAAAGGAAAAGCAATACTACAGGAAGAAGAGAAAAATAAAGGAGAAGGGAACATAGAAAATTCTCTCGGGTGTGAGGAGGAAGAACCTTCAAAAGATAAAGGGGAAGGGAAAAACAATGAATTCACCACTACATCCGTAGACCATCAAACAAAAGTATCCTTATGGGTAGAAAAACAAATGAAAAGGAAGAATCCTATGCTCACAGATCCCAAATCTCACCTAGAGGAAATCCTATCCAGAACCCAAGTAAAGACTTGGGAAAGGAAGAAGCCAAAGATCAGGTCACATATCACAACAAATGCATCAGGCTCCAAAATATTACAAGTGGTCACTCCCACCATGAACAAAGATGCAAACACTCTCCAAGGAAAGGACTACCGAGTGACTACTATCAACTTGGGCCCAACATCTAGAGCTCAGAAGATCGATGAATTTCAAGGGTTCCTTTCCACCATCCTCCAAAAACTGGATAAAGATCAATTAACAAAAGAGGAGCCAAAAGCACAAGTGGCAGAATTGACTGCCTACATACAACAATGGGAAGCATTTGAAGAAGAAGCTCCAATAGAATTTCATGCACCTGCCTTGTTGTCAAAAGAAGAGGTCAAAAAAATGGATAAGATGAAGAATTGGAATAAGTCCACCTCAGACTAGTTCAAATGAGTTATTGAAATGGGCGACAAGGGCATTCACTATGTGACCAAAATGCATAATGATTATCAGGTCCTATAAAAGGAATTCAAATGGGAGATCGGGGTATGTAAAGAGTTTCTAGAACTCTATAGGATCACATACCCAAAGTTGGAGAGCATTCTCAAGCTCTCCCCTACAATCTAGGAAAAGTATTTGGCCCTACCAAAAGAAGACCATTGGTTTCCTGAGGTATGGCTACTTAATTACGAGTACAGAAAGGGAGTTCTGGAAAAATCTTTAATTGAACTAGAGGCCAATCACGAGCGAATTGTGGATCACCAGGCGGAATGTCATGATTTCTTAAAACTAATCATAGGATATGAGATGCTAGCGTTGGAATTAGATCAAGAGGCTATAAAGCACGAGGTTTACTAAAGAATGGAGCAAGGAGTCAGTGACACACTATCGACAAACTTCATGGATTTTTTTGCATGAGCCTTCTCAGAGCTAGAGAAAATGGTCAAAGCAGGAGAAATGTGCATAAAGCATCCAGATCAAATGGTGGAAGGATTCAAGAGAGTCACCTTCTAGATCTCAAAATCTAACTTCTCCGAAGAAAAGAAGCTTTTGGCTACCATTGGAAATATTTTTGAATATGCTACATTACAAAAAGAAGTTGGAAATCCTATAATAGATGATGAATTTTTAAATAGGTAGTTAGAGGACAAAATAGGCTACAAGACAAAATAGGGAAGAGACTAAATAGCCTATTTTTATATTATAAATTTTGCATTCTTATTCATGATGTGAAAACCCTAAACTAGAATGAATCTAAACCACTCATTGTAAAGCAATCTTGATCATTCATTCTACTTTCTGAAAACTATAAATAGGGGCATCCTCTTATTTTCAAGGAGAGAGATGAGTTGTGGTGTAAAGGCATTCTACTGCAATATATAAGAAAAGCATTGAAGTTAATGGTTTCTTGTGTATTGTTCATTATGTGTGCATGATTCAGCCCCAAATGTTTATTTCAGTATTGTTCATTTCTGTTTAAGTTCATTTTTTGCTTGTAGTTCATGTTCAGTTTTAATGGTGGATGTATGTTGCAGTATTTGATGCACTTTCAGCTCATACTTTTTGTAATTTTTTGATGAAAATTTGATATGTAAAGTTAGTTTGAGCTCCTTTAATTGTTGCACCTAAGTTCAATTGTATGTTTACACTAAATAGGTGGATGTTACAATCTAAAAATCTGCAAAGAGCCTTAGAAGATTGCACTAGTTTTGTGACACTGTAGGTTGTTCTTGGTTAAGAAAAACTCAATCTAGGAAGTCTTTATACTGCAATATCAACTATTGTTACTATTGATCATAGTTTTAGATTTAGGATAACTTATCTTAACCCTTCAACCTTTTGACTTTTTTTTTAAAAATCTTAATCAAATTTAAGTTTCTAGCATCATAACAGTGTCATATTTGATGAACAAGAGGAGTTCCATACTATTGTCATAGAATTATTGTCAATGTTCATCCATTTCTAGAATTCTGAAACTTTTTTATAGACCCATGAAACTCCACACTTTGTGAACCATAAAGACCCCTTGTGATTACCAACAAATCACATCAAACAACTGAGATGTTTTTGCATAGTCATGACCTAACACTTGAGAGACCTTGGAGTGATTTTTTGAAACTCGGTTGCATATTTCTTCCTTTCAAGAGAGACATCACACTTGTGTGTTTTCTGTGTTGAGAAGTGCAAAAACACCCATCAACATAACTGGCGCTAGAAGGAGGGCAACTGCTGGATGAAGCTGGATCAAATTGGGTCATTCTCTCCCCAAAGACTTTACATGGTAACCAGATCCATGTCAAATAAGGGAGAATTTCAAGAACTAAAGACCCCTACCAGGGCTAGGAGAGCTGAGAAAGGGGAAGCTTTAGTATTAGTACCACCCACAAGACCTTCATCCCTTCCATATCCATCTTCTCCTTCACTTCAACTAGATTTTTCTCTATTTAATAGCCACATTCAAAGCATTATTACAGCTTCCATACCTCAACCACAAGTTGTTGCAAGTCAACCATTACCACCCCCACCTCCACTAATGGATTGGTTAGGAAACAATCCATCACCATTGTCCTTCAATGATTAAAATGACATGCCCAAGAATCCAGAAGGCTTCTTCTATGAATTCCATCCAAATGATCCTCAAAGGATAGCAGAAGAACATATTAAGATCTTCCAAAAAACCCTCAAGGACATGCAGATTGAACACGAAGATGTGGCATGTAGACTCTTCCCTTATTTATTAGAAGATGAATCATTCTATTTGTACATATATTTAACTATAGGCTCCATTACCTCTTGGGACCTTATGAAGGACACATTTCTATAGAAATTCAAGATCCCCATTAGCCCCACAAACTTATATCAGTCGTTCATGTCAGTTAGAAGGGAAGTTAATGAGCCAATTGGTTCATTCAATAATAGATTTCATTGAGCATACATGAAGTTGCAACCACCCTATGTGTTCGATGATGCCTCAGCAAGAGAAATATATTATGTAGCCTTGGAAAATATCACATCAAATTTGGTCAACTGAATGCACCAGCCTCCTGCACGCTTGGTAGATGCTTATGCAAAAGCAGTGTGCACGCTTGGTAGATGCTTATGCAAAAGTAGTGAAGGAAAGCACAAATTTGGGGCAACACTTGGCTGGTCCATTACCTTCATTAGGATCCAATGCTAATCCAAGATAAATTCAAAGACTTAGCCATGCCTTGGCCCATCAAACAATATTGATGAATCAGGTTCCTCAGCTGCCCATTGTGACACACCTAGGGCCACCACTAAACCATGCACCATTAATGCCTATTTATCTACAAGCTTCAAATCAACAAACTTATTCACAACATCCTCACGTACCATTATACTTGTAGAATTATGAAGCTTCAACTACCCAATAGAATTCATTTGTAGCACATCTCATTTTCCTTCAAAATTCAATACCAACACTGAGCATTTTAGAATAACCAATTATAGGCATCATAGAGGAACATTCAAGCTAATCTCTATTGAGACAACCATGAGTCATGAGCATCTTTAGGACATAACTATGAACGTGGTCAACCTTTTGGACAAAGTCTTGAAAGGAGGTCATCCCAAAGGAAAAATAGAACATGGAATACCAGACCCAATAATGACGGGGTTCCTACACCTCTTGATCCACCTAGAGGTACCAATAAATCTGCAAGAGGAGTATATTTAGCTGAGGCACCATTGTCTAGATGGTGTAGAATCCATCAAACCATCAGTCACTCTGAATTAGAATGTCTAGAGTTCCAAACTGTTGATGTGATCTTTCAAGTGGAGGTACAAAATGTTGCTGATGGGTTGAGCTACAAAGAAATAGTGCCCTCAAAGTTGTATGATTTCATCTTGGTGGTTAACTAGGTGCCCTTCCCTCAAGGATACAAGAACAAACTTGAGAAAGAGGTTACAAAAAAGGAGAATGAAGCAGAAGAGGTAAGTAACGAAGGCATCCTATCTCAAATGTTTAATTCAATAGATAATGGACCTAAGGATGAGGAAGAAAAAAGGGAGGAAGAGGTTTACATGTTCCAACAATGCCCAACCCCTTATAACTCGAGGAATAGACAAGCAGGAGGTCCATTTACCACTTCCATTCCACCAAACAACTTCAATACGCCTCTTGACCCAAATGCTAGCAACAACCCGTCTTATCCTAGGGTGCCAACCCAATACTTTAACAAGAATAGGAAGCCCGATCCAGCTAAAGAACAACCTACCAATTCCACCCAAGATAATTCATCTGAGGTGGATGTTGAGAAAATGGGAAAATATGTGGCTGAAGAATTTAAGAAGGTGAAAATAAGCCTATCGGTCTTTGAGTTTCTAAGAGTGTCGACTATTAGGAATTCTTTCTTTAGATCATTGAATGGAACTACCCCATAGAATCCATCTCAAGAGGTAGTTGCAAAGAAAGTTTCATTTGAAACCTCTAGTAGTGAACCGGTGGTTAGGGAAGTTGTAGGGAAGAAACCTGAACAACCACCCAACAAAAATCAGCAATCGAATAAGCAACAAAATTAGGTGCAAGTGAGAGATAAAAACAATGAAAAGGACAAGGCTCAGATGGCCCAAGCCTTTAATTTTAAAAATTTATATATAACAATGTAGAATCTATACTATAGTGTGCATATTGGATGATAGCACGTGTGTGATTCTATCTAAACTAAGTCTCCTCTAGATTCATCCTACAAACTATTTACAACTCTAGGATTTGATTTTTGTAGTTAATTTCCATATTTTTGGATTAATGTCATACAAGTTTAAAGTGAATCAAAATTTATATTAAATTTTGGTTACCACTTCAATGCAAAAAACTTTTCTTTACCTTTCCATTTTTTTCACAAAATTAAATAAAATAATATATTTTTCATCAAAAGAAAATTTAGTTGCTTTCCCAAAGCCCATTCCACATTCCTAAAGGAAAAAAATGGTGATTTAAATTTGAATTATCTATGCCTTTATTAATTGATCTTATCCCTCTATCCCTCACCATGGATATGTTTACCTTCTTTCTTGCCTCACTTTCTAGATTTTCCCATAAAGTGTATGCTAATGATACTTCTTTCCATGCATGTGATATTGGTTTAGCTCTTCCTATGTCACTACACTCTCTTGAGCTCTCTATGGAATCCTCTACTAATTCTTACCATTCCACATCTCTTCCTCCTTTGGCTACATGTTCAAATTCTATGAATCTCTTATTGGATATTGAGGCCTCTTTTTGTCCCTCACCAGCTATGAGGGTCCTATTCTTATAGTTGATGATGCTCTCAAAATTTTATTGATAATATTTATTTTACTACCTTTAGTGACTCTTTCTCAAGTTATGATGGCATTCATTATTTAATTGATCATTTCTATTGATAATGGAATCTTCTTTTCCTTCTCTTTCTTTGGAGGATGAACTTCCACTAGTGAAAACTATTAAACATGCTAGCATCATTCATCACTTCCTTTAACATCAAATCAATTAACTTCCTCATATGATAGACATTGATCATCCTTATCATGATTCTTCTATTGGATGTTGTGGTTAAGTTGTTGATATGTAGTTGTCATTGATGTCAACACTATTAGCATTGGTGTCTTGAAGATTGTATATGTCGAGGATATTAAGAAAATTATAATAAATATGTTGAAGGTTGTCTGTGAAGCTATTAAGTTCAGTGTGTTAGAAAATTCAGTATGTTGGTACTCAAAAGCTGCGGATTAAAGGGTTTGTTGCTAAGCCTATCTAGTGTATCTACCGAAAGTTTCAGAGGTGCGCACCAAGATTTGAGCAAGTTGTGAGTCTTTGTGTTCCTACAATCATTCTGTTACTATAGCTAGTGTTTTTGGAAGAAGAGAACGTGACTCTGGTAATTTGAGTTCTTGTGTATGCTCCTATGATGATCTTTTATGTTTCTAGATTGTGCTCTATCTTTGTTGCACGTTCGTGTTGATCAGTGTGCTCGTGATCAACGATTTTTCCTTTGCATATTCAATTTTTCATGTTCTTGGCCGACATGATGGTTGTAGAATGTTGTGGATCCTTTTGGATTAACTTTTGAATGTTTGGTGTGTTCGAGGATGTTGTTTTAGGTCTTCATCATGTTGTGATCGAATTCGGTTGGTGTGCATTAAGATTTATTCATGAATTGGGCCAACAGTTTGTATTCATCTATTACTTTATTTTTGGCCGACAAAGTTGTTGATGTAATTCCATGTAGCTGGTATTTAAGAGCAATTTTTTATTCATTTTGATATGTGTGGAAGTGTGTGAGTGTTATGTGTGAATATAAATCAAATCATTCAATTGCAGAGCAAAGTGTGAAGAAGATTGATTGAAGTGTGAAGAAGTGTTTTTGTGCTTAACCAAAACTACAATCAGGCTTTTGAAGAAGCTAATTTCTCAGTTCAAATCCTTCAGATGGTTTTAATCTAAATATCTCTGTAAGACAGTGTGTCTTCTTTGAGCAGTGAGCTCTAGGTAGTGTGCCTGAATGCATGTGCATTCTCATTATTCATCTCTATACTTTTAACAGGGTATAATATTGTGGACTGACATCCACCGTGGTTTTTCCCCTAACAGGGTTTCCACATATAAAATCTTGGTGTTCTTTGTGTTTTTGATGTGGTGATTGTTTATGCTTAATTTTCTTTCATCAGATCTAAGAATAAGTAAAGTAAGGTTTAATAAGTTTGAATAATCTGTGACAACTAATTCACCCCCCCTGTGATTTGTCTATCCTTGTTTTGCCAACAATTGTTATCAGAGCAGGTTCCTTTGAAGAAGTTTAATAGCTTAAGGTGATTCGAGATGGCATCATACAAGAAGGATAGTCCCAGATTCGATGGAATAAACTACTCTTTGTGGAAGGCTAGAATGGAGTGTCATTTGAAGTGCATTGGTGAACCCTTCTGGAAGATTATAAAGAACAAATATATGATTCCTTATAATGGTCCCTCTACTCCTGATGAGATCAAAGAAGTTGAAACAAATATCAGAGCTATAAAAGCATTGTTGAATGCTCTGACAGATTCAGAGATGAAAAATGTGATGGATCTGAAAACAACACATGAGATCTAGAAGAAGCTGGAAACATTGTATGAAGGAGATGCACAAGTGAAAGTTGCTAAGCTACAAAATCTAAAAGGCAAGTGGGAAAACTTGAAAATGGGCGAAGATGAAAACATTATTTCTTTCATGGAAAAAGTAAATGAACTAGTGATGGGTATTAGATGTGTCAGTGGAATCTTGGATGAAGAAGAGATTGTAGCTAAAGTGCTCATATCCTTGCCTACTTCTTACAAAATGAAAGCTCATGCTATTGAAGAGCTTAGGACAATAATACATGTGACAAGAGATATGCTGATTGGTAAGCTTGCTACCTTTGAGTTGAGTGAATTTGGTGACTCTACCCCTAAGATAGAAATTGCA
The DNA here is from genome assembly GCA_007115665.2 of Sequoiadendron giganteum. Lineage (NCBI taxonomy): Eukaryota > Viridiplantae > Streptophyta > Pinopsida > Cupressales > Cupressaceae > Sequoiadendron > Sequoiadendron giganteum. The sequence continues at coordinate 94,302,394 of VCHN02000014.1, forward strand.
TTTAAAGCTACTGTATCTAGAAGAAACAAACAAAGATATGATCCGAGAGAAAGTTCTAGAAAGACATTCAATTATGAAGATGAGCTGAAATAGATTGAAGATGAAGAAAGAGAGGTAGAAGAACTGGAAGCACTGATTGTGAAAAGAGAAGCTAGAGGACAAGGTAAGTACAAAGGAAATTTTCCTATTAATGTTTCTCTTATAATAAGATAGGTTATTTTGAATCAAGATGTCTTGAAAGAGTTCCTAGGTTCAAACCAAACAAGCCTAGATTTCAAAAGAAATGTTATTATGCTGAAGAAGGTATTACTGATGAAGAATCTGACAAAGAAAATGGAAATGGGGATGGATGGGTATTCATTGCTATTAAGGAAAATGATTTGGTGTCCACTGAATCTGCTAATAATAAGAATGTTGAGAAAGATCTTGCATCCAAAATTGAAGAAAAGGATGAGTGGGTGATTGACAGTAGATACTCACATCATATGACTGGTGACAAAAGCAAGTTTGTAAGCTTGGAGAAGTACGACGGTGGTGTTGTAAGATTTGGAGATAACAATGTTGGTGTGATTTTTGGCAGAGTCACTATTTCTCTTGGTGGTAAACATAATATTGATGATGTATTTTATGTAGAAGGTTTGAAGCATAATTTATTGAGTGTTGGATAGATGGTCGACAAAGGATACAATCTTCATTTCAAAGATGGAAAGTGCAGGATACTGGGAAGTTCTAGAAATGTAATTTCTTCAGGTACAAAGATAAGAGGTAATATTTTTCACCTGAGTGCTGCTAGTGAAAGTTGTTTAATTGTTGAAGTTGATGAAAGCTGGTTATGGCATAGAAGGTTGTGTCATGTGAATTTTGATAACATTGTCAAGATAAAATCCACTCAACTAGTAAGAGATCTTCTCAAGTTAGTGAAGCCAAATAACACCATATGCAAGGAATGTCAGATGGGAAAGCAGACTAGAGTTTCTTTTCAGAGCAAACAACATCATTCTAATGGAATACTGGAGCTGGTGCATACTGATCTATGTGGTCCCTCCAAAATCAGAAGTCTACAAGGAGAAAGGTACTTTATGTTGCTTATTGATGATTACTCTAGGACGATATGGGTTGCTTTCTTGAGAGAAAAACATGAAGCATTAGAGAACTTCAAAATTTTCAAAGCTATGGCCGAGAATGAAACAGGTTTGAAGATTAAATGCTTAAGGTCAGATAGAGGTGGTGAGTTCACTTCCTGGGAGGTCAATTCTTTCTGTGAAAAGCATGGAATCAAGAGACAGTTATCTGCTCCTCAGACTCCTCAACAGAATGGAGTTGTAGAGAGAAAGAACAAAACAATTCTAGATGTTGCTAGATCTATGATGTTGGAAGGTAATGTACCTCATATCTATTGGAGAAAATTTGTAAGCACTGCTGTGTATACTATCAACCAAGTAAATTTCAATGGTAATTCTGGTAAGACTCCTTTTGAGTTGTGGTTTGGTTATAAGCCTACTGTTAAATATTTTAAAATGTTTGAAAGTATATGTTACATCAAGAGAGATGAAGATATAGGCAAGTTTGATGCTAGGAGTGATGAAGGAATCTTTCTAGGTTATTCTACTAAAAGCAAGGCCTACTAGTGCTATAATAGAAGATTGAGGAAAATGATTGAAAGTGCAAATTTCAGAGTTGATGAAGACATTGCTAGATCATCCAGATACTATGGATATGATTCAAATGATCAAATTTATAGTATTGATAAAAGGAAAAATGTTGAGATAGAGAATCAAGTCCAAATTATTCCGGTGAATCAAGAGAATCAAGAAGGAGAGGCTAGTGAAGAGAGAACAAAAGAACCAAAAGTTTGAGAGAATCCTAAAGTTATGAGGTATGTAAAGCTAAATCATTCTGAAGATCAGATTATAGGAGATAAGAACAAAGGTGTGTAGACTAGAAGAATAATTGCAAAAGAGTATTGTCTGATTTCCAAGACTGAGCCCAACAATGTGAATGAAGCATGTAAAGATGAACATTGGATGGAAGCAATGAAGGAAGAACTGATACACATAGAGAAAAATGATACATGGATTCTTGTTCCTAGACCTCAAGACAAAAATGTTATTGGAACCAAATGGGTCTTTTAGAATAAGCTGAATGAACAAGGTGAAGTGGTCAGGAATAAAGCAAGATTAGTATGTAAAGGGTACTCACAGATGGAAGGTATTGATTTTGCAGAAACCTTTGCCCCTGTTCCTAGAATTGAAGTTGCAAGATTGTTTCTTGCTTATGCTACTTTTAAGAACTACAAAGTCTATCAAATGGATGTAAAGTCAATATTTCCGAATGGTGAGCTAGAAGAAGAAGTATATGTTGAGCAACCAGATGGATTTCAACTAACTAATAAAGGAGATATGGTTTTCTGATTGAAGAAAGCATTGTATGGACTCAAGCAAGCCCCTAGAGCCTAGTATGCCAGATTGGATAAATACTTGTTGAAGCTTGGATATAATAAAGGTATCGCTGATAGTAATCTATATTTTAAGATGGATCATGAAAAAGAATTGATTATTGAAGTATTTTTTGATGAAATCATTTTTGGAGGTGATGATGGTTTGTGTATGAAGTTTGTTGATGAAATGAAGAGTGAATTTGAAATGTCTATGATCAGAGAGATGAATTTATTTTTAGGATTGCAAATCACTTAGTTAGATAATGAAATTTTTATATCTCAATCCAAATATGTAAGAGAGCTACTGAAAAAGTTTGGCATGGAAGACTCAAAGCCTGTTGGTACACCCATGGTAACCAGATGCAAGTTAACGCAGAATGATGATTCTCCTAAGGAAAATTAGACAAGATACAAGTCAATGATCGGTGAATTGCTTTATTTGACTAAGACCAGACCTGACATCATGAATGTTGTATGTATGATTTCTAGATATCAAGCTGATCCAAAGGAATCCCATGTGACTGTTGTAAAGAGAATTTTTAGATACTTGAAAGGGATAGTTAATTTTGGTCTTTGGTATCCTAAAGATGATGATCCTACTTTGAGTGCCTTTACTGATGCAGATTGGGCAAGTGATGTGGATGACAGGAAAAGTACTAGTGGTGGTGCCTTCTTCTTGGGGAAGAATTTGGTATCTTGGTTAAGTAAAAAGCATAATTCCATTTTCTTATCTACTGCTGAGGTAGAATATATCGCTCCTACAAACAATTGTACTCAAGTAATATGGATGAAGCAGATGCTGAGAGATATTAGAATTGAGTATGATGAGCCTATTGCTATATATTGTGATAATTCAAGTGCAATAAACATTTCTAAGAATTTGGTGTTGCATTCAAAGATAAAGCATACATCTATCAAATATCACTTTTTGAGAGACAAAGTGAGTGACAAAGAAGTCAGACTCGAGTATGTGTCTACTAAGGAATAAATTGTAGATATCTTTACTAAGCCATTGCGTAAAGACACTTTTGAGTATCTCAGAGAGAAGTTAGGGGTGATTACCCCTCCTAATCAGAACTAAGATGCATAGTCTTTGCATGAATCTGTGCATTCATAGTCATATCTTGATCCGGATTGATGTTATGGTGGCTGCTACTCAGGGGGAGTAGTTAGATGATTCAGATATGTGATTCAGAGCATGTGTACCTTTTCCATTGATGTCAAAGGGGGAGAAGAGTAATGTGAAAAACTATGGAAGAGCTAAAAGTAAGAGGGAGAAGAATAGTATGAGAAGAGCAATGTGTAAAGGGGATATGAGTTAATTGTGTTGATGGTGTATTTTTCACATCATGTGTTGCCATCAATGCCAAAGAGGGAGATTGTTGGATGTTGTGGTTAAGTTGTTGATATATGGTTGTCATTGATGTCAAAGTTATTAGCATTGGTGTCTTGAAGGTTATATATGTCGAGGATATTGAGAAAATTATAATAAATATGTTGAAGGCTATCTGTGAAGCTATGAAGTTCAGCTTGTTAGAAAATTCAATATTTTGGTATTTAGAAGTTGCGGATTAAAGGGTTTGTTGCTGAGCCTATCTAGTGTATCTACCGGAAGTTTCAGAGGTGTGCATCAAGATTTGAGCAAGTTGTGAGTCTTTGTGTTCCTACAGTCATTTTGTTACTGTAGCTGGTGTTTTTGGAAGAAGAGCACATGACTCTAGTAATTTGAGTTGTTGTGAATGCTCCTGTGATGATCGTTGATGTTTCTAGATCATGCTCTACCTATGTTGCACGTCTGTGTTGATCAGTGTGCTCATGATCAAAGATTTTTCCTTTGCATGTTCGATTTTTCATGTTCTTGGCCGACACGATGGTTGTAGCATGTTTTGGATCATTGTGGATTAAATTTTGAATTTTTGGCGCATTCGAGGATGTTTTTTTAGGTCTTCATTATGTTGTGACTGACTTCGGTTAGTGTGCATTGAGATTTGTTCATGAATTGGGTCAACAGTTTGTATTCATCTATTACTTTATTTTTGGCTGACAAAGTTGTTGATGTAATTCCATGTAGCGGGTATTTAAGAGCGATTGTTTCTTCATTTTTATATGTGTGGAAGTGTGTAATGTGAAGTGTGTGAGTGCTGTGTGCGAATACAAATCAGATCATTCGATTGCAAAGAAAAGTGTGAAGAAGATTGAGCAAAGTGTGAAGAAGTGTTTATGTGCTTAACCGAAACTATAATCCATCTTTTGAATAAGCTAATTTCTCAGTTCAAATCCTTTGGATGGTTTTAATCTGAATGTCTTTGTAAGACAGTGTGTCTTCTTTGAGTAGTGAGCTCTAGACAATGTACCTGAATGCATGTGCATTCTCATTATTCATCTCTATACTTTTAATAGGGTATAATATTGTGGACTAACATCCACCATGGTTTTTCCCCTAACAGGGTTTCCACATTTAAAATCTTGGTGTTCTTTGTGTTTCTGATGTGGTGATTGTTTATGCTTAATGTTCTTTCATTAGATCTGAGAATAAGTAAAGTAAAGTTTAATAAGTTTGAATAATCTGTGACAACTGATTCATCCCCCCCTCTCAGTTGTCTATCCTTGTTTTGCAAACATCTCCATGTTCTAACCCCTCCTCTATATCTAAGCCATCTCTTTTATACATAAACCCTTGTCATGATATTTCTCCATCTTCCTTGTTTTCTACCCTTTATAAGACACTTTCTTTTTTGGAGGCATCACCATTTATTCTTATGAGATACCTCCTCCTATTGATATAACACCCGTCCTATTTTTTATCCTTTTACACCAACATGGCTTTACTCCTCCTTATCTCCTAAAATTATTGCATACCTTTCTCCTATTGACATTGGGATATATTCTTTTGAAAAATACAATGTCCATGGTGATTTGGTGCACCATGTGGAACACTTCTCCACCATATGCTCAATGTTAGGATTAATATTGCATCTTCCTTGTAAATCCTATGTCATGGTTCCAACATGCTTGGAAAGTGTCCCTAGGCACTTTAGGGTCTATTGGGAAAATATTTTTTAATATTTATTCTCACCATTGTTTGTAATGCATTCATAATGGTTGATGTGTTCCACTAGTAGTGGAAAAGGTGACTTGTGGACATGGATATTTAATATTGTTTTCCCCACATGTGGATGCCTAGAATGGGATGGTAAAATACAAGTGAAGTGGACAAATGAGTGAATGTTGTGCTTCTCTAAGTGGGTGCTTGGAAATAAACAAGTGTCTCTTGGTATTCCATATTTTGTGTCATTTAATGTAATGTTTGATTTCCATGTTTGGGCACACAATTTGGAGGGAAAGTAATGCAGCCAAGATTTATGTACTTTTGCATTTCATGGAGGAAATCCAAGGGTTGAGATGTTTGAAATGAAGATTCATATTTGGGCACCATGTTTGGTGCTTAAGATCTCTTTACAAGTCTATATAATCAACTCGTTGGATGTATAAATTAAGAGGAACAGTTGAATGGAGAGTTACTCTACTAGAACAAGGATAGGTTGGAGCATAAAGAGGTTGTTAATAGATACAAAGGTGCTGCTATGTTGAAGGAAAAGAGGATAATGGAAGTGAATGTATTGTAATCTAATTTATTTGAATATAATGCATACTTGGCCTCTGTTCTTGGTGGATTTTTTATTGTAAGGGTTTCTCCATGTAAATCATGTGTTATGATTGATTCCTATTATGTTGCTGATATGTGTCTCTTTGATTCTATCTTATGGTGATTTTATACTTTATCTAATATTGTAAGTTCACATAAGGTAATGTTATTAAGCATGTTATGTTAGTTTATTTTTAGGATCATAAAGAAGATGGATCTAATAATGGTAATTTCATATTAAGTTCACTTAATTTAATATTTAAATATAAGTTTTCATATTTTCATATTGTAGTAGTCCAAGCCTTGTATCACATTCATTGAAGTCATAACTTGATTATTTGGATAGAGACTAAAATTTCCCAAAATTTGGTATTAGAGCCTATATATTTATCAACACTCAACATATACATTTGATGACTATTCTTTAGCTAAAATATTTATTGGCACCCTAACAAATATCACTTTAGACTAGTTTTATACCTTACCTTCTAATTCCCTAGATTCCATTTTTTATGTTTTCATGCTTTTATCTCTCATTTTTAGTATAACATGGAACCCCAAGTCTCTCTTATACACTTGGCTCCAATTCAAGCAATATTTTCATGAGAGTGTTTAGGGATTCACTTCTCACTTCTTTTCCTTGATTTTTAGATGGGGTTTCCAACCTCTTGATGACATTTTCCTACTTCTTCTTTGAGATAATTTATTATTGCATAATCAACATACCTTTCTTTTTTAACATTTTTTTTCTCTTTCTAACTTAGTTATTCATTACATTTAAATTAACCAAATATTTCTAAGCTATCCTAACCTCAAATATGATGAACCCTCTTCTACCCCTCTACCCATGGACCCCTTTGTGATTTTTTTCCACCTACCCTACCTTCTTCTTATCAATCCAAGCTTGAACCTGAATCATATACACATCTTTCTAACCCTCATGAGCATGCCTTGCTCATTATTTTAGAATAAAAACTTATAACCCTCCTACCTATCCAATTTAGACATCCTCCTAAGCATGGTCCCTCATCCCTTCTTTCATGTGCATACCATATGATGTTTGGCAACTCTTCCAATCTGCCATGCTCAAAAGTCTAAAATTCAAGATCATCTTAATGAGGTTATTACTATTTATTTTGATACACCTCTCCCATATTCTCTTGATGATACTACTCCATTGGTATAAAATACCAAGCCCATACATGAAACATCACCCACCCTTGCTACATACGATGTTAACTGTTACCCTTTCACTATACAAACTACTAAAATTTATTATATCCCAACTCATTCCATAGTTTCCCCTATGTTTTTTATTGTTGTTACGAAGACCATTGATATTCCTAAGGCCTATTATATACCCATTATGCACCCTATATCTATTATTATGGAAAATGTTTTCCTTCTTCTCATAAGAAGTTATTTTATTTCATAGTTGGCATTTCGTCTATAACTTATTCATCCACTCATGGTACATCTCTACCTATGAAGACCTCTCTTCTTCATTTTCCATTTGAGGTTAACCTGGTTGATTCATCAAATCATTTCACCTATATAATTGGTAAATTGCATTCACACATTTATTTACTTAGTAGTGTTGGTACTTATAATGTACACATAGCTCTCCTTCTTTTCTTGTTTCCATTTTAAGATGACACAATTTGAGTGTGACCATATTATCTTATCTTTGGTAACATCAAAACCATCTTCATTTTTTTTATTCTCACCTATGCTCTAGGAGTAAGCATATTTTTTTTTCCTATTTTGGAGGAAACATATCATCAAAATTAGGGGAATACATCCTACATAATTCTTTCCCAAGGATCTTTTCCTTTCTCTATCCCATTTCATCTATCTTAAAATCAATTTCATACACTTCTTATATGCAATTATTTTAAGGGGGTTTGAAAATTTTGGCATACTTCCCTAAATCCATAACATGTACAATTTGTGGCCCAGGTACAAAGCATGCTTAGACATGGTCACCCTTATCAGAATTTCCTAGAAATAGAGTATTCTAGCACATGTAATCCCTAGTATTGAATTAATGCATGAATCACGTATCAATATAGTACACTAGTACATTTGGTTTATCTTACCAAATATTTCTCATGATTCATAGTGTCAAAGTAATTTAGAACTCGAGTCGTGCATTTTATTTCATATTAACTATCTTCCTTTCTCTCCATGCACATTAGTTCATTCTTTTAGAATCAAATGTTTTACTTGTTACATTCTTCTCACCATATAATGTTTCCTCTTTGGTAGTTTTATTATGTACATTTTTTGTCTTTCCATATACATGTTTATGATGTTTTAATAGAGTTATTTTATATATTTTATGTTTTCTAACATCTTTTTGTTGAAGGTCATGTCTTTCTAACATGTTTGTGTTGTAGGTTTATTTTCCTAACATATTGGTTTGAAAATTTTGGACTACAAGCATGGATTCCTCACTTGAATATTACTACATATCCTTTTTTGTATCATCAAAATGTTATTATATTATATTTTTTTATTTGTGTACTTTAGTGTAGCTAATATAACCTAGTAGCATCATCCCACTAAATTGGTGGTAAAATTTAAGGTCATAAACTACATAATCTATAATTTTGACACTACAAATTGTCCTTATTTTAGTGTCCATTCGTCTAGTATGTTTTAGGGATAATTTTAGCCTTCTGTTCTAGCCTAGTTCCTAATCCAAATTCCATGTTTTGTGTTCTTGTGTTCTTGTTATGTATTTTATAAGTTTCCTTTATTCAGTTTGACCATTTTGTGATGTATCACATATATTTCTTTTGAGATGTTAGCATGTAGTTGTATGGATGTTAGTGCAAGCATGCTAACATCTTATGACCATATGATCAGTTAAGATTTATTTGGTATTCAAATATTTTATCTTTTTTTCTATTTTGTTTGTAGTTGTTTTTTCCCTATGCTATCAACTCCATTATAATTCCTTAACCAAAAATAGCATTTGGGGATGATTGATATTTGAATGGTAATTCCTCCTTTTTGGGGTTTTTTAAAAATGGTTTTGGCTTCTAGGTCTCATTCTATATAATACTCTATAACACCCCACAACATTCTAGGATTCTACCACAACTCATGGGTCTCATTAGAATTATGCATTTCCATCACAAATCTCTCTCCATTTCCAAATAATTGTTCATTATGTTTTGTCTTCGCATTTTTGTTTTTATTGTTTTATATTTTATTTTTCCAAGTAGCATGTTTAGTTTCTATATCTCCTAGATTTTCTTTTACATGCACAATAGGATAGTTATTAACACACCTATTGATTTTAGTTATTTAGTATTTATTATAGTCTTAGAAACACATAGGTTTAAGAGAAGACACAAAAATCCTATTCCTCATTTCATTAACTACATGTGGAGGTCAAAAGAGAAAACTAGGGGCTACACCATTTAGAGAAGATTTTAAGTAGTTGCAATGTTCTTTTTTATCCTAGAAACTAGTACTTAAATCATTTCAACCACATGAAATTTTGCATCCTTTTCCTCTTAATCAATTCATAATTTTATTTATGTTTAGTTGAATAAATTATTTTATCGTTATTATATGTTTCTCCATATATTTTTAGTCTAAGTTGTGTTCACTATTTTCATCTCTTTGTGTGTAGATAGAACAAGTTCTATACTAACACCTTTATTTTCTACCGTCTCCAAAACAATCACATGAAATCTAAACTATATCATGTATCTTGTATGAAAGTGCATGTATGTTGGTGTCTAAACTAAGCTTCACTAAATTTGTCTTATAAATTGTCTATGGCTCTAAGTTCACATTCCTACAATTAATTTTCATATTTTTTCTTAGCTACTTCCAATATTTCACATTCTAATTAATATGATATAATTTTAAAGTAGCTTAAATTTTATATTACACCTATGAAAATTCCTTTCTTGGATTGTATTGTAACTAATATTGTTGTTGATTAATACACTAATTTGGAGTTTGGAGGTTAGGATTTTTCTCAAAAGGGTTTTCCTAAGATATATCAGTATGTTGTGGTGAATTATTTTATCATGTTGTTTCTTTCTTGAAAATTATTTTAGATCATTTTTTCTATTCATCTATAATTTTAGAATAGTGTAGGAATAATCTCTACACCTTAACTTTCCTTCACAAAGTGTTAGTGACTACCCACATTTACTACTATTTTTGTTAGGTTGCTTCTAGGAATACCTATGATAGGATTACCAAGCTCTTGTGTGATTTTGTATGGGCTAATGTCATAAAAACTAAATGTTTCCATAGAATGGTATGCAACACATGTTTCCTTCCATAGGATAAAGGTGGCATGAGCATTATTTATGTTTTCCTAAAAAATATTACACTTTGTGTGTTAAGTGGGTTATCCATTCCACTAAGGGCACAAAAGTCTGGAAGATTCTTCTCAGGTACTATGCTACCTTTGGATTCCCTTATAGTAAGAATGTTGGTAGGGAATTGGTCTTCACACTCTTCTCATCACAAACACCCTCGTCAAGATTAAAGGCTCCTTGGTGGCTAAGTATCTAGAAGGCCTTTGAGGCAACAAATCCTTTTCTTAAATGGGTTGGAGATTTATAACATAATTCTTTCAATTTCCATAGCTTGCGGTGGTTTCTCATTATCAACACTTTTAGCTTATGTTTTTACAAAAACCCCTAGAATCAAATATCTTTAAGTCTTTCACAAATGCATGCATACCATTAAATATTTATTCCCTTCTTGAGACTGGGCCTTGTGGCCTACCTTACAATAAAAGTTTTAGTTAGCTAAAATTAATTTTCTTTCTATTATTTATACAAGAATTGATTTCAAATTTCATGATTTATAAGTTGGCACTTCGACCTCCTTTAGAATGGTTGAAAGATTCATTATAATTTTGACACTATAATAAATAATTACTCTCCAGGGTTTCTCTATTTAGTGTTTAGTCCTTTCTCTTTAACCCTTTTCAAGCTCACAAGTGGTGGGGATTGAATTCTTCCCTTCTTAATTGGTTTTATAGGCTTAGAGGATTTTGGAAATCCATAATTAATCCTAACTCATGTTTTTTGTTGTTTAGTCTACCAAAGGCTTTTGCTTAGTGAAAGACATGCATATTAGACTAGATCATCCTAAATGTCCAGCTTGTGATAGATATAATTATTTCTAACACCTTTTTTGAGATTTCCCTCATGCCAAGGATGCTTAAAAGTGGATCCACAATCTCTTCTCTCCTTTTTGTCTAATATTTTTCTTTTGCAGAATTACTTTGAGAATATGACATAGTGGCCTAGTTACTTTGCTAGAACTTATAGTTTATTTTAAGCTTCATTTATGTTTTAACCTAGAAAGCAACAAATAGTGTCATTTTCAATGTCAAAACTATTTATCACTATTTCTCTCTTAACGAGAAAGTCTATGTGCTTACCTTTTCTTAATTTTATATCCAGGAATAGGTATAGTAGGTGGCACTAAAATTCTAGCATATATAAAACCTTCTCAACCATTGTTGGAGTGCTCTATGTACCATGAGCAGAGTTATGCCCAATGTTATTACCTAAAGATCATTTCCACCAACTCCCTAATGACGAAGCTACTCATATAACTAGAAAAACTTCTCACCTCCTCCTTCTTAGTGGAGAGGCTAGAATATTTTCCTATGGGGGGTACATTTTGGGCCGATGTCAAGTAGTGTTAAGGATTTTGTTATGATTTTTTCACTAGGCTACTTATTGGTATTGTTTCTTTTTATTCAAGACTTAGGACTACTAAGTGATCCTCGATCTTCCTTTTGGTGAGTCATCCCTTATGTAGTTTTTTGGAAAGATGATTTATGCCCCCTCCCTGTGGTGGTGTTGTCTATGCTTAATATCAATAGTGTGTGTTGTATTTTGACTTGTAGTCTTTGATTCTAAATATTTCTTATTTGTATAAATTTATCATACATGCTTGCCAACCACTTTTTATTGTAAATTTTCTATTATACCTACTTATTCCATATAATTTTTAAAAAATATCTCCAATTATTTAGAAAATAGAGCTCATATAATTGTTCTTCTACAATATAAAACTATCATTTTTTTAAGAGAAGAACCTATGAAGGCTGTAAATTATAAACTTGCAACTGGGCCTTAAACAATTCCCTTCCTTTAAGTGATTAGACATCCCAATAAATATTTTTAACACCCATTTGTTCTGCAATGTTGCATTTATGAATGACATTCATGGGGAAATCATAACAAAAGAGTCTGAAAATGGAAAAGACGCAATAGTAATGTCAAAAAAAAATTCAAAAGAACCTTTGAAAGCATCAACTTCAACCACTTTAGAAGAATAAATGAATTAAACAACAAAATTTGATGAAGTTGATTATGAACAACCACCAAATCCAAAAGAAATGGAAAAGCTTTATGGAAGAGGTTACAAACTTTTGAAACAACTTGGTTATAGTGGAAAAGGATGTGGTGCTAGAGAACAAGGTATTTGTGTCTCTATAGAGCCTAACACACAAGAAACCACTAGTTTTCTTGGTTATTGTCCCTTGAAACAAAAGCATAAAAAAATCCTTCACTCAATACCAACACTATTACAAAAGATTCTTCTAAGACAACTTTAACCTTGGTGCATCCTGAACTTATAGAAACAGCTAGTGATCTTGGTTATTATCCCTCAAAAGAAATAAAGAAATCTTTGCTTAATATCAATGTCATCACACAAAACACTCCTGGGAAATCTTCAAACACATGTCTTAGTAATGATTGGGGCTCACTAGATTTTACACCCTCCTTTAAGGGAGAGCACAAAATCTCAAAATCTAAAGAGGCTTGTGTATGTATGACACCTTGTACTAAGAAAGAGATATATTTGTCACAAAAGAAAGAAACATCTTCCACCATTAATCAAGAGAGTGACTTTTTGAAGCTTCTCCAAGCTCACTTGATATATCTCCCTCCAAAAATATGAAAGAAATTTTACAAGAAAAGTTCATTTTGTGCATATCATAGAATTCATGGTCATTCTACTAATGGATGTAAGGCTTTGAGTGATAAAATTCAACATCTTAAGGATTGTGGTGCTCTTCCTTGTGTTGATACAACTATTTCCTCTAATTGACACTGATTTTCATCCTATCATGTTGCTCATCACTATGGGGCATTGGTAGCTTTATGTGTCTTGCTCATTGCCATTCATTGTAATACAATTTTAGGTGCAACAATAACTCTCTTGGAAGCAACATGATAGTTCTTGGTGTTTGTATTTGTCTCTATGATTGGGGGGAAAGGATAACTAGTTTTTTAAGGTGTGCATTATTTTCAAGGATCACCTCTTCCTCTCTTTCTACTTAAAATACCAACATAACAAGCATGTTGACATTTTAAGTGGGGGGAATATTGTTCCCCATTCATTGTTTGCATGTTCCCTTCTTAGTGATGATATTATACATCTCCTAGAAGATGCGAACTTTTTATTCAAAGTGTGATCTTCTTACTTCACGTGATGTGTCTTCTTGATGGTGTCATTGGGTTTGATGTTCTTCAATATTGCAACTTTTTTGAGCATACAAAATTCCTCTTAGTGGTAATGCTACAAATTGTATTCCCTAGGTTGTGACTCTTTTATCCTCGGTTATTCCTCTCTTGGAGACATTAAGCATGATGTTCCCTAAGGTGAGACCTTTCATGAACTAAGCAAAAACCATTTGAATATATTATCTCATTTCATGTATAACCTTTGTCAAGGACACCAAGCATAACACAACTTACTTGGCAGTAGAGCCTTTTTCATGAGTGCCTAACATAACAGAACTTGCTAGCCTTGTGACCATTTCTATGGAGCCTTATTAAATTTATTAGGAGGTATAACTTTGGTATGGTTGATGTATGGGAGCTTCTAGATCTGGCATGAATTTCCCATTAGCCACCTTTTGGGGGGCTTACCTAGTGGACAACGGATTTCCGTAGCCCATGTGAGTGCATTTGTTTGCATAGAGAACAACGGGTTTTCACTTGTAAACATTTTTGGACAAAAAACTAAGGCTTGATCCACATCGAGTTGGAAAAATTGTCAAGGCTTGATCCACCCATTTTTCTTTTTATTTTTCTCTCTTTTAGTCTTTGACGTTATATGATTGAGTATCTTGTCATTGCTGCTGCATATTTAACAAAGGTATGTGTCTATTTGTGCCTTTGTTGGTTTTTTGTTAGATCTTATATATTGCGGGCTTGATCATCCTCCTTGACCTTTTCCATCTTACCTTTCCAACGATTGCACAATTAGACCTCTCTTGATTGTCTACTTTAGTGTGAGTTTTCACTTGCGCTAAATGTAATGTAGAAAAATGTACTCCTTTACATCTCACACTATGTTTGGGTCCCCTAATTTAAATTGGACTTAATTAAGCCTCTAGTTGGCCTAAAATTTCATTTACAAGCCTAATTAATTTCAATTTCTGAAGGGGGAAGTCTGATTTAATTAATGCATTTGTCATTATTAACACCCCAAAATTCAAAAATCTTGATAACTTAGGTCAGGAACCATTCGCCCATGGGCGAACGGGTCCCCTTTAAGTTGCAAATTAAAATTTTAAATATGCTTTTGGAGGTATTTTAATGATCCTAAATTCATATTCAAATGTCAGCTTGTAATGTTTAATTTTTGAGAAATTAGAAAATTGTCTATAAAAGAAAGGTCTTTTTATCAATTCAAATCCTAGATTTGCAAGAGAGATTTCACAAGAGCTAAGAGTATTGTCAAAGGTGTTCAAGAGAATATTTCTTCATCATTTGTTGCAGCATTCAAGATCTCAAGTATCATGTCAAAGTGATGCTCAATCATGCATGTTTTTGGAGCTAACATTGAGATGTAGGTTTCAAGATCCAAGTCAAGCATTCAAGCATTCATTCAAGTCATCAAATCAACATCCAATTCAATCCATTTCATGAAAGTTACAATCCTTTGAGGATCTCCATTCAAGGGTTTGGTGAGTTGCAACATAACACTTGGTCATTCATCATTCCTTTCATGTTTTCACCAAAAACAAACAAATTTTCCCTCTCGTGTTTGTGTTGCAAGTCCTAGGTTGAAGAAAAATCGAAGAGTAGAGATCTATAAAGTGCAAAATTACAAAAGTTGTAAAATTTGTCAAAGTTGCAAGAAAATTTGTCAAGATCACGGAAACTCAGATCTCAAATTTATTTTTCGTAATTTTCGAGTGAAACCAGTGGGAAATTGTATCTCAGATCTGTCTTCAGAGGCTCTCGAAAATTCATTTCAAAAAGTTGTCTTAGGACCCATTCGCCATTTCTGGACACTTATAAAATGGTTTTTGAGGCAAGTTTTAAATGTCTTCCACTCATCCAATTTGCACAAAATCGATTGTTTTTGTTAGAGCTATGCCTAATCTACATGAATCATGTCTTAGGTTACATATTTGAGATTATTTACTATTTTATTTTCATCTCCCAAAAGTGTTGTCTGAACTTTACCCCCTGTGCACACACACAAAGGAAATTGCTAGATCTTCCATAGAATTGAATCCCCTAAGCGCTGAAAGTTAATTCTATCTTGGAGGAACTCATTTCCTTAATGAGACAAAAAATAGGTGGGTTAATTACACCCCATTTTACCCTTTCTATTTATAGTAAGTTTGGTGAAACATTCCAAATTCAGTATAAAACCTTATGTTTTGGACATATCACCTATTTTTCCATGTTTCATAAGGGTCTTGAAATTTTGTAACGAAAGAAGTTCTAACTTATGCTTGTTTTAGTCTACTCTAGGGTTTTTAGGGAAGAAACGAGAATGAAAATGTAAATATTTTGTATATCAATATACATTTTCAGAAGATATGAACACATCATATTAGATTCATAATCAATTTTCTTCAATGTATATTTTACTACTCTTACGAATAAAATTGATCAAGGATAATTTAAGATTCATCTTTGCATTATTATGGAAGTGAGTGTTACTTATATAACTTCTATTGAAGTAATGGATTAAAACGTTGTATCTGAAATATTGAGAGTTTTAACATGTTTAGGAGTTGTTAAGAAGAATTAGTAATGAATCTAAATTCAAAGAACATTATTGTAAGGTAATGATGTGTAAGATTTCATTGAAATTCATTCTTAGTTTGTCATTCATTAGAAATTTTCATGTTATTTTGAATCTATTACCAAGGATTTAAGGAGCTAGTCTAAGTATGAATGTTGGTTATAGGTCCATGGCCATTTATAAACAAAACAATTTTAATTATACTTTTAGTTTGTTCTTTAAGCATTGCATATGTTCTCAAAGCGAATAATCCATAAGTCTCTAAGAATTTATCCCTTTATGTCATTTTTTTTGCAACAAGAACCTAATATGAATTAAGTATTATTTCATTTGATATTTTTAAAGACCTCCCTCCTAGGTCTTGTAGAACCTAAAGTGCAGAGGAGAATAATATTATAGTTATCTCTTGTTCGTTGGCTAACTACTTGAAATATTTGAACATAACAATTGGCTATCCTTTAAAGGATTTCAAGAAATCAGTTGGAAACACCAACAAGTCCCATATTAATCTCAATGTATCTTCATTCAAAATATTTGGTAGTGAGTCTTGGGCATTCATTCTTGAAGCTCAAAAAAAATCCATGGAGAGGAAAATCCAACCACACATTTTTGTTGGCTACTATGAGGATGTTAAGATGTACAAGTTTTTTTTATCATAATTCCAAAGATGTCTTATTTCAACGAGATATCTAGTTTGATGGGTTCTTTCCTCATATTGATTCTTCATTGCCATATTTTCCCTCACTGTCTACGACTCTCTCTTCATCTCTTAAGGATTTCATAATCTCTTGAGGATGGGGATGATGCTTCAACTCTCCCTCCACATCTAGCTATTCAACCCTTACAAAAATGGGCTTGCAATATTATTGATGTGATTAGATATTTGGCAAGTGATCCTGTAGACTCTCATCATAGTCATGCACAAACATTAAGTGTTAGTATTTTGAATCATACCATTTTGGATGATCCTTAAAAGTTTTCAAAGGTGGTTAGTATTCTTGAGTGGGGCGGTGCTATAGAAAATGAGTATTCTTGATGCAGGAGCATCCTGCGCATATGGGCAATCCTCATCACCCAAAAAGATATGTAATTTATTTTTAAAAATATTTTCTTTCAAATTTTGGATTTTTGGTGTGCAAATAAATTGTAGCATCGATTTAATGCATTGTCAGACTATGTAAAATTCATTGTGGATCAAAGAGTGCTTTTGGTGAGCTGGAAGCACTTATTCTATTCATTTGTGCTCTTAATCACACTCCTACAATGGTCATTTCTGGACTTGTGGTATCGCGGGATAACTCAAGAGTTAACACTGACCCGCAACGGTTAAGTCTCGAGACAACAATATTGTGGTGACTAGAGAGAGACTGGTGGTCATTACCGCTACCTTGTGGAAGAGCATTTAGAAGCATGTGATACTACGGGGAACTCATTAATTCGTAACCCCGTGGTAATCTACATAGGTTGTCATGGCATTACAAGATGATATGTTAACTATAGATCTCTTATAAGATCAAGGGAAAATATTTGAATAGGATATAACCGAATCCCAATGGTCATGTAATTTTTGATTTTGGAGGGGAGAATAGGGAGATGAGGATACGAAGAATGAGAGCTTAGGCTAAACAAAAAATGGGGATTAGTAGAGACCATGTTGGGGGTAGTAGTACCGGATTTTGAAGGGGGCATAAAATTGAATTGTTGATGTGCAATTGCAATATGTTGAATATAAATAAAACCAATGTTCTTGATTCTGTTTTTGTGAATGATTATTTGTTGTATTTAAAATTCCTCTTGTTTTTAAGTAATTGTTGCAAGATCGGTTAGCCTGATAAGGCCCGCCTTTCTTGACCTGCATCAATTAGTATCAGAGTAGGTTTTGGTCGGGTTGAGATAAAACCTACAGTAAGTTTTGGTCATGTTGAAAGGAGACCCTAGAGTTGGTGTTGTGGGTAGATTGAGAAGAGAGAAGACTTGCAACCATAGAGGGTGTAAACATGGCTCAACCAAGACGTGGCCAAAGAGGTCAACAGAATGATAACCTAGCAGTTATCATGGAGATGTTGAGAGGAATTATAATAAGGGTGGATGTTGTGGAATTAGCACAAAGAAGAGTACATGTAGAAGATATCAGTGAAGATGAGGTAGAAGAAGGAGAAGCAGCCCCCCAAAATGTAGTGGATGATGATGAGAATTAGAGATTTCTAAGGGCTATGGATAGAATAAATAGTGAACCTTGTATGGACCCTCCTTCCTATAATGGGAGTTTGAATTCAGAAGATCTAATTGATTGGATCTCACAGATGATTTTTTTTTTGACTTGGAATCTATTGAAGACCCACAAAGGGTGAAATTTGTTTGCACAAAGCTGAAAGGACATGCTTCCATATGGTGGGATCATGTGCAGACTAAAAGATAGAGAAGAGGAAAGGATAAGATTAGAACCTGGGAGAGGATGTTAGCCAAGTTGAAGGAAAAGTTTTTGCTTGCAGATTATAGATGAATTTGTTCAAGAAGTTACAAAATTTGAAGCAAAGGGAGAAAAGTGTACAAGAGTACACAAAATAATTGTATAAGTTGATCATAAGAGGATGAAACATGGAAGATGACCTAGAAAAGGTGTCTAGGTATATGAATGGGCTGCACAATTCCATTCAGGATGAGATGAGTCTAGTCAGAGTAATCAATGTTGAAGAGGTGCATCAATATGCCCTAAAGGTGAAAGAAAATATTGCAAAGAGGAATTAAAATAACTCTAGGGGTAGAGGCATATTCTCTTGTGGAAGAGGACAATTCAGTAGTGTCAGAGGTAGCTAGATCCATCAAGAGGAGGTTGGCACATATTAAGTAAGTGCACCAAGTAATAGGGGAAGATAATCCTTCAGAGGGAGAGGAGAAAATTCTTGTGGGAGAGGATTCTTTGGAAGAGGCCAAGAAAGAGGCTTCAGTGGAACATGTTTCCAGTGTGGAGAAGTGGGACATAAGGTTTTTGAATTTCCACAAGTCCAGAGAGATGGAGGAAAAGGAAAAGAAGCCAAAGTGCATGTGGCACAAGCAAAAGATGATGTGATGAGTACATCAATGCATGGAGAAGATCCTAAAGATGGGGAGTCATTGATGCTACGTAGAATCTTGTTGAGTCTTGAGAAAGAGAAACTTGAATTGGTGCAAAGGAGAAGTATTTTTAGGACAAGGTGTAAGGTGGATGAAAGATGTTTCAAGTTGATAGTGGACAGTGTTAGTACAAATAACATAGTCTCTGAAGAAATGGTGGATAAGTTGAAGATGATGAGGATAAAACATGCTAATCTATGTAGAGTTTCATGGTTGTAGAGGGAGCATCATTTGTTGGTGAATGAACAATGTCTGGTAAGTTTTCAAATTGGTAACTATAAAGATGAAATTATGTGTGATTTTATGCCAATGGATGCCTGTCATATTCTTTTGGGAAGACCATGGTAGTATGATAGATAGGCTATCCATGATGAAAAATTAAATAAGTACACCATCAAGAAGGATGGGAAAGAGTATATTCTGAATCCTTTGAAGGATAAGGAAGAGGAGAGTGAAAATACACCAAGGGTATGCTTGGTTAGTGGGAAACAATTTCTAAGAGATCTTATAAAGGAGAAGGCATGTTTTTCCATTATGCCCAAACCTATAGGAAATAAGGACAAAGAAACAAGAGAAGAGCTACTAGGTGAAATTCAGGAAATGATAGGAAAGTATGAAGATATTTTGTTGGATGAGTTACCCAGTAGATTACCACCAATGTGGGATATCAGTCACTGTATGGATTTGATTCCAAGGGCCAATTTTCCTAGCAAAGAACCTTATAGGATGACACCTATAGAGAATGAGGAGATCAATAAGCAAGTACATGAGTTATTAGATAAGGGATTGATTAAAGAAAATTTAAGCCCCTATGCGGTTCTAACAGTGTTGACACCAAAGAAAGGTGGAGATCGGTGCATGTGTACAAATTCAAGAGCTATAAATAAGATAACAATCAAATATAGGTTTCTATTACCAAGAATGGATGATTTGATGGATTTCTTGAGTGGAGTTAAATAATTCACAAAAATGGATTTGAAGAGTGGCTATCATCAAATAAGGATAAGAGAAGGAGATGAGTGGAAAACAACCTTCAAGACAAAATATGAATTGTATGAATGGTTGGTGATGCCTTTTGGCCTAACAAATTCTCCAAGTACTTTCATGAGGCTGATGCATGAAGTTCTGAAACCATAACTTGGTAAGTTTGTAATTGTGTATTTGGATGATGTTTTGATTTTTAGTAAGACAAAAGAAGAGAACCTGAAACATATTCAGTTAGTTTTGCAAAGATTAAGAGAAGAAAATTTGTTGTTTAATGTTGATGCAAACGTTTGCAGGCAGTAGCCTTATGGGAAACTTAGCTATTGGGGGACTTATGCGCATAGCTAAGTGACCTCCGAGATTTTATCGAAGTCGACTCTTCCTTTTTAGTGGGGGGAGGAAAAGGGGAAGAAGATAAACATAAAAACAAACAAACCTAAACTAAGGTGATGCGCCAGAGAAATAGTGAGATAAGTAAGCACATTGCCGAAACAAAGGCTCGGGTAGTAGTTAGCGTATATCAAATAGACAATTCCCAACACTAAAAACATAAGAATATCAAACCATTTGCATAATAGAACCCATATAGAAGAAGCTAACACAAAAGAGTAGTAACATTATTTGTATTACGCTCAGCTATATAAAGATTACAAAAGCTTGAAACAGATATTTATGTTTCAGAAAATGTAAGCACAATTTAATGTTCTATCAAATGCTTGAAAACAGAGAGGCCAAATAGAATGGCACGGTCTGTGAGTCCAAATTTAATATAAAACACTGCAGAGGCTTATTCTCAGTGCTAGAATAATCTTGTCTATCTAACAACAACAAACAAATGAAGAAAAGGCTGCTTAAATAAGCCAACCCATTGCCTGGAGACCCTTACAAGAAAGATGCTCCTGCAAAGCCACCAATGATCAAGATTTTCTCTAGTCAACACCAACAGAAAGATGCTCCAGAAGCATGCCAACAAGTACATCCTGAGGAGATATAGGCCATGCAGTAGCAAAAGGAAAGAACATGCAGCATCAAAATGGAGACCGTTGCAACAAATGTCGAACCGAAGACAACAAACACATGAACAAATGCCACGTGGATATCTCTTAGCAAAGGTAACTGTGGTGTGGGCCCCACTCAGAAAGAAAACAGGCAGAGGCGACGTGTCAAGTAAATGAAGCCTGACAAAAGGAAGAAGACGCATCTCGAAGGGAAGCTCTGATAGGATGCCACGTGGTAGCAGCCAGAAAGCTATGAGTAATACCAAAATAAAAGGTGAAGCCTTGAAAGAGAAATCGTGAAGGAAAAGAGCGGTGTGTGAATAAATATTCACAGCATGGCGACTCACAGGGACATTTCACCCGCGAAATGAAGGACTCCAAATCATGGCCTCACAGACCAGTCCAACCCCTTGGACCAATCACTCATAGCTTAGAGAGGGTAGCCTGAAGGGACGTCCATACTTCATTTGATGGTGCAAAGAGAGTGCACAAATTTTCATGCACCATGTTTAGATCAATAATTACCTTAAAAGGAAATCCACCAGGTATCTTTGCCTCAGACTCAAGCTAGAAGAAGAGTTGCACCAACTGGTGCACCATGTTTTAAATATTTCTGGCAGTCGAAGATTAATCAGAGGACTAGAATACTAATAAATCTTTTTTTTTCTCCTCAATCTTCTCAATGATGTGTTCTATGCCTGCCACTATTTGATCAGTCAAAAAGGGCGATGGAATCCCTCACTAAGTTAGGAGGAAATTTTTTTCTCGCATATCATAGGTAATTTGAGTCAGCTTTGATCTGCACTCACCGACATGTTGGATGGCTTCATGCATAAAGATGAGAACATTCACACTCATGGTTGTCGTTGTTAGGTCTTCGATCCCCACACTGCTCAACGCCTCATCGGAAGCTATATACAATTTTATCAACAAATTCCTAGCCTTTGGAAATCTATTAGAAGTCATTTCTTGCACCCATTGCATTGTTTCACTAACCACCCCGCATAGGTTTGTAGCCTGTGCCATAAATTTGAGAGTGGGTTGCAAGGTAAGCCATAATGTCTTAACCTTATCCCAGTATGATGCATGCAACTCTTTGGCTATCTCTAGCCAATTCATTTGGGATGTAGGAGGCTAGGATCTCAAAAGGTCCAACTTCATAGCCTTGCTGCTCAAATCTTCCTTCAACTCCGCAAGGCCTCCCTTTAGGGCCAAAAATTGATTCTTCAGAGTAGTAATTTCTTCCTCCTTCCCCCTCAAGGCTAACTCAACCTATTTTTTCTTTTCTGTTTCGTGCTCCAATGCAATGTTTATTTCATTTACCTCATCATTGGTACTCTACCGAAACTATTTCAAACCATCACTCGCCTACCTCAATTCGTTGCGGAGGGCCGCTTCAGTCACCCGAAATTGCTCAATTTCTCTCTGCAGGGTTGGAACAACCTCCACACCCAGAGCCTGAAGCTCAATGACTTTTCTCTCAAAGGAATTCCTCTCATTCCATAGCTGATTGATTTCAACCTCCTAGGCCTTATTCCTTTTCACCCAGATCTCCACCTTTCCTTTTAGTTCCTTCATTTGTTCATCTTTCTTCTTCATCTGGTGACTGAGTTTGAGGAAATCAGTTGTCACCACCCTTTGGGTTTCCTCCATTAATTCAACCTTGTCCTGTGGGTGAGCCTGTTGCAAATCAAGCCATACGACATTGAAAAAATAATCATTTTGCTACATTTCTCCGACTGGCTTGATGACATTGGGTGTTACATTTGCAAACATCAATGAATTTTGACTTTCATTGAACATAGTTTGCAAAAGGGGCTCTGTAGGTCTGCTTGCATCCTTTTCCCTTTTTTTTCGTATTTGTCTAGCTCGGACACTTTTGTTTACATCCACCTATGAGAAATACCCTTGGGACAAAATACCTAATCCACCAACAAAAGGAAACTCTCGGGGAACTGGTAATGGGAATGATAGCGTGCTTAATGTATTAGCGGATTTGCTAGGTCTTGTAACAGTTGTTGGGGAAAAATTTGGGATAAACTAACTGCCCGAAGATGGTGAAAACATGGTGGGAAAAAAGGTCGGGGAAGCATTCACTTGATTCTAAGGCCTCGAAGATACAAACTGCTAACTCAGTGGGCCAAGATGTGTTACCATTACTTGTGCCTCATGGGCAATAAACATAGGAGGAGACGAAAGGGGACCCCTAGGGGAATTAATGTTGACCTGCCCTGGGTGACTAGTGAGAGGAACAACTGGCGCGAGTGACATGACAAAAGTAGACACAAAGGAAAATAAAGACATAGAAGAGAGAGAAGAAGGGGAGAAATATACCTAGATTTCATGAAGATTTGTAGCAGATACAACTACCTCTTCATGTTGTTGTTCTCCTCTTCCTCTAGCTTCCTCAGTTCGCGATCTCTTCTCCTCCGGGGAATCATCTAGGTCCAAAATAAGCCTTCAATGGGGTCCAGTAGATTTCGACCTCTTCTTCGCTGATCTAGAGGAGCTAGTAGGTTCTGACAGCTATGTATTTGAGGAGTCCTCACATTGCAACTGTTGTCCGCTGACTATCTCTCCTCGCGCAGGATCTTCTTCAATTATGGGAGCCTTTTGGGCAACCTCTTCTTCATGCTTTGGAGCTACACTTTTCACCTCACCGAACCTCTTGGACCCTGAAGGATTAGGAGAATCATCACTGTCTAAATGCTTGTGACACTAGATATCATCAAATTGGTTGTCTGAATCCACCTCCTGAAAGAGCCCGTTAGTCTTTTTTATCTCTTGCCTATAAATCCAAAAATATTTAATCCTTTCAGGCTTCCAATGGATCCTTGCTAATTGGTTGTAGAGGAATAGATTTATTTTGTGGTTAGGGCTAGGGTTCACCATTATATGATAAAAATTCAGCCAAGGTAGTTGACCCGAGCTAGAAGGGATGTACTCAAGGCCGACGTATAATCTCTCATTTCCCTCATCTGCATTTCTCTGAGGGTCCCAAATGACCGAGGTTGGTGAGAGATCTTAATGCCTATCTCTTCCAAATTACCTATTGGATTATAGTGCCATGTGTCACAGATAACCACCAATCCAAGGTGACCCAACTTAGAATACAAAACTTTAGAACTATTCACCTTCAGATTCTTCTTCTTGACCAATGATATAGAGCGAAACATGATTGGCAACGTCAAATAGGAAGTCAGATACTTTCCTCCCCAGTAATCATTCTCAATATTGCACAACTGCTTGAAAACCTCCAAGGCCAACATCCTATCTGAAACAGAGAACGGGAGTCGGAAAGGCTCTTGAACAAAACCCTGAATCTAGAGCATTGTAAAATCTAAAGCGAAGAACCAATCGCAAGGTGGTACAAGGCCTCTCATCCATGATATATGACTCTGCATCAAGAAACTAGACCTCCTACCTCCCTATGATCCAAAGATCTTAAATTCGGAGCTAGGAAAATGTGTAATATTCAAAAGTCTTTGAGAGGATAGTAGTCCAGGTCGAAACTGGCTTTCTAGCGCCATTTTCGTCAAATACTGCCAGGGGCACAAATTGCTGGAAATAATCTGGGTTCTGATGTAAAATCATGTAGGCCAAGAAAGAAGAATACCTGAACTTGGAACCAGGCTCAAACTCCTTCAGCTGTCGACACAACCCTTCCACAATGACCTTCACAAAGTCCATCAGCGGAGCCTTGCTATTCTTTTTTAGCATAAAGCTTACACTCATTTGGAAGTCCGAGACTTCTTTATCTGTATCCAATCCACACGCCAACGCCAACATAGAGAAGATGGAAGCCGAACCTAATTTAAAAGAAGCCAGACTAAGAAGGAAGCTAGGAGGGATGGAGTTATCTGATGGTTTACCTATTTCGGTATTAAAAAATTATTGTGCTAACCTAAGCATTCTCCAATAATTTTGGAGCTTGGAAATATCGAAATCCTCAACACCCTCAAGAGCATTAAGAGGAATGCACAACATATCCTGGAGAGCCTGGTGACATATTACCACCTTGAAATTATGGTTGCTTATAATTCTTGTCTTGCCATCAAAAATTTTAGCATAGGCAGCCACAATCTCTGGACAATGGTATTCCAAAGGAACCATTTACTGAGGGAGACCACAATTCCACAATCAGCTATGAAAAGGATCCGTGATATTTTTCATCTTTTTGCATGCAGTCTCTCTTAAACTTTTGGGGTTCTAAGATAACTCTAGATTTCAGACATTATCCCAATCCTTTGATACCAAAGCCTGGTTACTAGGAGAAACCACGTTTAACACTTTCTGGTCCACCAACTTAGTGTAGGGCCATGAAGGTTTAGCTGGAATGCCCGGGGTTGCATTAGAAACCTAGGCATAGATATTCATGCAAGGCGCCTACATCCTTCGCTCTTCAATGCTTTCGGTGACAATGACCTAAGTTGAGCTCTCTGCAATTGCAACCATTTTACTTGTGTCTTCGAAGGACTCTGCAACTTAGTTTTTGAAAACCTTTCTCTATCTCTGCAAATGACTCAAGTGGTTACACATTTTTCCAACCTTGCACAATTAATGCCCTCCACACGATGCTTCTATCTATGTTTTTTATTTTAATATTGGATTAGCAAGGGTACACATTATCTTTGATATTAGCTATGCCATGCACCACTAACCCTTTCGTGCATGTGAAGAGACCACCAACTTGCCAAAAGATTCCACACATTGAGAGACATGACCTCACATACGGTGGCTCTAATTTTTCTTCGAAAAAGTACTAAATCAGTGGTGCCATATCTTTTCGTGAGCTTTTGCATTGAATGATTACTTGATTGTAATCGAGCACATCAACTAGTGTCTTCACTTTAAAATATTTTATTTGATTTAACCAAGACGAAAACATTCTATATGGCGACAACTGGCTCCCTCTCGTCCTTTTAAAAAGGCTCAATTTGAACAAGTTGAAACTGCATTTGATTATCTTCATTATTTTGCATGCTACAACACGACTTGTTAGGGATCTTCATACCATTTGTCTCTAACGTAAAAATACCTTGCTCAATTAGGGAGGCCTCTTCCTATCTATAAAAGGACCCTTGGCACTTTGTTAATCCATATTTGCACTTAGCATTTCTTAGCAATTGGCCCTAGGATATCGTTTGTAACTTCATTATTTAGCAAGACTAGCGGTAATCATGGAAACACCAATTAGGCTTACGTGCAAAAAGATCCAAGCTGCCTTCATAGGAAAAATTAGGTGTAAGCAACTGAAACGCATGATTGGCGTGAAGAACCTTCTGTATGTGAAATCCATAAAGTGGGTTCTAGGCAGAGACTGCATATAATATGAGGACCGGTATAGAGTGAACACCAGTATTAGTTCCCACTTTGTAGCTTCTCTATTATACATTGGCATTTCTAAGAGGAATATTATGTAGCTGACAAAGCGGGTATTTCCCGAACGCTACCTGGAGGGGCTGTAGAACGTTATGAGAGCTGTCAAGATCGGTCATGGAATTCCATATGTTCACAACCTGCATCAGCTTACTAAGGAAGGAGGACTTGTGGTAGCTAGGCCCTTTCTGCGTGGATTTGAGCTTGAAACTCATGAGGCACATCACCGCAAAGTCGCACCGCCTGCCATTTCTTGATGAGGATGCAGAACGTTGAACCCTTTCATGAGGTGCAATGGTATGGGAATTTGGAGAGGATGGTGTTTCCTCATCATGCACCACCTGCTACCATTGCTAGACCCTCGAGTGCCTAAAGAGACGTCCAGAAGATTCCTCCTCTTTTTTCTTTTGTATTTGAAACATTATCTGTAACACTTGTTAGTGACAATATGTATATATATATTTGAACATGGCTAAGGGCCCCGTTTGATCAACATGTATATAGATGTAAATTTCTCCATAATTAATATAATATATGTATCTTCCTATAATATGGCTCTTTTCTTCATTTTATTTCAATTCCTTGCATCAATGTGGTTGCTAATCTAAGAAAGCACTAAGAATGACCCAAAATCAACAAAGCAGGGAAAATATATACATATTTACACACTTACTGCAAAAGTCAAATTAATTGAATTTTTTTGAGGTGTATTCCATTACCTGGAATACTCAAGGCCTTGCCCTCCGTTGTTTCTAACTCAAATGAGTTATGTTGCTTGCACTGTGTGATTTTGCATGGTCCTTCCTAGAGACTATCAAACTTGCCATGTTGACTAGGCTTTGCTCTACGCTTGTTAAACTAGAGCACCAAGTCTCCACATTGCAGACCCTGGTCAAACATTTTCTTGTCGAACCATTTCTATACCACCTACTAGCGGTTGTTCATTGCCTCAAGAGCGTGCTCTTTTTTATCCTGAACTTCAAGTAATTTTGAAAACCGCACCTCCATTGCTCTATTTTTCTTAATCTCAAGAGACTTGAGTAGTTGGATTGCAGGGATTTTCATAGAGATTGACAATAGCACCTCCTTCCCGTATACTATCTCACAAGGAAATGTTTTCAATATTTGCTTGGGCATGATATGGTATGCCCATAGTGTTGTCTGAAGATGTTTATGCCACTCCCTTTGATGTTCTGAACCTATTCTCTTGATCAGCCGGAGAAGATTCTTGTTTCTAGATTCCGCAAGGCCATTTCCTTGTGGGTAGTAGTTGGAGGATGTCTTTAGGAAGAATCCATATTTTAGTGCAAATTGGCTGATTTTGGAGTCGAGAAAAGATTTGGCATTATCTAAGATAATTATCTTTGGTGGGCCAAACCTGGCTACCAGTTCCTCCAGGAAGTTCATGATTTTTGCCTCGGTTGCATTCTTCAAACCCCTAAGGAGCTTGTTTGACTTAAGCTGGACTACTTGATCCTCATAGGCCTCGGCGATCTTTGGCTGTAATTGGTCAAAAAATTCTCTAGACAACTGGATAAATTACGTGATATGAGAATCACGATCAAAAAATTTCTAGCTTTGATCATTATTTGGGATTGCAGGTCACACAATCACTCACACTGAATGTTTGTTGTTAATTAACTTAGAAGCTGGCTCAAACTGAGATCTGACAGTTGTCATTTGGCCATCTTCAGAGCTCTGCTCTCTAGGTACGACTTGGATGTTGAATGCCTCGAAGCCTTCAATCGTATCCCAGACCCTATGTCGGTATGATCGTATACGGACATTGTTGGTAGCTAATAGCCCTCAGATTTGGTTAACCACCAATTATGAATCTTTGAACACTTGTATTTGCTTTGCATCCATTCATTCTGCTAAACTCAAGCCATGGACAAGGCCCTCATACTCTTCTTCATTGTTCGAGCATGTGGACTAGAAGTGGTAAGACCTTAAGGTATTTTCTTTAGATGGAGATACCAAGCATATTCCTACACCGGCTCCTACTTTGCATCTTGCTCCGTCAAAGTGCAAGGTCCATAACTCTGAGGTCCCTTCTCTTTCCGGCTCTTTAGTCACTCTGGGCATAATCTGATCCTCCTCATGTATGACATATGTTCCTAGCCCATTTGCATGATATTTTCCAAAAGGGTCTGTGTTTATAAATTCATTCAAGAGAGCTTCTTCTTTCTCCATCCAGGAGCTGCTTGCTTCTTCATCCTCAAGAATTTTGACATTGAGCATCTCTTTCGAGGTGATTGAGGTATGTGCTACCTCAAAATTGATCATGGCTTCATCACCCACATGCTCAAAATGTAAAGATTCCGACAGTAACTTCATCTTAGCTCCATGTTTGGTTCTTAGGATCAGGTGCGACCAGTCCAATGCTAGGTAACCTCCAACATTTGCAGTGAATTCTTGGGACAAACATATCCCGAACAGAGGAGGGATGTCGATGATCACAGTATCTTGATTCACAATAATTTTGGGACAAGCAAACAATGTCATAGGCAATCCTTTGATTACTTCGATGGTTTCAACCTTGTTCCCATCGAGTTGCATGACTCCCTTCTTAAGAGTCTCATATTCGATTCCCAGAGCTTCAACTACTTGCTTAGGCATGATGGTGGTGCTAGCACCAGAGTCAATCATACAATTATGTAGTATTTTTTTTACCAATGATAAGTGTTAGAAAGAAAGGCTTGGCTTTAAGCTTACTCTCCTTTTCGACCTGCTTTTCTACGGGTTGATTTGCTAGAACTTTGTCCAGGTCCGACTTAGCTATCTTATCTTCTGAGGACTTCTCAAGCATCTTCATGTCATCTTCTCCCAATAATTCCCTCCGTAATAGAAAATTTTGCTTTGAGATTGCCAGGATATCCCACAAAGAAACATTAGCAGAATATTTCTATAGCTGCTCCACCACATTGAATGGCATTCGTGACTGATGAGCTATGGTAGTTGGCTCCTTCTGCCTCACAACTAGTGCATCTGACTGTTTGGAAACTATTGGGGTGGCCGTGGGAGATTTTTCTTTTGGAGGAGGTAGATTCTCGGGATAGGGAACAACAACCCTAAGCTATTGCGGAATTGATGACACAATTGTCAATGGACTGGGCATTGAATTAGGTGACCCTTTAGTCTGCAAAGACTTGAATTCTCTAGTGAGCCTCCGCTTGGAACGAGTATTGTAGTCTGACTGTACTTGTGGCGCTTGGGTCACTGGAGTGTCATTTGGGAATGCTGACTCATCTCCTTCCATCTAAGAAAAGAGTGCCCGGTCTGGAGCTATCTCTAGCTCTTGCTTTATAGACATTCCTTGAATTTGAGCAGTGAGAACTGCATTCTCCATTTGATGAGAGGCATATGTATGGCCTCTAAAATCAGGCATGATGCCTTGACTACGTTGCTCTGCTATCTTCTATTGTAAATTCCCTCATGAACAATTTTGGGGCATGTGTGCATTGTTGCAAGGGAAGCACCATGGATTAATCTCCTCAGTGAGATTAGTTTGTCCTGCTACCAGCCCCTTACTTGAACTAGGGTAGATGGTTTGTATCGGTGTAGTCACATGAATGACCTAATTGTTTTGTTGAGCTTGGGTATTACTGTGCGATCTATCGTGCCACTGGTTCTGCTAGAAAGGAGGTTTCCTACCTTGGTAGTTTTGGTAAGCAGGATTCTGGTAGGCATATTATTGCCGCTTCATACTAGTTAACTCATTTTTCATGGTTCACAATTGCTCCTTCATGTCGTTCACTTCAGCCGACAGGGGGTTAGGCACTGGAGCCACGCTCGGCATTGTTCCTGAGTACACGTACATAGACTGGGGGCTGCGGGAACATTGGTTGAAGCTACCTCTGGTTTTGTTGCGGTTGATTTTGGGAACAATGGCATGATAGGTCACGGTGCCAATTTTCCGACAGCAATAAGATTGTTCTCTGTAGTGACGACAAGGCTATATGCATCGGGTAAGGTATTCCTGTCGAGAGCTTGTAGCATCATAGAAATATCAACATTTATAGACTTCAGATAGAACATGAACGCCAGATCTAGAGGTGGTCGACTACCGACAGGAACTCTCTGCAAACTCGAATGAAACCAAGCATTGAAATTGACCAAAGCTTCATGGGGAGCTTGCTTTATATGGGCCAACTGGTGATATAGTGAAGATATGTCACCATTATTTGAGAATCACTCATAGAAGGGATCTTTGAGCTGATCCCAAGTGCCAATTGTATTATTCAGAAGAGTATGATACCAATCCAATGCCTTCCCTCTAAAAGAGGTGGCGAGCAATTGCAAAGCCACATCCTGGTTAGTAATGCCATGAACCAGACATACATCAGCCACATCTTGCAAGTGCTCTGCTGGAGTTTTTGAATCATCCCTGGAGAACTTTGCGACAACCTTTAAAGAGAAAGTTGGGATTGGAGCCCACACTGCAGGAGGTATAGGGGCTATCAAAGGACTACCAGCATCCCAAGCTATAAAATTTCTAGCCATTTGCACATGGGACAAAAGAGAAGAAGGAGGTGAAGTATTAGCCTGCCGACTTCTTGCCTTGATTGAAACCAATGGTGGTACAAGCAAGCCAGGAATTCTTGTGGTTTGAGACCTAGTGATGGGTCTATAGCTCATACACTCCTTTGAAAACATGTTAGTTCATGTCCCACCGAGCTTGCCAAAAAAAATAACTATTAACGCCAAAGTTTGCAGGCAGTAGCCTTATGGGAAACTTATTTATTGGGGGGCTTATGCGCACAGCTAAGTGACCTTCGGGATTTTATCGAATCTGAATCTTCATTTTTGGTGGGGGGAGGAAAAGGGGAAGAAGATAAACATAAAATAAACAAACCTAAACTAAGGTGATGCGTCAGATCAATAGTGAGATAAGTAAGCACATTGCCAAAACAAAGGCTCGAGTAGTAGTTAGTGTATATCAAATAGACAATTCCTAGCACTGCAAACATAAGAATATCAAACCATTTGCATAATATAACCCATATAGCAGAAGCTAACACAAAAGAGTAGTAACATGATTTGTATTATGCTAAGCTATATAAAGATTACAAAAGCTTGAAACAAATATTTATGTTTCAGAAAATGTAAGCACAATTTAGTGTTCTATCAAATGCTTGAAAATAGAGAGGCCGAATAGAATGGTACAGTCTGTGAGTCCAAATTTAATATAAAACACTGCAGAGGCTAATTCTCAGTGCTAGCAAAATCTTGTCTATCTAACAAAAACAACAAAATGAAGAAAAGCTGCTTAAATAAGCCAGCCCACCAGCTGGAGACCCTAACAAGAAAGATGCTCTTACGAAGCCACCAACAATCAACATTTTCCCGAGCCGACACCAATAGAAAGATGCTCCAACAACACGCCAACAGGTATATCCCAAGGAGATATGGGTCATGCAACAATAGAAGGAAAGAACACGGGCATCAAAATGGAGACCGTTGCAACAAACATCAAACCCAAGACAACTGACGCACAAACAAATGCCATGTGGAAAGCTCTCAGCAAAGGTAATTGTGGTGTGGGCCACACTCAGAAAGGAAACAATCGGAGGCGACGTGTCAAGCAAACAGAGCTTGAAAAAAGGAAGAAGAGGCATCTTGAAGGGAAGCTCTAATAGGATGCCACGTGGCAACATCCGAAAAGCTACAAGCGATACCAAAATAAAAGGTGAAGCCTCGAAAGAGAAACCGTGAAGGAAAAAAGTGGTGTGTGAATAAATATTCACAGTTAATCTGAAAGAGTGTAGTTTTATGAAAGAACTAGTGTATTTGGGTTTTGTGGAGTCTAGTAGTGGTCTAAAAATGGACCCAAAGAAAGTGAAAGCCATTGTTGATTGGCCTTCACCAAGGAGTATGTTTGAGACTAGGAGCTTCCATGCATTAGTGAGATTCTATACGAAGTTCATAAGGAAATTCAATGGTATTTGTCTCCCAATAACAAAAACGATGAAGGATACTAAAAGAGAGTTTGTGTGGACAACAACAACAACAAAAAGGATTTTTAATATTTTGAAGGCAAAGGTGACGAAGCAACCTATATTAGCACTTCCAGATTATGGAAAGGTGTTTCAAGTTTGTGATGCAAGTGGTAGAAAAATAGGAGGTCTTTTGAGTCAAGAGGGTAGACCCATAGCATATTTCAATGAGAAGCTCAATGAGGCTAAAAGGAAATATTTTGTGTATGATTAGGAATTTTATGAAATTGTACAGGTGCTTAAGAGATGGAGTCATTATTTGCTACCCAAGGAGTTTGTCTTGTACACTAATCATCAGGCTTTTCAGTTCATCCATAGCCAAGGCAAGTTGAATCAAATACATCTGAATTGGGTTGAGTTTCTTCAAAGTTATTCATTTTTTTTTAAGCATAGAAGTGGGAAATCAAATAGGGTTGTTGATACCTTGAGTAGGAGATGTTTTCTATTGAACGAAATGAGAGTCATGTTGTTAGGTTTGATTCTATGGGAGAATTGTATGAAAAGGATGTTGACTTTGGGGAAGCTTGTAAGAACTCAATGGGGGTAGATAGAACTCCATGGTTGGAGTATTTTATTCAGGAGAACTTTTTGTTCAAAGGGAAGAGGTTATGTATACGTTGAGGTTCCATGTGGGATAATTTATTGAGAGAAAAGCATACTGGAGATCTAAGTGGAAATTTCAGAGCAGATAAGACATTGGCACAACTGGCAGAGAGCTATTATTGCCCATGAATGAGTGTAGATGTGAAGAGGATAGTGTGGGGTTGTAGAATTTGTCAAAATGCCAAAGGAGTGAGGTAGAATACAAGATTGTATCAACCACTACCTATACCAGAAAGGCCATGGGAATGCATTAGCATGAATTTTGTTTTGGGATTTCCATGTACACAGTGAGGGAATGATTCTATTTATGTTGTTGCAGATAGGTTTTCAAAAATGGTTCTTTTTATTCCTTGTCAGAAGTATAGTGATGCTTCACATATAGATAATTTTTCTTTCAAAGAGGTAGTTTGGTTGCATGGTTTTACAAAGAGTGTTGTCTTAGATAGGGACACTATGTTTATTGGTTATTTTTGGCATACTTTGAAGAAAAAAATGGGAACACGATTGGGGTTGAGTTCAACCTACCATCCATAGACTGATGGTTAGACTGAAGTGGTGAATAGGATTTTAGGTATTCTATTGAGATGTCTAGTAGGTAATAATCCCAGTCAATGGGATTTGGTGTTGCCATAGGCAGAGTTTTCCTACAACAATTCCATTAAAAAAAGTGCAGGAAAGAGTCCATTTTAGATTGTGTATGGATACATCCCAAGGGGAGTAGATGAATTGAGAGACAGTGCAGACTTGAAGAGGAGTGTTGTTGTAGAAGATTTTGTTGCGTATATCCAGGAGTTGCATAAGGAGGTGAGAGAGTTTGGAGAAAAGTTCCAAGAAGTATAAGGAGAATGCTGATGTACACCAAAGAGTACAGGAATTCTTGACTGGTGATCTAATAATGGCACATTTGAGGAAGGAAAGGTTCCCATAGGGAACACATAATAACTTGAAGTGGAAGAAGATAGGTCCCTATAGGATCTTAAGGAAGTTTTCATCAAATGCATATGAGATTGAACTTCTAGATGGAGTGGATATTTCACCAATATTCAATGTTGTAGATCTATATGAGTATCATGAAGAAAGAAGGAATTGGTTCCTCACATTCATAGGATGCACCTGATTGGTCACTTTAGTTGCTTGAGAAGAAAATGGAAGAGGTGGATCAGATAGTTGATTCACACATTGCAAAGAAGACCAGGGGGAAGGAGTATTGGGAATATTTGGTCAGATGGAAGGATTGTGCAACTGATGAAGCTTCATGGATCAATGCAGTAGACCTGGTGAAGTTTGGGATTCCTATCTCGAATGCACCAAAATGTTCCTAAGTTGTGCGCTCATGGAAAATTTCATTTACCAGGACTGTTTGATGCGAGAGAATCCTAGGCGTATGGGAAATCCTCATCACCCAAAAAGATTTGTAATTTCCTTTTGTAAATATTTTCTTTCAAATTTTGGATTTTTGGTGTGCAGATGAATTGTAACATAGATTTAATGAATTGTCAGACTATGTAAAATTCATTGCAGATCAAAGAGTGCTTTTGGTGAGATGGAAAGGCTTATGTTCTCTTAACCGCACTCCCGTAGTAGTAATTTTTTGGACTTACAGTACTGTGAGATAACTCAAGAGTTACTGTTGACCCACAATGGTTAAGTCTCGAGTCGGTGGTATTGTGGTGACTAGAGAGAGATTGGTGGTCATTACCCCTATTGAATGAAAAAGCATTTGGAAGCATGTGGTAGTGCGGAGAACTCATCAAATTACAAACCTGTGGTCATCTACATAGGTCATCGCACCATTGTGGGATGATATGTTAACTATAGATATTCTCTAAGATCAAGGGTAGATATTTGAATTGGAAATAATAGAATCCCAACAGTCATGTAAGTTTTTATTTTGGTGGGGAGAATAGGTAGATGGGAATACGAAGAATGAGATCTTGAGCTAAAGATAAAATGGGGATTAGCAGAGACCGAGTTGGGGGTAGTGCGTGGATAGTACCAGATTTTTAAGGGGGCATAAAATTTAATTGTTGATGTACAATTGTAATTTATTCAACATAAATAAAACCATTGGAGTTCTTGATTTTATTTTTGTGAATGCATATTTTATTTATTTAAAATTCCTCTTGATTTTAAGTAATTGTTGCAAGATCGGTTAGCCCGATAAGGCCCACCTTTCTTGACCTGCATCAATTCTTCACTACTAAAGAATAATACTTGGGATCTTGTTCCTCTTCTTAAGGGAATAAATTTGGTTCAATGCAAGTGGGTGTACTATACCAAATATGTTTCAAATGGTTCCATTGATAAGTTCAAGGATCATCTTGTTGCAAATGGGTTCTCTCAGGTCGAAGGGATTGACTATTTTCATGCATAATTTACCCTTGTTGCCAAGATGAATTCTATTCACCTTGTACTTTCACTTGCAACTTCACAAGGATAGATAGTATACCAAATGGATGTGAAGAGTGGTTTCCTTCATGAGGAGATTTATATGGAGAAACCACATGGTTTTCTTCGGGACTCTTCATTGGTTTGTAGTCTTTATCATTCATTACATATGGTCTCAAACAAGCCCCTCAGTCTTGGTAAGAAGATGGACACTTTTCTTCTTCCTTATAGCTTCACAAGATGTCATTATGAACCCACGGCGTGAATTCAACAACAAGAGGGTGATATTTTTATCTTTGTGCTATATGTGGATGATTTTATTCTTATAGGTAGTTCATCCCCCATGATCTAGAGTTTTCAATGAGCATTGATGGAGTATTTTGAGATGACAAATCTTAGCCTTCTACACTACTTTCTTGGTTTACATGTTATTTAGTTTTCAGATGAGATTTCCATTTTTAATAGAAGTGTGCTCTTGACATGCTTTAAATATTTGGAATACTTGATTACAAGCCTACCCCCACACCAT
Organism: Sequoiadendron giganteum; assembly: GCA_007115665.2. Classification (NCBI taxonomy): domain Eukaryota; kingdom Viridiplantae; phylum Streptophyta; class Pinopsida; order Cupressales; family Cupressaceae; genus Sequoiadendron; species Sequoiadendron giganteum. The sequence continues at coordinate 94,338,524 of VCHN02000014.1, forward strand.
TTTAGTTAGGCATTATATTGTCTTCCACTTATTTTACTCCTTCGACAGATGCTACATTATATAGGTAGTTGGTTGACAATCCTTTGTACCTGACACATTCATGTCTTGATCTTTCTTTTGTGATTGGTATTGTCTCTCAATTATCTCATGATCCACATGAGAGTCATTAGCAAACTGCCAAATGTATTTTGAGATGTATTGATGACACCTCACATTATGATATTCACAATACATCAGGAGATTCTCAAATAGTTGGCTTCAGTGACTCAAATTGGGTTGGTGATTTTAATGATAAGAAGTGCACTTTTTCCTTATTTTTGGCCCCATTACATGGTATTGCAAGAAAACATATGCTATTGCATTAGCACCTACGAAGGTTTTGTTGCAAGGTGTGCACCCTTGGTCTCCTTATGTTGTGCAGTGTAGCGCTCAGGTTCGTGACATGGCTTAACCACCTCATGTGGATTCATTAACTTTGGTGATTGTATTAGGCATTAATAGGTTGATATTTTAGTGCAACATCAACTATTTGTGCAACAATTGGTATCAGAGCCTGGGTCATGGGTTTGAACCCCTCACTTGTGCTAGGGGGGATTGTTGCAAGGTGTGTGCCCTTGGTCTCCTTGTGTCGTGCAACACAACTCTTAGGTTTGTGACATGGCTTAACCACCTCCTATGGATTCATTAACTCTAGTGGTTGTATCGGGCATTAACAGGTCGATCTTTTGATGCAATAACAACTGTCTATTCAACAGGTTGAGTATCATGTAATACTTTTTACCAACTAGGAGGTTTTGTGGATTCATCGGTCATTGATTGAGCTTAATTTTCCTCCTTTAATAGTCCCAAGATTCATTGGTGTGACAATGGAGTTCCATTCACATTTCTCACAACCTTGTGGAGCATCAGTGTACTAAGCACAGAGAGATCCACATGCACTTCATTTGACAGTTGATTCGTGATGGTTTTCTCACCTTGGAGTACATTCCTACAAAGGAGAAGGTTGTAGACATCTTCACAAAACCTTTAGCATCACCTCATTACCTCTAGTTGTGATCGATGCTTGAGGTGAAGGAAGTTGTCCTTGGGGGGTTTTCATGAATCCTCCTACCTTCATGTTTTTATAAATGCCTTCGTTCATCTCTTTTTTGAAGAGGAGTTTTTCCCATGAGGTTTTATCCTTTTCTCCAATTATGAGAGATTTATTTTATTGAACATGGGTACCTCATCAGACATTGTTGTTCAAACTCATTCATGCATTCTTTTCTTTTTATGCATCCACTTTTAGAATTGTTTAGCTACTCCCTAAGTCACACTTAAGAGGGGTGTTAGAGTAACCTTTAATTAGATAATAATTAATTAATCTTTAATTAATTATTAGACTAATTTCACTTTATGCACTTAAGTTAAACTTACGAGTGTTTTTTATTAGATTGAGCTATTATTAGATTATTATATCTCATTACATATGATGACAACATTTTTTATGATCTAATACTTTTTCTAATCTAGGGTTTGCTTTGATAAGCATTCTCCTTCATTGTATTATTCATTTGTAAGTTTTTTTGAGGAAATGACTATTAATTGTTTGCAAATCTCATTAGTGAAAGGTTTTCTTGTTTTCTATTTGATCAAGTGCTTTTTTGTGTGTTTCACAATTTCAACAAAATCTACTACTATAGCTAGAAGAACTTCTCACCTCCTCCTTCTTAGTGGAGGGGCTAGAATATTTCCTTATGGAGGGGAGATTTTGGGCCAATGTCAAGAAATGTTAGGCTTTTCTTGTGCTTTTTCCACTAGGCTAGGCATTGGTATTATTGTTTTTTATTCAAGACTTAGGAATACTAAGAATTCCTTGATCCTCCTTTGTAGTTTCTTGGTAAGATGATTTATGTGTTGTATTTTGACTTGTAGTCTTTGATTCTAAATATTTCTTATTTGAATAAATTTATCATACATGCTTGCTCACCACTTTTTATTGTAAATTTTCTATCATACCTGCCTATTCCATATAATGTTTACTAAAATTATCTCTAATTATTTACAAAATAGAGCTCATATAATTGTTCTTCTAAAATATAAAACTATCATTTTTTCTGTAAAGAGAGGAATCTAAAGAATCATGCTTGTCTAGTTGATCTTATGGGGATTTGGAACTCCTTACCCAAACTAGATGAAGGGGAGTCTTGGATTGACTGGTGATGTAAGGCCATTACTTAGTGCGCTAACTTCCTACATTAATTTGGAAAAAAAATGGCTTGGAAACACAAACATAAGGAGCAATCCCTTCAAGGAAAACTTTGTTGGGCCAAAAAACTCCTTAATGATGATCCTACTAACATTAGAATACAACTACAAAATATCAATTGTGTAAAATTGATAACTACAAAGGACAAGGGGCCAAAATTAGATCTAGACTTCACTAGATAAAAGAAGGAAATAAAGGCACTAAATATTTTTATAATTATCTCAACTACAAACATAAAAAGCAAAGAATTAGGATGACAAGGGATGAGTTTAATTCCCTTGAATCTAATCCTTCTGAGATATGCAATATTTTTAAACAATTTTATGAGAAACTTTTCAAAGACGACCAATGATAGGATATTCAAGAAGCCCTTGAGGATATGGTTAAATCTTATATTCTTAAAAGAATAGACTCTAATTATTATCAATATTTAGACATAATTTTATCTTTGGAAGAGTTGGAAAAGGATATTTTCTCTATGGACCCTTACAAAATCCCTGACAATGATGGTCTTCCTATGGAATTCTACCAAGCTATGTGGCATCACATTAAGGATGATTTTTATTATTTATACTTGGAGGCTCTTAAAAATGAATCATTGTGCCCTATTATTAATGGTGGCATAATAAGATTCCTTCCTAAAGGGAAGAAGGAAGACTCCATTTATGTTTGGTGTCATATCACCCTTCTCAATAATTCCTACAAAATTATAGAAAAAGCCTTGGCCATTAGGCTCAAACTAGTGGTGCAAGGAATTGTTAGAGTTGAGAAAACATGTTTTATTTCTAAAAGATTCATTCTTGATAATAATATGCTAGCATGGGAGAATTTTGAATGGTCTCAACAAACTGGTCAAAATGTCATTTTGGTTAAACTCGATTTTGATAAAGCTTATGACAGAATCTGCTAGAGCTTTATTTTTAAAATGCTTGAATGGCTGCGTTTTGGCCCCAAAATCCAATCTCATGTTCAAATGCTATTTCAAGATTCTAATGCTCAAATCATTATTAATAATGTGATGACAAACCTGTTTCCTTTACAAAGATCTATTCAGAAAGGCTATCCTTTAGCCCCTTATCTCTATGTCCTTACGACTGATTCTTTGGGTTATTTACTTCAAAGTGCTCATGATATGAAGTTGGTTACAAGAATTTCCATTTTTGATAGCGTCGTTGTAATTAAATCTCATTATGTTGATGACAGTATGCTATTTTTACAAAATTCTAAACAAAACATCTCCAACACGATGGACATACTAGATTTATATTGTGTCACTTCAGGATATAAACTTGCACATGATAAAACTGAATTTTTGATGATTGAATCTCATTCTATTCCCCATTGGATTCCTCGTGAATGGAAATAAATTAAACGTAGGGAAATTATGAGATATCTTGGTATACCAATTGGCATCAGGGTTTCTCTTTCAGAAATGTGGAATTGGTAATGTTAGGACTAGAAAAATTTATCCCAAATCTTCACAAAAAATCCATCTTCCACCAAAATGCCCTATCACTTAGCCTTCCATTTTTCCTATCACTTAAAATATTCCATATACCCACCATCCTAATAAAATTTACATTCCACTGTCTACCCACATAGGAGCTAAGTTATGTCATCGAGATAATACCATATCGGTGGAACTTATTTCAAATTCCCTTCGAAGGAGTGACGAAGTAGCACAATCTGAATGTTATCAAAGAAAGAACATCTTATCAAAGCAAGCCATCTTTGTGTCTCTTCGATGATCCAACTGAAGACCTATTGAAGATACATTCACATATCAAAATAAAATGTTTTAGGTTTGTTCGATAAACTGAAGATTGAGCCACTAGGGGATACAAAGAGTTTTTTTTTCTTTGGCATGAATTTCAAAGAAGATATACCTTAATATTCAGGGAATTTAAAAACATTTCTTGGACATAATTTATCTATGTATTGAAGTAACAATAGAATTTTGAAGGGAAAAATACCTAGTTTACAAACTCAATGAATTAGAGAGATCATAGAACATTGGGGTGAGTGATACATGAGTCCCTTCGATAGTACGAGAGCAGTAAAATTCATCAAATAGAAAAACATATATCGGCGGGGTGAGGAAACTTGTCTCTTTGATAAGGTGATGGTACTTATCAACAAAAGCAATAAAGGGCATCAAGACAATTTTCAAAAAGACTATGGAATATCAGAATAAGGTGACCCAAAGTCCCCTTGAAAAGATGAGAAAACTAGCAATTAAAGAAATATCAGAGAGAAAAATCTAATTGGCAAGGCCCCAATGTCTATCTCTTTAACAACCCTAAATAAAAAAGTGAAAGATTAAGTTGAAGATACCATCAAAGAGAAGAGTACACATCAGGAGGATAGGAACAATAGTCTCTACGATAAAATGATGCATTCTTTGCCTCGATTCTGATAATAAGATGTAGTAAAATATCAAAGTGAAAATAAAAAGTCGAGAGGACACCTCTTGACCTACACACATAAAGGATCGAACGCAACATGGAAGATCAGAGTAAGGTGATTCTTGGTCCCTCTGATAACTCAAAAAGGAAAAGAATACATTAGGTAAAAAGATTCATATCGATAAGAACCAAACACTGATCCATTTAATAACCCTAAAAAAAAGAAGTAAGCAATGAAGCTAGGAACTCCATCGAAGGAAAGAATGCATATCGATAGAACAAGAATATTGGTCCCCTCGATGGAGTGATGAAATTTAGTGCAGTAAATTTGTGAACATATCAAAGAAATCAAGGGACATTGAAGAAATTTCTTACAATTAAGATCTTGACAGGACATGGTGATATTAGTATGAGGCCAGATGATGTCCCTTTGAAATTTTGAAGGATATACCAATAAAGGAGATATTGGGGAGAGTTGGAGATATCGGTGAGACTAAAAATTTGTCATCCCGACAAGGGAGACATGTTGACAAGATGATATGAAAAAAGAAAATTTTGACTCTGGTGATAAAAGATCAACAATTGATATTCAAAATAATTAATTTCTCACTCGAATGACACAAAATTTCCATTAATGAACCAGAGCCGAGAACATTAAAAACCAAGTTTTGAATACATTTGAAAATCACTAAGCAACCAGAAAATGAAGGAGCAGAATATAGCAGAGGACGACACAACTTGAAATAGGGAAAGTGTTCTCCAAGTAAGTACCCAGAAGCTTGAGACAAAATTTTTAAAGTATATACAAGTTGGTTTAGATTATTGAAGCTCAGAAGTAGGGTTTTTAGTTTTCTTGCAAAATTCATATAATGGCATCTACCTTCGAGAACCCTAAAAATAAGAGATAGAGGCTAGATGAAAGACATTTGAACAAAGAATTAATCGATCAGTGCTTCGGCTCTGGACAAAGGTCTACGAGGCATGGCCAACTAAACCCTCATGCAACACAATTAGAAGATAAGAACAAGTTAGTGGGAGATACATGGACCCTAACCAAGGGATATGGCTTGTTCATTCTCACTACAAGAAAATGCATAGACACAAGCCAGTGTCCAACCCATGAAAGTTCAATTTAGGGAAACTGGTAGTGCCTAATGTGTTCGTGAATGTTGAATTGATCAAAGTACTTGCCAATAGATACAATCCCCAGACTCGCATGATCGAATTGCAAGATGGAACTTTGTTCTTCCCTGTTGATGGAGTTTTTTAAGGTTTGGATAAATTTTGAATCAGTCCCATGCATGGAATGTCCTTTTTCTTCTAAGTTTTAACTGTTTGGTTGCTTAGGGTTTTAGGTTTGAAATCTTGGTTCAAATTGCTTCATGCCTTAAACCCTTGTCTTATTTTTGTGCATTGACTTGCTATATCAGGTTGTCGATTATTTTAATAACCACTTGAGTCATTGCATCTGTCATTGTTACCGGCCCCTTTGCCTAGGCCTGATAGTTACTTTTATTATCGTTTTATTCTTCCTATGATTTGGCCTAGTATTTTCAACTTGTGCCTTTATCGTTTAATAAAGGGATGTTGTTCGTCGACCTAGTTAGGTCCCTTCTTCAATGAATAATTTTAAATTGCATGTGCAGAAAAGGGGATCCATTGATTTAAAAGGATTAAATCATGTTCATGAGCGGACATTGCACAAGCTTGAGATAACTCATCTCTGGAGAGTTGCATGGCTTGCATGCTTGTGACATGTGTCCTTTGTATAGTGTGGGGTCTGACTCCTATTGCAAGCGCCCGATGTACCTAAATTGAAGAATCAACGGTGGAGATGCAATGATATGGTCAAATCTGAGTTGTTGAGTGCACACCACGCAATCCTTAAAATAATATTTTAAAGTCTGTTGTCCAGTGTGTGTGATTGTGATGCGTGTATCGTCTTGCTGACATAAAAAGGGATCATGGTGCCCTCCAACAATTGACTTGGCGTTCGATTGAGGAAATCTTCATCGGTCGATGGGACGGTGAATGATGGTGACGTGTTTTTAAATGTTTTTTGGCTTGATATGGATCGTTCGATGTGCCACATCAAGATCAGATCTACCGACATGATTTAAAATCAGATTTGCAAATGTTGGAGCCGTTGCCTTTCGCGTGAGCGAATAGTAATTGTAGTAAATATACCCAGAGCCATCTAATGAGGACATAAGTGCATTTAAACTTGGTTTTTTGCACACTTAAAGATTACAAGCAATCCATAGGTACCCTGGAGATCAGAAAACATCTTGCAGAGTTTGTTGTGACCAGAATTAGATTTTCCTACCAGGAAGAAAGTCGTAAGTAAAGCGAGCACTTTCCCTGTGTTGTTTTTCTTAATAAATCTGAATTAGGGCATAAATATATTGTTAGAAGCTATATGTTTGTTTTAATTGCTTTATTAGGGTACGGGTATGCATTGGTAGGTGGTAGGCGTGGTCGAATTTCATAGAACTGCATCCCATACGTGGTGCCTTAATATCTGAACACAAGTGTTAGGTTTTTCATGTCTTTCTGATAGGTCCTCAATTGTTTGGTTTTTATTTTCACCCATGGCACCCAAAACCTAAGCTTCTGGCTCAGGAACCCCAAGTAGGTTTCTCTCCTAGGATGTAATGGACCAATTGAAACCCTCCACGAGCAAGAGGGTGGAGGGAGTTTTTTTGTTTCATGGTTATCATATTTAGGAAGGGTTGAAAGAAAAAATGTGTGGTATTAGGGATGCCAATTTATCGATTCCTAGTTGGCAACTTTTTCAGAATTGGTTTGGAAATAGGAACCTGGATGTCCCTGTTTTCAACCCTTGGAGATTAGACTTGGGAAAGTTGGTGGTACCAAATGTATACATGGATATTGATCTATTAAAGGATACTGCCTCAAGGTACGACCCTATTTCAAGAATAGTTAGGTCCACTGTAGGGAAAGAAATGGTCAAAATAGCCAGAGAGGAGATTGCAAATATTTTCAACTTGCATGAGTGGGATATAGCATGATCCCAATTTACCTCAAAAATTTCAGGGAAGATTATAAGAACACAAAGTTTCTTTTTAGAACAACAATGCTACCTTGTCATACCAATTCCACTGGAAAGGGAAAGAATAGAAGGCAAATCAAGATTGGTGAGATGAAAAGGAGCCTTTTCCCATGAGGTATTTCACTAATTAATTTAAAAGGATGGTTTATTCCCTCTGTCAAATCCTCAGCATGGATGAACCATCCACCATGCCCATGGACCTCATTTATATGGTTGCACATCTCTAGTATTCAGCTTATAATGTGGTTTATGACTATGCCACATACTTGTTTGAGAGAATGCACCAAGGTCTAAGTACACTTAAGGAGGGAAACGAACCGATGAGCTTTTAGTGGTACTCCTTGTTGATGCATATGTTCCTTTTCAGGGAGAAATTTTTTTTTGGTGAAGATATGCAATTGAAGAAAAGGGAAGGTGACATTGATTTTCCTGTCCAATGCTAGAAATAGATTTTGGACAAAGATGATTCAAAGTTTTACTATGTGGTGTTCAACAATGTCTTTGCCTCAAATCTTAGAGGCTTTTTAGTTTTCAACCCTCCTAGGATTCCAAAGGAAATCCATGATTTTTTTAGGCCTATGGAGAGGAGGCCTGATTTAAATTAAGTCATAACTGGGGTGATATAATTGCTTACCCTCAAACTACTATTTTCAGAGTATATGATACTCCTATGACTCTCTATGTTCTTCCAAGGGACATTCCTTTGAGAATAGGTTTTATTGAAATCATGAGACAGTTGGGGCCTCACAGACATCACATCTTCCAGACTCTCGAAAGAAAGGGTCATTCTTCCCTGAATCGATAGTATTTTCTGATTTTGTAATGGTTAAGGGTGCTTGGAAGGATTTTAGCAACTTTCTAGCACCTTATTAGTTAAAAACAATATGCCCAAGGAATTATGATCCAGACAATTTTATTGCTAATTTGAAAACAATAGGCAGGGGTGGTCAGTACATACACAGTTTCTATTATCCTGAGGATGTCATCAGAAATGTCATGGATTTCTCCGAATAGGAGGAGAGAAAATAAAAATATTTGGTTTTCAAAAAGATGATGGAGCAAGCTACCAAGAGAGATCCTAACTACGATCCCATGCCAAATTTTACAGGTGAATTCAATGGGGTTATGTATGTCATCCAAAAATTTGAAGATATAGTAGGTGTCGTAAGGGATGAGCGTGTATTAAAAGACAAAGGGAAGTCAGTGGTGGTAGAACAAAACCCAACAATGGTGCTTGAGGAGCGACCTTCTTATCAGCCTGAACCAAAATTAATAATCTATTCTAGGAGGAAGGAAAAGAAGAGGAAACCGCAAACAAAGACTAACCTTACTATATCAGAGGAGCCAAGGGAAGTTTCCCCTTGCATCCCAATGCCATAAAATCCTAGGAGGTCTTCTCCAATTATTTTTGATATTGATTCACCTCCCAGGGAACCCCTTCCATCAGAACAACCCCCAACCAAGAAATTGAAGGTTGAGGTATGTAAAGTTGACTACTCTGATTCTGATTCTGATGATATTTTGGTGACCCTTAAGGATATGCAATAGGGCATTCCTTCTCCCTCAAGATAAGTGGCATCAAGTTCTAGAGCGGGTGACCTCAGGCTGAGCAAAATGAATTTGAGTGGCCTAAACAATGATGATGATTTGAGACTAGAAGCTTGCAAGGAATTTATGGAGGATGATTCTTTCATCGAAACTAAGGATTTTAAGAAATTTGTGTGGAGAGAAAGCATCCAAGAGTATATTGAGAGGGTGGCCAAAGAAATAAGTTTGCACCTTGATCTCCCAAAGGAGGTTGTACAAGCCAATGTGAGAAGTGAGATGAAAAATAAATTTCAAAAAATAAAGCCAAATGAAGCTCGAGGATTAGTGCAAAGGAGTGGTGTTTTGTTACTACCTAAGTGGGACATAGCTAATGATGTTGTTATGGACACAATAAGGAGGTCTAAAAGGCATTTTTTCCATATTGAGGAAGAGGCTAGATTGGCACTTCAAGGCTCTGTGTTTAGTGAAGAATGGGATGCTCTAGCTATCTGGTCACTATCTCTTGGATCTAAGAAGCTACTAGTAGCAAAATCAAAAAAATTCAAAGGACAATTAATTATAAAGAGAGTTGTTGATACCCCTACATTGGAGGTAGCTGATATGACTATCAATATGGCTAGGTTCACCAAGGCGATAGTGGAAAGCCTCACCAAAGAGAGAGATACATATAAGGGTAAGTATAATAAATTGATCGGTGAGTATAACTTGAGTCAACAAAGGGTCGCTAAGCTTGAAACAAAAGTGACATTATTAAGAAAACAAATGGAAACTCTTGAGTCTCAAGGGCATGCTAATCTAGGTCATGCAACACCCACATTTCCCATGACTCATTCCTCTCCTTCCCCTCCTGAGGAACCCTTATCAATAATGCCTTACAATATGGGCCAAGAACCTTTGGCAATTAAACAACCAGGTGTGTCAAGAGTGGCCCAATTAGTTGAACCTACCAAGGAGGAACTAATTCTCCAGATCAGTGAATATAAGGAATTGCTTCAACGAGCTCAAAATGTTGTGTATGAAACTAACTTTGAAAACGTTTAGATAATGTTGACGCATAAGAATAAGAGAATCCAAGGTACATTGAATAGTATTCATTAAAGTTATGCTTCAATGATTCAAGCGATCAAATTTTCTGAAAGGAATAGAGAATTAGCTACTCCATTGTTGGATAAATGGATCCCAAGGGTTGAAAATCTGAAGCTTATGGCAGTTGGGGCAAGGCAGAAGGAAGATATGTATCCAAATGTTATCCTAACCTATAGATTTATTGGTGAGATTATGGAGCAGATTTTTCAAGGTTTTGTTGCTCCTATGGATGCCAGAATAAAATAATTGAAAGCAAAATTTGATGAGGTAGATACATCATTGCTACCTAACATTCAGGATACCCATGATGGGATTAAACCTCTGCAGGCATGGAGAGATCAAATTGAGGCAATTATTTATTCTCAAGCATCATATATTTGTAAAAGAATAGACATCAATATGTTGAAAAACACTCTTGGGAAGTTGTCTATCATCGTTGGTTTGTTCCAAGATTTTGACAAAGAGGCTACTTCTGTAATGATAAAGTATGCCCCCTACAAGAAGCAGATGGATCAAATTATCGGGTTTGGTTGACCTTTAGATGCAGAGTTTGAATCATGGAAAAGGATTTTCATCAATGATTTGGAGCTGTGAACATAATAGGAGAATACATATACTTGGTCAAGTATAGTACAGGTCTGGCCTTAGAAGTTACATTGTATAAAATTATGTTTTCTCCTCAGGTCAAGGTGTAATGAACGAATGTTGACTGGTGCTGATGTTGATCGGGATGGTGACTCCTTTTCTCTCCTATGGATTTCTCATGAAGACAAAAGAGGTTACAACAGTATGAGGGTTATCATCATTTTTTCAAGATACCTTTTGAAAGACGGTTATATTTGCTGCTACAAATATTTTTGTCTTGCGTGTTTCTCTCCGTTTGTAAATGTAAATGTAAAAGGAATATGTTCTAGCGGTCCAATTGAATGGGTACATGTGTACATATTGGATTGAAGCTTGTTTTGCTCCCTTGTTCTTATAAAAGGGAATTCATGGCCATATGTGAGGGTCTTTTGTTGAAGTCTAGACAAGAGCGATGCAAATAAGAAAACAAAGATATCATGTTTTGAGTTGGGTCTTAGGTTCTGAGGTAGAAAAGTTAACTTTGTCAATTGTATGGTTCTTAGGCATGTCAAGAGCAAATATGAAAATATTTTAACTCCTTCATCTCTCCATTGCTACAGTTTACATTGATAATCAATGAAAATATGGTCAAAAATCACTTTATTGGTTTTCATTTTTTTCTTGGAATGAACTGTGTTTTGATTATGGCTCTAGTTTAATGAACCAGTTAGAATGCTTTAATTAGAGCATAGGTTTACATAAGTTTTGAATGCATTATATAAGTATTCGGTGGTTTTGATTGCTAATATTTGAATTGTAATGTTGTTCACTAAGATTATGGATGTCTAAGATTAAATTTACCTTTCAGTTCAGTTTACTTTGTGAAGACTCCACACCCTGAGATAAGGCACTAATATTAATGTGTAGAATGCATTTCTTATTGATCTAGTTTTTGATTTGAGAACATATTTTATAAATGCATCCTAATCGATTCATTTGTATTCCATTTTATTGTGTTATCGGCTTGTGGTATTTGGTCCTTCAGAGGAATTACCTATTTCTTGAAGGATTTCATTCTTAAGCTTTTGATGAGAGTACATTTGCTTAGACAGACAACATATGAGGAAAATCTGATAAGTAAGTTGTAAGAGATACATTGTGGGATCTCCCTCCTGGGTTTTTTAGAGCCCGAAGTGCGGGAGAGGAAGCATCAAGGCTTCATCTCATTCATTGGCCAACTGTCTCGCAAGTATTCGATAATTGAGTGTGGAAAACTCATAGGTATTTGGTGGGATATGATTGGTTCTTAAAAAATAAGCAACACCTGTTACCAAGAACCATATTTCCATGGTATTCCAACTAGACACCAATCTTGATATGAAATTTAGAACTAAGGACATCCTAAATGAGTATCACAATTTGAGCACTAGTTATGAAAGGTGGAGGTTTCCATTACATAGGCCTCGAGAAGATCGAAACAAGCTCAAAATATTTCCAAGGGAGAAGAATCCTCCATATTTGATATGTAATTAAAGGTTTACAATTCAAATGTATTTAACCTTAATTACAATTATTCCCAATCTAGATAGAATTGTGTGACTATGTTGTTTAACCATTGAAATTACATACTAGGTTCACTTTTACATAAATTAATGAAATTACTAATTACTAAAATTTTGTAATTAGAAACCAAATACTGAATTGAAAAATAAATTGAAATGAAATAAAGAGGAAATTAGACAGAAGATAGAAGAATGAGACAGAAGAGAAGTTAACACAAGAGCTTGATAATGGAGTTCGTCCAATCAAGACTACGTCTTCGGGTCTGCTTCTCAAGGTAGACCACTTCACTAATATCGCCAAGCAATGAAAATGCCTTGTTACAATATCCAAGCTCCGCCTGCATAAGAATTTCTCACAGTATCTCTCGCCTTTAAAATTTTTGGTGTAATAATCAACACCTTGTAATATGTCTCAAAGAATTCAAATTCTCCACCTTTCACAATAATTTCCCAATAATACAATTATTCTCTCCAAGAGAGTTTTCAATATTTCCCAATAATTTCCAATCAAAATAATTGATTGCACTTACAAGAGAAAAATCTCCCCTTTCAATACATTTACAAATGCTAATTAGGGGGTTAAACCAAATTATTTCCATATCTCCCCACTGTTGATGTGTTTTTTATGCACTTCTCAACACAAGTAATGCATAGGTGCATCACTTGTCTTGAAAGACAATCTTCCATAATCAAATTACAAAACACTATCCCAAGGTCTCTAATGTCAGGTCTTGACAGTGCTTGGAATACCTCAGTTGCTATTTGTTGTGATCTTGTTGGTAATCACAGGGCAGACTTACGAAAGTTAGGCTGGAAGGAAGTTGGATCTTCAAATGGAGTTTTTAAGGTGGAAAGTTGCTTTATGTTTGTTGTAGGTTCAAACAATAATTTTGAACTCCATTTTTGATTTAAGATTTGGCTATACAACATGCAATGAATCTTAGCATAGGTTACTTATTAAAAAAAAAAAAACGGGCCAGGGAAGAGAAGAGAAGAGGTTCCTGGACCTACAACTACTAATGAACAGTGATCATGGAGGTCTCTACTATGGATAGGTTCCTTAAAACAAAATTTCACTTAACTAGAAATTTCACAGTGTCATGAAATGTGTGCTATCTTCTAAGCACTGCAGATGTTTTATCATTCATTCACCATATACATGCATGAACAAAGACAAAAAATTTAAAGAAGCTTTAAATTTAAGTCTAAACTAACTTTACACAACCATCTACCAGCAGAAAACAACCAAAAGTAAGGATAAAGAAGGCATCTACACAACAAAAATATTCACAACCATGGAACAACATTACTAAATATACCAAAGTTAACTGAAAGGAAATGGAACATCAAAGTAAATCTAACCAAATCATCTAACTATGAGAGAAGAATCATGAAACATGCAAAGAAACTCACAAATCCACCAAAGTCAATGTATTTTTATTAAAATTTCTGCAGCATGACATTACAATAACTCAACTCTCTCTTGAAAATGAGAGGAGGTCCCCTATTTATAGTGTCCCAAAAGTAGAATGAGTGGCCAATATTAATCTACATTTGTGTGGCAGAGATTCACTCTAAACTAGGGTTCTACCTACCCCCACAATATATTACATTTTAAAATACAATTTTGTCCATATCCCTATTTTGTCTTCTTGTTGATTGCTCTTTTGTTGCATCTATTCTATTAGAAACTCTTCATCAATAATAGGGTTTCCCTCCTACTTCTTCAAGGCTGCATATTCCATGAACTTTAGAATCACTGGCTGGAGTTTATCGACCTATATGGTGTCAGATCACAATACTTGGTAACTCCATTCTTTGGAATTGTCAATGAGCTTTTCTTAGTCTTCATCATACTTAGCAGCATGGTCTCTGAACAACTTGGAATGGGTGATGGCTCGAGCATCAAAACTCATGAAATCAATAGTAATCTCACCCGACATTCCATCTTCTATCTTCTTTTGGAAGTGAGGCTTTATCTTCTCTGGATTAACTTTGACATCAAACACATCGTAACCTGTCATTAGCTTCACATATCGGCTACACCTGTCAAAAACTCCTTGGCCCAATCAATGTCTGGATTTACCTTTTCCAAAAACTACTCCAAACATTCTTTTCGATTCTCAAAGTCTTGCTTCCAGACATCATCAACCAGTGATCATCCTCCCCGAATGCAAACTCTTTCTCCCAAATCTTGCTTGGCAGCTTGAGGATAGCCTCAATCTTTGGATAGGAAGACTCATACTTCCTGGGGAAGTTAGTGAAAATTTTCCTGGTACCCTCAAGAGACTTTCATACATCCAGGAACTTGTTTTTTGTCCGAACAACGTGATTGATGCCCATGTTTCCAATATCTAAGACCTATTGGAACCAACTCTCCATGGTCTTATCCAAGTTCTTTATTTTTTCCAGTTTGTCTATCTGCTCTTTGGATAGCAATTGTAGTGGGGCCAAGGATGTGGTGGGTTGTTCTTCAGGCGATGACCGTTGTTGGATGTAAGTTGTCAAATCAGCCACTTGTTATTTGAGCTCATGCTAAATCAAATGCACCACCATGGCGATGGATTCTTGGAGGTGATCTACCTTTTGTTCCCTGGCGGCCACTCCCAACTTGATGGTAGAAATGTTGTAACTTATTCCTTGTTCTCCCACCACTAGTGTAGCTACCTGCACCATTCTAGATCTAGAAGAATCCATCATTACGTTTGATCTGATTTTGGGTTTCTTCTCCTTCTTGTTGCCGATTTGGTCTCAGGCCAATATAGCCTCCAATCTCATTTTTGAATCCTTAGGAGAAGGAGCCTTCTTCTCCAGTTTCTTCTCCAACCAGTTAGGCATCAAAGAATTTTCCTTAGGTGATTCCTAGTTATCTTCCTTTTCATCCTCTCTGACTTCAATATCTTTGTTATTCAAATCCTCTTGTTTTGTCCTCGTATCTTCCTTGTCTTCATCGAAGTCCTAGATGAACACCATGCATTTGATAGGGACTTTCATGAGCAGGAATTCCTTGGGGTTGTCTTCCCCTTCAGCATCCTTTTCATGCCCATGCTCCTCACGCTACTCAATCTCTGGGTTTTCATGAATTTTAGCCTCTCTTTCAGGCTTATGTTTTTCCTTTTCCTCTTGTTCATCATGAGGGAGCATCTCCCTATCATGTCTAGGATTGTGGTCACGTTCTTCCATTACTGATTTATCACCCTTCGCTTATGTGTCAACAACCCTTTCTTCACTGATAGGTTGTCTTTCAGCCTCCTTATCTTCAATCTATTTCAGTTGCTTAACCAACTCCACATCAAGCTCAAGATCAAATATTTCTGTAGACATGGAAAATGTACATTTCGATCTGGCACACTGGATCCTAATTTACTAACACCATTCCATCCTGAATCATCTCCTTTGCTAGTCATTTAATCGAATAATCTATATTTGATTAAATTCATTGCTCTTCATCTCTTAATTAAATAAATCAACTTTATCTAATTACATCATCATCTCCTGTTAATTAAATAAATCAGGTTTATTTAATTAATTCTATAAAACTCCTTTTAATTAAATAATTCATTTTATTTGATTAAATCCCTAAAGTCTTCTTATTAAATTGAATAAATTAAACCTTATTTGATTTAATCTAACATTATTCTCTTTAGTTAAATAAATCAAATTATTTAATTAATTAAACCTTTCCTCTCAATTCTTGACTTAAATCAATTCATAAATTTAATTCTAAATTGTCACATCTCCTAATTCTTCGTTAAATTAATTAATCTTTGATTAATTAAATCCTAATCTATGTCACATTCTCTAGAGAATGCAACTTGCACAATAAATCAATTACTTTGATTTATTAATTCATCTATTTTCCCTCACATGGCATAAAAATGGAATATTCCCCCAAATTTGAATTCAAATTTGAGTGGGAAAGGTACTTCCAACAAGGCATTGAAGGCCTCTTACATGTCCTTGTGCATTGAGCCAAGTGACATTAACTCCATTTCTTTCATCCCCCCTAAACATGTCACTTCATCAAATTCAAAATTCAAACTTGCACATTGATCAAAATGTGTTGAACCTTCAACCATTCACATCTTGACAAATGACACTTGGCCATTGGATGTTGAATGATCCCACATTGTTTATTTTCACTCTCTCTTCCATTTTGGAAATCTATAAATGAGAGACTCTTCCTCTCATTCTAACATCCACAATTTGAGTAAACTTACTATACTCAAATCCATCTCCAAACATAGCCATTTCATCTAGTTTTATCAAGCTCTTAGGTAGGTTATGCAAAAATTCAACCAAGGTGGATCAATCTTCAACAAATCATCAAAGCTTACAAAGGAGTTGGGAAAGGGCTAATTTTGACACATCAATTGGCACCAACTCCCCCATGGGATCTCTAGTTTTCTCACTTAATTAGGATTTCACTTGTTTTTCATGTTTTATTTCTCGTTTTTCCTATTTTAAGTATTTGTAAATGGATTTCATAGGGAATCCTTGTTTCTTGCTTGCATACGATCTAATATTGTGTTTGTTTGCCTTATTTGTGCAGGTATGAAATTAGGGTTCACAATTTCTTCAATAGTTTTCGTATCCAGACCCTCACCATCATCTCCAAAAGACTCATAGGCAACTTCATCAATTACTGTGTGCTCATAAATGGGGTGCTCATAATAGTCATCTGCCTCTTCTTCCAACCCCTTGGCTACCTCCATTTGTTGTCATCGGTCCAATTCCTCAGAAATCCACATGGTGGCTTCCATTGTGGGTGGCTCAGTAGGAGGAGGTGGAACCAAGAGATTGGTTATCACTTGGGCAATTGTAGCTTGCACCACCAGGTTTGCAAACATCCCCGAGAGCTCAAATGGTATGTTTTGCATACATTTAACAAAAGATTTCCAGAGGGCGAGGGCAGGCATTGCAATTGCCACAGTAGCAATTGGGAGAGAAAAGGATGAGGACATGGATGATGAGGAAATTGGAGTGGTGGTGGCCGAGGATGAATCCACCGATATTACCTGTGCGATGGGAGAGGTAGAGACAAGCAACGATGTCCACCACAAGCGGAGAGGTAGCAACTACTACAGGGTGGTGGCAACATCAATAGTGATTGCAACTATGGATGAGTTAGGTGGAGACCTTGGTTGATCAGTCTCCATTTATTCTCCCTCATGGAATGGATCTTCTTGAATTACCGGCATCTCGGTGATGTTGCCTAATTTCTTATGCTTCTTGGAAGGTTCACCTTCTGAGGCCTTTCTAGCCTACACCTTTGGGTTTGACTACTACTCATCAGTCTCTTTTCTCTTCCTCAAACAAGTGGATGGAGGGGACTTTGATGTTTGTCCTTGTGATGTAGTCGTTGCCCCACCATCAGATCCACTTGGCTCACTTTTGAGCCCCTTATATGTCAAGACGACCCCTTGTTGCTTCAATCGGGCAACTTGCGCATCAATCCATGTTTTCATTTGAGCCTCAACGGGCTTGGTGAGAATGTCGAGGTCATCAACCTCTTGCTCATCCCAATCAATCAATGCAAGTGGAAGATTGGCAATAGCATTGTACCTAGGTTCAATCACAGTGGTCTCCTCCTCTTCTAGCTGATCAGGCACAGGAAACAGGTTCACCCTCTTTACAAAGTATGCGGTCATCCGCATATAGTGCCTTATTCTCACTTCAAAGTCATCTTTACAATTGGCCCATAAGTCCTCAATGCTTTGAAGATGGGCATACTCTTGTCCAATTTCTTTTATGATGTGGCCATATGGGATTTGAGATGATATTCGGCCAGTTCTTTTTCTGAATTTTGGGCACATTGGGAAGTATAAAGCTCATAAATTCCTTGGCCGAGTGTATGGGGATAAGGGATCCTCACTAGATGCTTACTGCTTTGGAGGGCATGAATGTTTCACGATTGCTGAGAGAGTTCCAACAATATTATTCGGTCATTAGGATATCGGGGCAGCTTGTTCAGTCTTTTTGAGAATCCTTGAGCACGAATGTATGTGAACTTATAATATTGAATGAATAGAAAGGCATACCGCTTGAGGAACGCCTGAGCACTATGGGAGACTCTTCTCTAAAAATCACCCCCGAGTAGCCTGATGATGTAAGCTATGAACGCATCGTTCACCTTGGAGTAGTCTTTCTTGAAATTTCTGAATTGCGGTTGGGGGTATTTGTCACAAGCCTTGAGCTCACTGCCAGGTTCTTCATTTGGAGCTCTGAATAAACCATTGTACTACCTCTGATCGGCCAGTGAATATACTAGATAGGAAGTCATATAGAAATTTGAGGTATTTTTAACGTACATAAATTGTTCATGGAAGCAATCACTGATTATTCCTCCCCAATAAAATGTAGTGTCCTCTCCACGGAGAATCTTCTCGACGAAGTAGACCATCCACTCTTGAAAATAGGCCACAGTAGGGAGGCCCATTACTCTGCTTAGTAGGGTGACTAAATCATGGTAGTCCTCAAATAAATCATTGTGAAAGAGATCTTGAGAAACTTTTGCAACACTGCCCCTTTTCTCCTTCAGCCAATATTGATTTATAAGTTTCTTGCATCTCATGGGGTCTTCATTCCACATTTCTTTGCACTCCTTGATGGTTGGCATTTCAATCTCCCCAAAGACAGGGATATGAAAGGTCTTCGTTATTCCTGAGGCTGACATGTCAACCAACACGTTACCATCTCTGTCAACAATAGTTCTTGTTTCTAGCTAATATGCCTCCCTGCAAACTATTACTAGTTCGGGGGCAACCAAAGCGGGAGGGAAACTGATAGCTTTAGCTATCCCACTGCTTCTGATTAATCTTGCACTTTCTATTTTGAGGTTAACCCTGACTCTCTATATCAAGTCATCAATATCAACATGTCTGATGTTGGTGTCAGAGATATCCTTCCACTTAGTGGTAATTCAGGACTGCAATGGTGCCCCTTGGAACTGATATCTCATTTGATCCTTATCTTCTTTTCCCCGAGGGGCCTTTGTAGTTTTCTTTCCCTTTTCCGCGACTGCCCCCGAGGCTTCTACACTTGATTCCATATATCCTGCACACAAAGATAAGGCAAGCATAATCAAGTATGATGACACAAAAGGTTAGCCAAATCCCTACAAAACATCGTTAGATCAGATAATTCATCATTCAAAAATCTAACACTTATTCAAAATTACCATTAGTAGTTCACTGGAGAGAGTTTGGATGGTCTGGACCCTAGAGGCCAGACTTCCCTAGTTAGAATTTTGTTTGAAGGGCGAACAAGGTAGGGAGACCTGAAAGGTTTCTCCCGACCTTAGATTTGAATAATTTGAAGTGTTCATGTCAGAGAGGGTCAAATTTCAGCACGTGGGTCGATGTTTGTTTCCAAATCTTAAGGTGTTTGGATCATCATTAGGGCATCTAGAGTCATGAAGAGGGAAAGTCATTTGGTGTTAGCCATTTGGAACGACTTTGGAGAAATGACATTTCGGGGGCGAAGTTTCAAAGTTCGAAACCCACAAGGCTGAAGGACATCTAGTCAATAACTCAGTTTTTGCGCACATTGTGTCAAGGTCGGGAATTCATTAGAGAATGGTCGTGGGAAACGGCCAACCAGGGATAAACGTCAAGTGAGAGCGACCTGGTAGACCGGACCCAGGCTCAGAGTTTTCCTAGCATTTCCTTCATTGAATTCTTGGTGGCGACCGGAGTGTCGGGGCCCAGAGGTCAGAAGGACGGTCTATTTTTACCGCTTTCGATAGTCAAAACTGGACGAAGTCCTGACAGTGAATGTCTGGCGATCGAGGTCTGATGAAGATTGAGGACTTGAGTTTTCATTTATCTGATTCCTAACTTGCTGAAGCGATGAGTTTAGGACCCGAAATCTGGAAAGCAGTCACCCTAAGGCCATTAGAAATGACAAAACAACAAGGGTGGCCCGCAGAAAGAGGTCCGCAAACTAGGACCTGAAGGGAAAAGGGATGTTTTGATTTTACTTAGCAAATCTGACATCGAATAGAAGGTCAGGCCCCGAGGATCGAGCGAATGGGGCATAAACGTTGGTTGAAACAACAAAAAAGAATGGGCATTCCGAAGGTGAAATTTCAGGGTCCATAACACACAAAGCATCTCGTCATTTCAGAGTTCAAAGCTCATGTCAATTTTTTTAGTGTAAGGATCGAGGCAACGGGAAGGCTCGGGCTCGAAGGGTGTTGTCGCTTTGTTTTGAAGAACGATGCTAGGGCGAAGTGATTCTGTGTTTGATTTTAAGTATTTTGATGGATTGTCTTAACATTCTAGCAAATGGGTTTTCTATTTCAATCCTTCTTTTATCGAACTCAAAGAATTTTGGACCTTTCCATCTATCACTTAAGCATGAAATCATTAAAAAATGTGATAGGAGGTCAAACGATGGACTCACCTCAAGAACCTCATGAATAAAGTTGGTGAATCCTCGAAGAACGGCGAAGCGAACTCTCAAGTGCGATGGCGGTGAAGGCAGCGAAGGTGCTGCACTCTTTTGATCTCCCTGACGTGTGAAAATGACAAGTCAGTGCTATTATTTATACCCTTAAGTGCAATTAATGCAGGTACGATGGATGAAGAGGTTGGTGAGTGTGAAACTCAGGACGGTGGCAGGAGGTCTAGAACCTGAAGGTTGGAAAGACGCGAGGCGACGACTGTCCAAAAAAATGCCAAGTGGGAAGTTGAAAACAAAGGAGGATATGGGATTTGAGGGCCAGAAAGCCATGGGCCAACGATCGTGAGAAACAACGAACGCGCGAAGGAATCCTAGGTAGGGAAACCTGATGAACCGATCCCAGAGAGCACGATGGACGGTTAGTTTTAGCATAAGTTCGTCTAATGGAAATAAGGGATTCGAGCTTCGAAGGCCGGAAGGACACAAGCCAAAGGCCGTTCGAAAGAGCAGATCGAACAAGGAAACCCAACAGGGGAAACCCGGAGAGTTGGGCCTGGAATGTCCCTCGACCGCTTGCATAAGGCAAAGTGCCAAAGGAACTCCAGGAGGACACAAGACTTAGGAAAATTTGAGGGGGTGAAACATGGTCAACCTAAGATAAAACTTCAGAGGCGTGCTGACCATCTAGGACACCAAAACGGGGGCATGCAAAAAGAGGCAGCGACAAAACAACCCGGCAAGGCGAAAGAAAGAGAGGCTCCCCATTCCGAATAGGGCATGTGTGTTGAGGGCATAACAAATGGCGAATCTGCTAGGAGAACACTCTCGAGCATTTAGAGGATAAGTATTCATTCAGGACCTAGAATCTTTGATTTTGCAAACCAGGGGTTGACATCCAAATGTGAACAAGGAGAACATGATCCTTAGTTGAATAAAACCATGAAACATCTCAAAAGTGTGTGAGTAGTGAATTCCTTCCTTCCCTCAGGAACTGTGATAAGAAGTGGCTAATCAAACGAGCAAGCTACATGAATCATCCAACGCCAAAAGTAACCTGGACATTGCCCCACTGCCAGTCAGGTGTCCATAGCCCCGATGGAGTTGTCGTTGTGACCTCATGGATATTGCTCTACTACAGATCGGGCATCCATAGCCTTGGTAGAGTTACCCGCACACCCATACGGTTTCTTGATTTCATAACTTTCCTTTTTTCTTTATTTTGGATTTTATTTTTGCACTTTACTATTTTGCTCAACACTTTACTATTTTGCTCAACCATGTAAGCATTGAAGCCTACGATGGGTTTGAGAACCACAGTGGTCACTGGAGAGGACTTAAGATTTTTCACTTACCACCTTATCATAGCTACTATTGCACGACCCTTCAGAAATAATTAACATGTGTTTTGTGCAAGATGTGAGATGAGCATAAAAGGATTTAGCCAAGGATCAAGTTCTAGAACAAAGTTAAAATAAGGAAACCATCCTTTTCTAAGCAGCTATCAACGACTAATAGTCGAGAATGAATGTTTATCCAAAAAACACTAAGAGTGGGCAAAAAATTGAATCATTCACTGAACGAGCATGACCACCGCGGTTGGAACAAAAATCCTCTCAACAAAAGAATAAAACAGCCAGGAGACAAGCAAAACAAAGCAGTGCAAAACAACAACACAAAGCAACCTATTCTAACCTATGTACAAATATTTACAAGAATAGCTCTACACGAGCTCAAACTTGGAAGTAATTCTTTAAATGTTGCTCGTTGATAGGCAACGGGACATCTTCACCAGTTAAAGTTTTCAAACGGAAAGCATTGTCTCCCAGAATTTCAGATATTTGAAAGGGGCCAAGCCAAAGCTTGTTGAATTTGTTGTGTCCCCCTTTCTTTTCGTGGGATTTATCCCAACATAGGACTAGATCTTCAATTCTAAAGGCCTTAATTTTGGCTCGACGATCGAACCATCTCTTGACTACGCACTGATGCTTGGCAAAATTTTCTATTGCACGATCTCATATTTCTTCTAAGTGTAAGATCTCAGCTAACCAAGCTTCGCTACAGTCTCCTCCTTCGTAAAAATCATTGATGAACTAGAGGGTGGGAATTTTCAAGTGTATCAGAAAGACAGGCTCCAAGCCATAGACCAAATGGAATGGGGAATTGCCCAGGGCGGCCTTGTGATGGGTGCGATCCGCCCAAAGGGCAAAACGGAGCTGGGTATGCCAGTCCTTAAGGTTCCTATCAAGCAGCCTTTTAACCATGGTGATCAGGTTTTTGTTGGAAGATTCTGCAAGGCCATTGCTTTGAGGATAGTAATTGGATGAAAATTTGAGGGCGATGCAATAATCAAAAGCCCAATTAGCGAATTTAAGCGAGGAGAAGGCTAGGCCATTATCACATACCAATGCATATAGGCAACCGAAGCGATTTAAAATAAAACTCTCAAGGAATTCAGTAACTACCTTCGTGGTACATTGCCTACATGCAATAGCTTATGTCCATCTAGTACATTAATCAGAGGCAGTTAGAATTTACATGTGAACTGTGGATGATGGTGGGCTTACTGGACCAATGAAGTCGAGACCCCATTGCACGAACGGTCTTACCTCCAGGACCAGTTGCAGTGGGACAACAAAATTCCTTTCTCTATTCGCCATGGTTTGGAAAATATGACACACACAAACGTGGTTATGAGAATCCTTGAAGACTGTAGGCCAGTAGTATCCTCTCAAAATTTGATGTACGGTAGAAAGAACGAAACCATGACCCATGCCAAATTTATCACGGAACTCCTTCAAGACCCAATCCACTTCTTCTTTGGCAAGGCACCTCAAATAGATGCCCTCATGATTCCTCTTATACAATATGGCTCCCTACAACATGCATTTGTTGCTCTTTAGTCTAAGGGTAGGTTTTTGAGCTCCCTACAAGTAGGGTGGACATCTGTGATTCAAAAAGTAGTATACTATGTCATCATACCATTCTCCTGGAGAAACATCCTCCAGCTGGTACTGTTGAACTGTAAGTTCAGGTCCAACTTCAGAAGCTCCATCATCTATTGTTCTGGTAAGGGCTTGTCCTCTAACCAATTTCATCAGTTGAATTTCCATATCATATTCCCACAGCAGGGTTACCCTTTTGGCTCTGCATTCTCCTAACTCATTTTGCATGAGCAATGTCTTGACTGCGGGATCAATCATGATGGCAAATAATTTGTTCCTCAAGATGTAATGCCTGGATTTCCTAACTCCATGGATGAGAGCATACACCTTCTTTTCAACATTGTGATATATGGTCTCAGCATACTTTAATGGGGCACTCATGAAGGCTATTTGGTGCTCATTCCCATCATTGTCTTTCTCAGTCAATATGCTAGCACACGAGTGGTTTGAAGAAAATGAATAAATATAAAATGGCTTCAAATAGTTGGGGCTGACCAGCACACGCGCATCATTAATTGCTTTCTTGATCTCTTCAAAAGCATGCTTGGATTTCGGGATCCACTCAATTTTGCCATCTTTCTTTAACATAGCATTGAGTGGCTAGATGATTTCAGCAAAGCCTGTGATGAATTTTCTGACAAAATTTATTTTCCCAAAGAAGGACTTTAACTCTTTCTTGTTGCTTGGCAGTTGAATCTTCATGATGGCCTGGATACGTTCGGGGTCAATGGAGATTCCATTTTTTGAGAGGACATGCCCAAGAAATTTTCCTTCAATAACCCCAAAGATACACTTCTTCGGATTGAGGGACACCCCAAATTCTCGGCACCTCTGAAAAACTTTGCACAAATCAGTAACATGATCACTTCGTTTCTTTAAGAATATGATCAAATCATCCATGTACATGATTATACATTTTCCGATCAAATCCTTGAAGGCAATTTCCATTGCATGTTGAAATGTAGCCCCGACATTGATGAGTTCAAACGACATTCGTCTGTGGGAAAAGGTGCCCCACTTCATGGTTAATGTTTTTTTATGTCTATCTTCATATTGCACCATAACTTGATTGTACCTAGAGTACCCATCCAAGAAAGACATCATTTGTGAGCCATTAACTACCTTCAATACTTCATACAATGACGGCATAGGATAGCTATCATTTTTTGAAGCTCTATTTAGATTGCGGAAATCGACACACAACTTGATTTCTCTGTTATTTTTTCTGAATGGAACCAAATTGGCCACCCACGTAGAGTGCCCAACTAGGAAAATAATCCTAGCAGACAAAAACTTTTGCACTTCCTTATATATGATTGGTTCTAGTAGAGCATTGACAGGGTGTTGTCATTATCGAAAGGGTCTCACATCCGGTCTAAGAGGGATGGTGTGAGTGATGATTGATGTATCATACATTTTCAGGTCCTCATAGCTCCAAGCAATGATGTCATGGTACTTTCGCAAAGCATCCAATATTCCCTTTCTATCTTTTGGTGTGCACACCTTTCCAATAAACACATTCTTTGCATCCTCAGGAGTTTCGAGGTTATAAGTGTCACACTGGCCACAAATGGAATCCCTCTTTGCTCGTTGATCCTGTCCTCTGATATGGTCCAAATCAAATATCCGCTCGAGTTGGACCATTCCTCTTGGGATAGTGTTGGTCTTGATATTGATGACCCCTTGTATATCTAGCTCGGCCTCTTTAGGCTCAATCTTGTCAATTATTTGGGTTGAAAACATATCAGAGCTGGTGATAAAATCCAGGATGTGTTTGTCATCATTGAATACCTAGAAATTGGCCACATTTTCTAGCACAAACGGAATGGAAGTGAGCTCAATGGTAAACCTTTTGAGGCCAGACAATGACAATGGTTGCAAGGTGCTAGCCACTTATGCTAAGAAATTGGCAGTGTGATTTTGAGAGCGTGGAATTTGTTGGATATTGAATGCATCTAGTCCTTCTAATAGGTCCCATACCCTATTGCTATAATTAGTTAATCTCCAGTCATAATAGGAATAGAGCTTTCTAACTTGCTTTACGACCAAATCAAAGTCCCCAAAGAGTTGTAACATTTGAACACCTTTCCTTAATGCCATGGAGATCCCCAAGACCAATTCCTTGTATTTCGCCACGTTATCAGTGCAACAAAATTGAAGTCTATGGGTAGCAAAGTATGACTTACCTTTGGGACTGATTAGTTCGAAGCCCGATCCAGCTCCATGCTTGGATTTGGATCCGTCAAAGCACAATGTCTAGAACCCAAGAGAGTCCTTGATCTTAGAATTAACAGATCTGACCTTCTCTTCTGATGGTGGGCTCATTTCAGCAACCTCTTGAGGTTGTGTAGATTCCAAACGTATCTGATCTAGTGATGGTGACTACACTTCCTCCCTTAGATTGATTTGTCCTTTGATGTGCTCAATTGTTGTTTGACATAAACATCATTCAAACTCTAAATGGGTAGCATTGTGTACCCTGCACCAACTAGGCAGTAGGAGTTAATAAAAATTCACTCTAGCTCCCAAACTAAGCTGATCTTGTACACATTTCTCCATAAAATCTTTGAAACCATCTAGCAATCCAAGATTACCATCCTCGCAGGACTCTTCGTCATTCGACTCAATCAAAAATTTTGTGCTCTGAGGGGCATAGGCTAAGTTAGCAGGTGGACTACACAATACAAGAAGAACCTCCCCAGTTGCTTCTTCTTCAAAGCATTCTTGTTCATTTGAATATGACATCAGAAAATAATTTCCTAATTTTGTTTCAGCAAACAACACTTCATTTGCGTTGTTGTATTCTGTGATCATGAACTTCATGTGTGACTCTCGATCTATTCGAATATGATTTGGCATCCCTTTCCATGGAAACCATAGGTGGGAGTAATCTATTGTGGCGTATCCATTCAATGCTCTTGTGAAATCCCTTCCTAAAATTATGTCGTAGGTGTCTAGGATATCAATGGTTTTTTGTATTCGCGGATCAGCAACAATCTACATGGGTATTTTGTTAATCTCACCAACTATGTTGATCTCAGTCTTGTCAAGTTGTGTCACTTTATGTCGGGAAGGAGTTGGAACTATCCCCAAAGCCTTGCACATGCTCAAGGGCGTAACGTTGGCGGAAGCCCCTGAGTCCAACAAGCAATTATGGAGATTCTTCCCAAACACTCTGATGGTGGTCAGGAAGGGAGGGGTTTCAAATTTTCCTTGAAATAGTCCTCTAGAAACATCTACCTAGGCCACCTGACCCTTATCTTTATCGTTTCCCTTGTTTTGGGCTTGTGTTTGATCTATTTCCTTGGCAGGTTGCTTATTTACCTGTTGATTCATAGGTGGATCAACTTTCTTGTTGAAAACTTGTCACACAACCAGCTCATTCTGTTGATCCTCAGAAGAGACCCTTCTTGGGGGTGTGTCCTGGACTAGTCTGGATGAAGGGGTCCCATTGATCATCCTAAAGAAATCATTTCTAACAGCCAGGACTTTAAGCAGCTAGAAGGCAGACACACTTAGCTTAACCTTCTTAAATTCCTCTGCAATATATTCCCCCATTTGCTCAATTTCAACATCATAAGAAGTACTCTGGGAGGATCCAATAGGCTATTTTGGGTTTGATTCTGCTACCTATTCTTGTTAAAGTACCGTATAGGTACGTGTGGTTAACTTGGGTTGTTGCTAGCATTTGGGTCAGGAGGGGTGCTGAAATTATTAGGTGGAATGGAGGTCGTGAAAGGACCACAAGCATGCCCACCAACTTGTCTATTTCTTAAATCATATGGAATGGCCCTTTGGTGAAACATTTGGACCTCATCCTCTCTCAACTCTTCATCATCTACGGGACCATTATCTACTGAATCAAAAAGTTGAGCCAAAGCACTTTCAATACTTACCTCTTTTGTCTTGTCATTGTTGCTTGTAGTGGCACCTTCCTGCTCCGGCACGTTGCTCTTAGCCTTTGGGAAGGGAGCCTAGTTGACCACCAGCACTGAGGAGTCATATGGTTCAGAAGGGATAATGTCTCTACATCCTGAGCTATCCACAACATTTTGAACTTCAATCTAAAAAATTTCAGTGACTGTCAGGAACTCCGAACAATCCAATTCAAAATGTCGGCTTATTTTATGGATACGACACCAGCCGGATAAGGCAACCTCGGCTAAGTAGACTCCACTTGTATTTTTTTCATTGTTATTAGGTTGGTCCAAGGGAGTAGGAACACCACCATTGTTCGGCCTTGTGTTCCATGTCCGATTTTGTCTTTGGGAGGGCCTTCTGTCAAAGTTTTGCCCCAAATTTTGACCCTTGTCATAAGTTTGTTCGGAAGATGTTCCAGCATCACGGTTGTCATGGTTGTTGCAACTATCCCGATTGAGGTTGGCCTTGATGTTTCTCTGTGAAGCCTACAATTGATTGTTTTAATTCCTCAAGTGATTCATCTATGTGGTAATTTTCTTGATCATCTCTGTCAGCTCATCAATTTGATCCTTCTCCGTGTTGTTTGGTTGTGAGGTTGAATTATGAAGGAAAATAGGTTGTGTAGACAGCTGATTTTGATGAGCGGGCGAAAATTTAGAGGCTTGAAGGTATGTCGACACTTAGGGCAGCTGAGAGTGGACCTATTACGGCTGAGACAACAGGTACTATGGAACCAGAGGTGCTTGGTTCATCGGTTGTCCCAGGTGAGGTACTATGGGAAGTCGCGGTATCGGATTCATGAGGGGCATTTGATGTTGCAAAGCATGAGTAAGCCCTTGAATTTGCGAAGGATGAGAAACCTGCCCCAAAGAGGGCAGCAAATCAGAAATGTTATGTCCGAAGTTTGTACTGGCAATGACGGCCTCGACATAAGCGTCCACCAATCTAGCAGGAGGTGGTCGCATCCTTTTTACTAATGTTGCAGTAAGGTTGTCCAATGCTGCATAGTAGACAGGTAATACAACAGCATCATTGAACACGTACGGATCCTGTAACCGAGTATATGCTCTATGGAATTGGTCATTAAAGGAGCTAATTGGTTCATTGATCTCTCTTTGGACTGAAAAAAATGTCAATACGACTTTGAAGTGCTGATTGGGGTTTTGAACATCTACAAGAAAGCATTCTTCAGGAGTTCCCACGTGTTGATAGTTCCTGCTGGCAAGTTGATGTACCAGTAAAAGGCCTCCTCACCCAAGGAGCAGGGAAAGAGCCAGCAGGCCACATCCTTGTATATATTCTGCATAGTCTTCAAGGCTATCTCAAAAATCCTAACATGTTCCTGTACTGTCCTCTACGGTCCCGAGGGTTGAATTTCGTGCAAAAGCTCTCAGGGTTCTTTGGCATGTCATGATAGAGGTTGAAGGCAAAAGGAGACAGATTATTGCCCAACCACACCATGGGAGGGGGTGATGGAGGTGGTTGTGCCAGATTGACT
Source organism: Sequoiadendron giganteum (assembly GCA_007115665.2). Lineage (NCBI taxonomy): Eukaryota > Viridiplantae > Streptophyta > Pinopsida > Cupressales > Cupressaceae > Sequoiadendron > Sequoiadendron giganteum. The sequence goes on from VCHN02000014.1 coordinate 94,367,777, forward strand.
TGTGGCTACAAAGGGGTAGTTGCAGCTGATGGGGCAACTCCCAGAAGTGGGATCGTGTTGGGATGGAAGGTAGTGTCTAGCTTGGTGGAAGCGACAACCTAGAAGGTTGTTTGAAGCGGATGAGTGGGAGAAGGTGCTTCCAAAGATGAGGGAGAAGATGGAGATGAATGGATAAAAGAAGGAGATGTAGGTGAAAGCAAAATGGGCTGGTTAGATGTGTTGGAGGCGGAGGCTTCCCCTTTCTTGGCTCTCTTAGCTTGGGTAGGGGGCGGTAACTCTTGAAATTCCACTTTGTTTGGTGTAGACCTTAGTATTCTGTAAAATATCTCAAGGGAGAAAGACCCAATTCGATCCATCTTAGCTCCAAAAAGGCCCTCCTTCTAGCACCAATTCTGTTGATGTGTTTTTTATGCACTTCTCAACACAGGTGATGCATAGGTGCATCACCTCTCTTGAAAGAGAATCTTCCACAATAAAATTGTAGAGCACTATCCCAAGGTCTCTAATGTCAGGTCTTGACAATGCTTGGAATATCTCAGTTGATGTTTATTGTGATCTTGTTGGTAATCACAGGGCGAACTTATAGAAGTTAGGCTGGAAGGAAGTTGGATCTACAAATGGATTTTTTAAGATGGAAAGTTGCTTTAGGTTTGTTGCAGGTTCAAACAATAGTCTTGTACTCCATTTCTGATTTAAGATTTGGCTTTACAATGTGAATTGAACCTTAGCACAGGTTACTTATTTAAAAAAAAGGGGGGGGCAAGGAAGAGAAGAGGTTCCTGGACCTGCAACTACTAATGAATAGTGATCATGGAGGTCTCTACTATGGACAACTTCCTTAAAACAAAATTTCACTTAACCAAAAATTTCACAATGTCATAAAATATGTGCTATCTTCTAAGGACTGCATATGTTTTCTCATTCATTCACCATATACATGCATGAACAAAGACAAAAAATTTAAAGAAGCTTTGAATTTAAGTCCAAACTAACTTTACACAGCCATCTACCAACAACAAACAACCAAAAGTATGGACAAAGAAGACATCTACACAGCAAAAATCTTCACAACCATGGAACAACATTACTAAATATACCAAAGTTAACTCGGACCAATATAGCCTCCAATCTCATTTTCAGATCCTTAGGAGTAGGAGCCTTCTTCTCCAGTTGCTTCTCCAACTAGTTAGGCATCGAATAATTTTGCTTAGGTGATTCCTGGTTATCCTCCTTTTCATCCTCTCTAACTTCAATTTCTGTCATTCAAATCCTCTTGTTATGTCCTCGTATCTTCCTTGTCTTCATCGGAGTCCTGGATGAACATCGTGCATTTGATAGGGACTTCGATGAGTAGACATTCCTTGGGGTTATCTTCCCCTTCAGCATCCTTTTCATGCCCATGCTCCTCGGGCTGCTCAACCTCTCAGTTTTCATGAACTTAAGCCTCTCTTTCAGGCTTATCTTCTTCCTTGTCCTCTTTTTCATCACGAGGGAGAATCTCCCGATCATGTCTAGGGTTGTGGTCACATTCTTCCATTAGAGATTTATCACCCTCCGCTTCTGTGTTAGCAACCCTTTCTTCACTGATAGGTCCTCTTTTAGCCTCCTTATCTTCAATCTCTTTGAGTTGCTTGACCAGCTCCGCATCAAGCTCAAGATCAGATATTTCTTCAATATTTTCGTATCCAGACCCTTTCCATCATCTCCAGAAGACTCATAGTCAACTTCGTCAATTACTTTGTGCTCATAAATGGGGTGCTCATAATAGTCGTTTGCCTCTTCTTTCAACCCCTTGGCTGCCTCCATTTGTTGTCGCCGGTCCAATTCCTCAGAAATCTATATGGTGGCTTCCATTGTGGGCGGCTCAGTAGGAGGAGGTGGAACTGGGAGATTGGTTATCACTTGGGCAATTGTAGTGTGCACTGCCGAGTTTGTAAACATCCCCGAGAGCTCAGATGGTACGTTTTGCATATATTTAACAAAAGATTCTGGGATGGCGAGGGCAAGCATTGTAGTTGCCACGGTAGTAGTTGGGAGAGAAAAGGATGGGGACATGGATGATGAGGACATTGGAGAGGTGGCGGCCAAGGATGAATCCACCGATATTACCTGTGTGATGGGAGAGGTAGAGACAAGGTGGACAACAATGTCCACCGCAGGCGGAGAGGTAGCAACTACTAAGTGTGAGATGAGTGGGGTGGTGGCAACAACAATAGTGGTTGCAACAGTGGATGAGATAGGTTGAGACCTTGGCTGATCAATCTCCATTTCTTCTCCCTTATGGAATGGATCTTCTTGAATTATCGACATCTCAGTGACATTGCCTAATTTCTTATGCTTCTTGGAAGGTTCACCTTTCGAGGCTTTTCTAGCGTACACCTTTAGGTTAGACTATTGTTCATCAATCTCTTTTCTCTTCCTCAAACGAGTGGATGGAGGGGACTTTGATGTTTCTCCTCATGATGTAGCTGTTGCCCCACCATAAGATCCACTTGGCTCACTTTCAAGCCCCTTATATGTCAAGACGACCCCTTGTTGCTGCAATCGAGCAACTTGCCCATCAATCCATATTTTCATTCGAGCCTCAACGGGCTTGGTGATAATGTAGAGGTAATCGACCTCTTGCTCATCCCAATCAATCAATGGCAGTGGCAGATTAGCAATAGCATTGTACCTAGGGTCAATCACAGTGCTCTCCTCCTCTTCTAACTGAACGGGTACCAAAAACAGGTTCACCCTCTTTACAAAGTATGCGGCCATCCGCATATAGTGCCTTATACGCACTTCAAAGTCATCTTTACAATTGGCCCAAAAGTTCTCAATGCTGTGAAGATGGGCATACTCTTGTCCAATTGCTTTTCTGATGTGGCCATATGGATCCATTCGCGGTCTAGCTGTGTGGGATTTGAGATGATATTCGACTAGTTCTTTTTCTGAAGTTTGGGCACATTGGGAAGTATAAAGATCATACATTCCCTAACTAAATGTAAGGGGATAAGGGATCCTTGCTAGATGCTTATTGCTTTGGATGGCATGAATGTGCCACAACTATCAAGAGAGTTCCAACAATATTATCCGGTCATTAGGATATTGCAGAAGTTTGTTTGGTCTTTCTGAGAATCCTTGGGTGAGAATGTATGTGAACTTAGGATATTGAATGAATAGAAAGGAATACTGCTTGAGGAAGGCCTGAACACTATGGGATTCTCTTCTCTCAAAATCACCCCCCAGCAGCCTGATGATGTAAGCTATGAACACATTGTTCACCCTGCAGTAGTATTTCTTGAAATTCCTGAATTGCAGCTGGGGGTATTTGTCATAAGCCTTGAGCTCCCTGCTAGGTTCTTCATTTGGAGCTTTGAATAAACCATTGTACTGCCTCCGATCGGCCAGTGAATATACTAGATAGGAAGTCATATAGAACTTGGAGGTCTTTTTAATGTTCTTAAATTGTTCATTGAAGCAATCGTTGATTATTCCTCCCCAATAAAATGTAGTGTCCTCTCCACGGAGAATCTTCTTGACAAAGTAGACCATCCACTCCTGAAAATAGGTCGTAGTAGAGAGGCCCATTACTCTGCTTAGAAGGGTGACTAAATCATGATAGTCCTCAAAGAAATCGCTGTGAAAGAGATCCTAAGGAACTTTTGTAGCACTACTCCCTTTCTCCTTAAGCCAATATTGATTTATAAGTTTCTTGCATCTCATGGGGTCTTCATTCCACATTTCTTTGCACTCCTTGATGGTTGGAAATTTCATCTCCCTGAAGATAGGGATATGAAAGGTCTTCGTTATTCCTGAGGTTGACATGTCGGCCAACACATTCCCATCTCTATCAATAATAGTTGTTGTTTCTGGCTGATATGCCTCCCTGCAAGCCATTACTATTTCGAGGGCAACCAAAGCGGGAGGGAAACCGACAGATTTAGCTATCTTGCTACTTCTGATTAATCTTTCACTTTTTGTTTTGGGGTTAACCCTGACTCTCTGTATGAAGTCATCAATATCGACGTGTCCGATGTTGGTTTCAGAGATATCCTTCCACTTAGTGGTAATTCTGGACTACAATGGTGCCCCTTGGAACTGATATCTCATTTGATCCTTATCTTCTTTTCCCCGAGGGGCCTTTGTAGTTTTCTTTCCCTTTTCCATGACTGCCTCTGAGGCTTCTACACCTAATTCCATATATCCTGCACACATAGATAAGGACAACATAATCAAGCATGACGACACAAAAGGTTAGCCAAATCCCTGCAAAACATCGTTAGATCGGATACTTCATCATTCAAAATCTAACGCCTAGTCAAAACTACCATTAGTAGTTCACTGGAGGGAGTTTGGATGGTCCAGGCCCCAGAGGTTGGACTTCCTTGGTCAGAATTCTATTTGAAGGGCGAACAGGGCAGGGAGACTCGAAGGGTTTCTCCTGACCTCAGATTTGAATAATTTGAAGCGTGCATGTGCGAGAGGGTCAAATTTCAGCACGTGGGTCGATGTTTGTTTCCAAATTGGAAGGAGTTTGAATTATCATTAGGGAATCTAGAGTCATCAAGAGGGAAAGCCGTCTGGTGTTAGCCGTTTGGAATGACTTTGGAGAAATGGCATTTCGGGGGCAGAGTTCCGGAGTTCGGAACCCGCAAGGCTTAAAGACGTCTAGTCAATAACTTAGTTTTTGAGCACATCGGGTCAAGAAGGTCAGGTAGTTGTTGGAGAATGGTTGTGAGAAATGGCAGGCCAGGGACAGACATTTGGTGAGAGTGACCCGGTGGATCGGACCCAGGGTCAGATTTTTCCTAGCATTTCCTTCGATGAATTCTTGGCAGCGACCGAAGTGTCAGGGTCTGGAGGCCGGAAGGACGATCTAGGTTAACCGCTTTGGACGGTCGAAACTGGACAGAGTCCCGAAGGTGGAATTCTGATGATCGAGGTCCGATGAAGGTTGAGGACTTGAGTTTTCATTTATCTGATTCTTAACTCGCGGAAGTGAGGAGTTCGGGACCCGAAATCTGGAAATTAGTCACCCTAAGGCCGTTAGAAACGACAAAACAGCAACAACGGCCCACAAACGGAGGTACGCTAACCGGGTCCTAAAGGGCACAAGGATGTTTCAATTTTACTTAGCAAATTCGGCGTTGAACAGAAGGTTGGGCCCAAGGATCGGGCGGATGGGGCAGAAACACCGGTTGAAACAATGAAAAAGGATGGGCATTCTGAAGGCGGAGTTCCAGGGCCCAAAATCTGCAAAGCATCCCATCGTTTCACAGTTTGAAGCTCATGTCAAGTTTTTTAGTTTAACGATTGAGGCAACGCGAAGGCCTAGGCCCAAAGGGGGCTGTCACTCTTTTTCGAAGAACAGCGTCGGGGCAAAGTGATTCTGCGTTTGATTTTAACTGTTTTGATAGATTGCCTTAACATTCTAGCAGATGGGTTTTCTATTTCAATCCTTCTTTTATCGAACTCATACAATTTTGGCCCTTTTCATCTATCACTTAAGCATAAAACATTAAAAAACATGATAGGAGGTCAGACGGTGGACTCACCTCGAGAACCTAATGAATAAAGTTTGTGAATCCTAGAAGAACGACAAAGGGAACTCTCGAGCATGATGGCGGTGAAGGCTCCACACTCTTTTGATCTCCCTAACATGTGAAAATGACATGTCGGTGCTATTATTTATACCCTTAAGTGTAATTAATGCACTTAATTAATGTAGGTATGATGGACGAACAGGTTGGTGAGTTTGAAATTCAGGACGACGGCGGGAGGTCCGAAACCCAAAGGCCGAAAAGACGCGAGGCAGTGACTGTCTGAATAAATTCCAAGTGGGAACCTGACAACAGAGGAGGATCCAGGATCTGAGGGCTGGAAAGTTGTGGGCCAACGGCCATGAGAAATGACGAATGCATGAAGGAATCTCGAGCAGGGAAACCCAGTGAACCAGGCCCAGAGAGCGCGACGGACGGTCGGTTTCAACACAAGTTCGTCAAACGGAAATAAGGGAGTTAGGCTCCAGAGGCCGGGAGGACGCAAGCCAAAGGTCGTCCGAAAGAGCATATCCAACAAGGAAACTTGGAGAGTCGAGCCCAGAAGGTCCCTCGACCGCCTGCAAAAGGAAAAGTGCCAAAGGAACTCTAGGAGGACACAAGACTTAGCAAAATTTGAGGGGGTGAAACATGGTCAACCTAAGATGAAAATTCAGAGGCACACTGACCATCTAGGACACCAAAACGGGGGCATGCAAAATGAGGCAACGACAAAACAACCCAATAAAGCAAAAGAAAGCGAGGTTCCTCATTCCAAATGGGGTGTGTGTGTTGAGGGCACAACACCCACATCACCTATATTGAGCCTTTAAATCTTTTTAAAAACGAGCTTTATCATTTTCACCCTAAGGCTTCCCTTAAAAATCTTTAACCTGTTATTTGAAGCCCCTTAAAATATTATAATTTGTTGAAATATGAGAGAGGTGGTTAAAGGGGTTAATTTGTTGAAATATGAGTTTACGGGCTTTATTTCTCTCCTTGTTTTATGGGCAAGGCAAGAGGATTTTAAGGCATGGGTTAAGGGATCAAATCCCACTAAATCCTCCTTATTTTATTTTTTTAAACCATACGTTTTTTTCCTTTAATAATTATGGTTTAATCCATATTTATGCCAACTCACTACTCCTGGCATGTCACATGCCACGTGTCTTTCCATGTCAAGCTTTGGTGATGCCACGTCACCATTTTGACCAAATTTGACCAAAACTTTGACTTGTCATAACTTCGCCATTCGAGCTTCGTTTTTGATGAAACGAACAATGTCGGAATCATGGTGATGAGCTCTTCGACATGATGTGGCTTTTGACCATTTTTGAGATGATCAATTTTTCTGCCTTTCCAAATAGCTCCTACACCCGATTTGACCCCAACTTTGACCAAGCATATCTCGGTCATACAGTCTCCTTTTGATGCAATTCAAGTTGCGTCGAGACTGTGTAGACGAGCCCTATGCAATGGAGTTGGTTCCATATGATTCTAATACTGTGAATTTTTAAAGTCTTCTAGATCCTCCTAGATCAATATTTAGTAAACTTGTTTGAGGAATATTACCAATACACCTACTATTTCATTTTTCAGACACTTGGCGTGGATGCCCTGGGTAAACCCACACAAGTGGTTTACAATTCGAGTGAGGAAGGAAAAGTTGCAAAAAATGACCCCATGCAAAAAAAAAATTGTTTTTCCTTATTTATGGAAATTGTACCAATGGTTCTAACGACTAATATATAGAGCCAGGATGCTCACCCTCTTGATTATGCCGAGTACTTAACTGATGAACTTCATAATGATCTTATTTATGTTAAGAGTAAAGGTGAAGGTTTTCGATTCAGACGCTCTTCACTATTCATGCATCTTATCTTGTATGAGGGACAAAGTATGGGAATGTGGGATGAGTGCCTAAGAATAAGAGACGAAGATGAAGATGGAAATATCAGACTGGTGCAGATGTGGTCTACAATTTGGGATCATAGATGTGTGAGGTCACACTACTTATACTTTGAAGAATACTTTGTAAAACCTTTATACAAGATCTTTGGTCACCCATGCAAATATAGTCTATCACCAGACGTGCAAATTTTCCTCAGGCCAAAAGACAAGGATGAGAGAGTAAAATTCAATCATAATTGGGGAGATTGGTACACTTATAGTGATTGCACAAAAAATATAGTATATGGGTTTGAAGGAGCCCCATTGTTGCTACCAAAGACTTGTCTGAATATGGTGGCATACTTGGAAATTGTAAGACAATTAGCCTATTCCAACTTTATGCACCTCAAAATTCATAATAAACAATCATTGATGTTGGGAACATTATGCTTTGGAGATTTTACTATGGTATCTGAGAAAGGCTATGAGCTAATTGACAAAAAATAAGAGCATTGCAACTTGCCTAAAGGAAATACCAGGGAAAATTTTGACCCTAAATACTTCATTAATAGTGTTAAAACTAGTAAAGAACTGGGAGGTTACTCTCATATACTCTTTGAGGAGGAGGATTTTATAAGAAACATGGATGAATAGTATGTTGTTAGAAGAAGAACCTTGTACAATAAAGTGACAACTGAGGCTTGGAAAGAAAGCAATAACCCTTCATATAGAGGAGCCCTTTTGGACATTGAAGATTATGTAGAGATAATGGATACACTAGTTTTACATGAGGAAAAACTAACCAGAGATGTACCCTCTTGGGTATTTGCAAACAAAAGAAGTGAGAACATGGGAGAAATACAAGTTGAGAATGAAATTCTGCTTTGTCATCTCTCCCCTCAATCTACCCCAAATATCAATTTTTCTATTGATACATCTATTAAAGAACAAGAAGAAACTGGAAGTGAAGAGGAAGATGTGCAAATAATTGAACATGATATTGGTAACTATGAACCTCCAGTAGAGAGAAACATGGTTGCAATAGAGTCTCCAAGTGATCTTTCAACTGATGTGAGACATGGCACCAATAAAAAAAATTTCTTTGATGATGATTTTATCAAAACCTCTGAGTTTAAGGCATTCATCTATGAATATAAAGGGAAATTAGTCAAGGAAGGAATCAAAGGTGTCACACCTGAAAAAGAAGGAGAAGCCTTAAAAAATTTGCAAGAAGAGGTGGATAAAGAGATGGCTAACATTACCCCACAAAGAGGAAAGGCGTTAATAGAGGAAGCAGGGATCATGCTACTCCCTGGTTGGGACATGAGTTCAACAATCATGTTTGACAGCTTTAGAAGGAATCGAGATAAAAATGTACAGTTGAGCATAGAGGGAGTGGATAAAGTATACACTAGATCAAGATATGACCCGGATAAGGCAACTTTGTTGATGTGGGCACTATACCCACCTAATAAAAAACCTTTATTTATTGATGATCCTATCAAAGCATTTGGTCACCTCCTTGTGCAACGAGTTGAAGACACAAACCCTCTAGAGATTGCGGATCTAAATGTTAATGTTGCTTGATTTTCTAAAGCATAATTGAAAGGTTGGTGAAAAATAATAAGATGTACATGATCGAGAATGAAACTTTGCGGTAGGAAATTTCTAGCTATAAAGACAAATTGTCATCCTCTTTAAGTACATGCTCTCCATGGTTAGAAGGTGATAGCCAGGTGATAGAAGTTGTTGGTTCCAAAATCTGCAATCAACTTGAATCCTAAAGGGGTGCTAGGCCTAATGGTCAGATTCAAGGAGAGATTCAACCAATGAATGAGAGATTGATATAAAATATTTCTCCCCTGCACTTCGAGCTTTGTGAAACCTAGGAGGGTGATCTAGAAAGTATGCTCATAGATAATTTTGTTCCAAAGCATCTATAACACTATAAACAAATAATTCTCCTTCAATTGTTAAATAGACATATTACCCTAAGAGATTTGGTTGACCTTCATGGTAATGTCTGATTTAAACATGAGAATATAATGCATTAAACTCCACACACAATTACATCGAGATAGAAAAGTATAGTTGATTTTAATTTGTAGATGCCATAAAAATCTCACAAAACTGCAACATCAAAAGAACAGTGCCATATCCCAGGGTGGAGTCACCTAAACCATGTAATTTAAAACTCATCAAAAAATTTACCCTATCATAACTATGCCTACCAGATGATGCCTTACACCATTGATACCAGAAGCTCAACCAGTCATACTTAGTAATCCCATCACACAGTTGCATAAGCCTTTATTTATGTTAATACAATTTAATTCATTCTTTGAATGAAAGTAATAACACTAAATAGACATTCAAGGAAAGACAAGAATACAAATACCAACAATCTTTGATTACTCATATTCATAATATATGCAATGTACACTATTGAGACAACCAGTTTAGAATATTGTGTCATTTGCATACAAATATGATAATTCCATGATTAAATCCTCAATTACATGACCCAAACTATTCCAAAATCTGAAAATAACACTTATTCATTTCATACCTATTACAAAGTGTATTCTCGTGAGACCAAAATGTGAGCAACTCCCAAAAAATGATGCAAAAAAATAAATTTAAGGGAAAACAAAAAAACCCCAAATGCACATACCTATTCACAATTGGCATCAATCGGGTCCTCAGATCAATAACTACCTTAAACACTCAAAGAATTCTCAATCTGCACTTAAATTCTCGCCTCTTTCATTTTCTTGCCCATGCTGCAACAAAAAGTTTATTTTTTACTGTGAAAGACTTCACTTCTTCCTCCATTTTACCCTGCAACTGAAAATATTCTACTTGATTGTGAAAAATCTTCACTCTCTTCATTGGGCTATAAAAAACCATTTCTCACCCACTTCATGCCTGCCTTCACCTTTTACTCTTTAATAGAAAATTATTTACCTTACCCGTGAAAGCCTTTAATCTCCTCTTTTTATTGGCTATGAAAAGCCCTTTTTTCCCATGCATTTTACATTTGCATTTCCTAGCAAAGAAATTTCTCCTATTTTTAATGGTGGAGGCTTTTAATTTTGTTATCGGGCAATATAAAAAGATTCACTTGTGCCTTTTATTTTGCACATTACATTTACATTATTTGTTGTTTAATGGTGAAGGCTTTCAAATCTTTTCCATCGAGCACTTCACCTTTAAATTATTTTTAACTCACCATAAAAATTAATCCCTTTTAAACATTTCCTTCAAACATTTGTCATGGTCCCACCACTACACTATTAGCATTTCATTATAAAAGAAATGCTACCTAGACTTCCTTTATTTATCCCGTGGGCTTCACAAAGTTTCATTGAGCATGAGCAATGCTACGTGGAGCCTCCCCGCTCCCTTGCCGGATGATGGAATATATTGATGGGTCCCCCACGGGCTAGTGGGGGACGGTTTAGATTTGACCACACCCTTTGATGTTGACCATTGATCGAGCTCTCTTAGCCCAGGCACAAACAATGACGTTGTTTTTGATGGTTTTGTTGTTCTTCATACTTTGCTGCTAGCATCAAGTAAATGTTTACAATAGACAACATACAAATCTATCTTCCTCTCACCAATGCCATGAGAATGCTGGCTTGCCACAACTGAGAGCAGGCTGAATACAAAAAGTGCATTCACCAATCCAGAGAATGCTCAAAGAGCCCATGAGCAACATGTTTTCACCTTCGAAGTGTTGAAGTTGAAAAATTTGTATTGCAACACAATCGTCAAAGCGTAGCATGTGAATTGAGGATGCCGAATGTATTGTGCATGATAGTGTTCTTTTACAAGCTCGCCATTGCTCTATTCTTCATCTCCTCGCTTCCCCACCATCAAAATGCTAACATCAACATTTGCACCCACGGGCTGGCGGGGAAGGCCTATTTTATCAAGTGTTTGAGCTAAATATAATAGAGATCGGGTGAGTGAAAAATATAATTTCCTCAAATGATTCTAATATATTTTCACTGCAAGTGCAAGTTGTCTCATGCAAAGTGAACCAGTGCTATGTTTACTCACCATCAAGCATCGAACAAAGACATTTCCTACAACAACCTCATGTACATGTGGTAAACATTTCTCTGTAGTATCAAATTGACCACATTCAACTTGTTCTTTGGTCACCCCATTCGCAACATAGACATTTCCTGATGTTTGTGTGCCAACACTTTACAATATAGCCCTCGAGCCTTCTCAAGAAGAGTTGCCTCACTCTTTGGATCCCTCCTCTCATTGCGAAAAGCTGCAAACTAATTCCAATTCCCAAGTGAAATGTCAACATAATAATTATTTGCATCTAATTCACTTTGTGCAACTTTAACTGTTGCTTTTCTTTTAAGCCAGTCATAAAATTTTAGTTCCATGTTGCTAAGCATGGAGATGCATCCACATTACCATGAAACTTGAACAATATTAATCTATATAAAACACTTGCTTTTTCAATATCCTGTAGCTGTTCAAACAACCTAGCAAGATTAAATAGTGTTGTGACTTTATCCCATGGGAACTCAAGTGAAACACCACCCTCCTCTAGTTGATTAAATAATTCCATATCCTCAAAGCACTTGCCACATATCACCCCTTTCCATATTGAATGAAAAAGAAGTAACCAGTGATTATTAGGGGAATTTTTAAGTCAAAATGAATGTGGAACTTTCAAATTTATAGTCACAAGCCCAATGGAAATGATAGAAATCACTAATGATATGATTAGAGAAGACGATGAAGTATGTCAAAGTGCAAGTCCAGAGTTCACTTGAAACATAATCTTGCAATCACCAACCTTTATGCCAAGGGAAAAATACAGTTGGTTGATCCAAATCTAGAAAGAATCACTGCATTTGAAATATAAATATGATGTATCAAAATACATTTGCTAACTTCAATATGCTCTCAAATGTCTATTAGAAAATTGATCTAGGTTTTCAGAAGTGCCTAATCTAAATGAAATGTCATTGAGGCCAAAAGCTTGATGTAGGCTTCCCATAGAACTTTTTGGTTTCTCCATAGTTGTTTCCTATTTCTCAATCTTCTTTAAAAGAGTAGCAACCTTTTGCTTCCAAGTCA